>JANRMT010062807.1:55262982-55313492 GCA_026402145.1 Polypterus bichir lapradei | reverse complement strand
CCAAGTTGTACGTGTACCGAGACGTTCGTGAACCGAGGTTCCACTGTATATGTGGTCCATTATGCAATTTTCATTACACTATAACTTATTAAGTTTATTACATAGAGAATTCACAAAAAATTATTTTTGTTGCCAATAGATGGCAGCACCTGCTCTGCCTTCCAAAATGGCAGGGAGACGGTTGTCAGTCTAATAGCAGGTGCGATGTGTTCGCCTTTTCATAATTGCATAATTACATCTGGACCACCCTATATATATATATATATATATATATATATATATATATAGATAGATAGATAGATAGATCGTGAAATGAACAGCCTCGACACACACAAAAAGGTTTGGGACAGCCACTCATATATTGTCCCTGGCTGCAAAAGGGCTTTGAAATGGCCCTTGAGATGGCGGCTTTATAAGCTGAAAAGCGGAAGAGATGTACAGTAATTTGGCTGGAACTGGAAGTGACGTCAGCCTGGGAACCAGAACCGGACGTGACGTCAGCCTGGGCGCCGGAACCAGAAGTGATGTTGAATCAGGCAGGTTTTCCCATATTCGGGAAATAACAGAGGTAGGTTTAGTGCACCCTGCCACCCGAGGGCCTGGCAGGTAATTACCTCCACTTGGTCCACGCAGCTCCCTCCTAGTCGCACGTGTGTAACAATATACAGTATATACATATAAAATGCTAAGTGTTGTGTCCATCTATCACGCAATTGATCATGAACCACTGGGGCCAGAATCTTATGACATGGTATGCACTGGTGAAGCAAGAACTGAATGTGACAGCAACCTCTTCAAAGTTATCATGGTTTGTGTTTCCTTGAGTGGTTGACAGAAAGGAAAACAAAAAAAACAGTAGCAACATCTGCTACGTGGGAGGCGCATTACTGAGGCTGCTCATATGAAGAAGAAGAAAAACTGCAGCATGAGAATATCAGGTACTGGAAACAGAATGCAGACATGATAAAGACTGACAAAAGCCTGCATAATCTTGCCAGTGCTCCTGTCTAAACACCACAGTGATCATTATAATCACAAAATACAGTGCTACAAACCGTGATGGCATGAAAAAGAACTGTAGGGGTGACCTCTCCTAAGCATCAAGTTAAACACAGGAGGTGCTAAGTGATGCAGGATGACAAGAGGTAAACCAGTATATAGAGCCATTAAGCAGCTGGCTAAAACCATGTCTCATTCACTTGCCATCCATACTCCATAATACAAAAAGAAAAAGTGAAAAACGAAAGAAAAATGCTCATAAGGAAACAATGATTTTACATCATACATTGGTGTGTGGCTGAGGAGAACTACTTTCACTAATTAGGTCTGTAATGTGCTCTGTGTAGGGCAATATTTTTCCATACTGAAAACAAAACAATGAGTGGTTAAAATGGAAATGTGCAGCTTGTTTTAATATTAAATATAAGATCTCCTGTTCAACATTTTTGTCTCTGTTTTTCTTTTTTTCTGTATAACAGGTTGTTGAAGAAAGATGTTAAGACTTGTCATGTGTATTAAGCACCTTATCAATTTTCTGGCAAATTCCAGTCATAGTCTTTAATTACATAATCTTAGTTGTGGACAGCCATGACATGTGGGTCATCTAGTGTGACATCCCCAGTAACTCATAAGTCATAACACTCTACAATTCACCATAAAAAATAATCAAATGGGCTTGAAGGAAAGTGAATGCTTTGGACCGTGCAAACAGAAGAAAGGCTTGTCTCTCCAATCTCTGATGTTTGTCACAGCACAAGAAATTATGAAAAGGAAAAAGAGTCAAGATTGTGACTACCTGTGAAACAGCCACAGGGCTGACAGGCAGGATGGTAATTGACTGAAAATGTTCATAATACTTCAGCAGTGCAGTATGAAATTTGAAACTTTACTGGAAAGTCAAGAGGGATTCATGTGATCCAGCATTCCTTGCAACAACAACAACAACAACATTTATTTATATAGCACATTTTCATACAAAAACAATGTAGCTCAAAGTGCTTTACATAATGAAGAATAGAAAAATAAGAGACACAGTAAGAAAATAAAATAAGTCAACATTAATTAACATAGAATAAGAGTAAGGTCCAATGGCCAGGGGGGACAGAAAAAACAAAAAAAAATTCCAGACGGCCGGAGAAAAAAAATAAAATCTGCAGGGATTCCAGGCCATGAGACCGCCCAGTCCCCTCTGCAGTTCCTAGTGCTGTTAACATTTACTTTTATTTGCTTGGCAGATGCTGTTATCCAAAGTGACTTACAACAGAGTTAATAATAATAATAATAATAATACATTTTATTTATATAGCACCTTTCCCATGCTCAAGACACTTACAGAATATAAGAAAGAATGGCAGGGTATACAGTATATAACATAGTACAAACCAAATAAATAAATAAAGAAGATTAAGACAGTAAATTTAGAGAAAGCCTAACAGACAACATAATTGATGGTCTAACACACACACACACAGGTTACATGAGCATCTTGACAGAGAGGTAAACTGAGAGAAGGGTAATAAAGTCAAGTAGAGCTAAAAGCCTTCCTGAACAGATGAGTCTTGAGTTGTTTTTTAAAAGAATTCATGGAGTCAGCTGACCTGATTAATTTCGGTAGGTCATTCCAGAGTCTGGGCGCTATACAGCTGAAGGCCCTGTCACCCATGGAGTGTAGATTAGTGTGGAGCACAACAAGATTGCCAGAATCAGAGGACCTTAGTGAGCCGGCAGGCACATAGTGATGGAGAAGGTCACTGATGTAGTTTGGAGCGAGGTTATTTAAGGCTTTCTAGGTTATTAGTAGGATTTTATATTCGATTCTGTGAGACACAGAGAGCCAGTGAAGATGGAGCAGGATGGGTGTGATGTGCTCACTGCTACTGGTTCAAGTAAGGACTCTTGCAGCTGAGTTTTGAATAAGCTGGAGCTGTGATATAAGATTAGAAGGGGAACCTGCCAGCAGCGAGTTACAATAATCTATGCGGGTTAATCATAATCGAGTAACATTAGCCTGGGGCCTGTCTGTTCAGCAAGTGTAGTAGGACAGGTAAACAAATTTGATTGCCACAAGTGAAAAAGATGTAATAACTAAAAAATTTTTAATCACGGATTACAATCAATACAGCAATTAAACTTAGTCTAACAACAATCCAGCAATATAAAATATCACAGAACAAAGGATTTTTTTTCTACAAATTAGACAGATATTCACAGGATAGATGGGTTTGCAATTGCTTTTTAAATACAGAGGGAGGGAGTCAGTAGTACAGATGGAGGTGGGCAGCTTATTCCACCAACATGTTCTCTGACATGTTGAAGGTAATGAGATCCTGCAACTACAGTCAACAAGTGTGACATGCTTTCCAACTCAAGGTTTTGTAGAGTAATGCTACCCCAATTGTATATCACACAGAGACTTGTGACAGTACCAAGAACACACAACAAATACAACAGCACATATTAAAAACAACATCTGAAAATATATATAGGATAGGGTGATGGGATTCTCCTTCAATAATGCTGTATACAAACAAGTTTACACTGCACTTACACACAAAAGCTCTGAAAAGTTATAATGGTTTGTGTCTCCTTGAGTGGTTAATGGAAAGGAAAAAAGCAGCAACGACATCTGCTAAGCAGGAGGCGCATTGCTGAGGCCGCTCATATGAAGCCATAAGACTGTTAAATCAAAACATGCCATCTCATCCATGACCCTCCACATACTTAGACTGGACTGTAAGTTGCATTATACCGTCTACTTTTACCTGGTTTTGGAACTGGTCTGTCATTTAACTATGCACCTGTCTAACTTTGGTTTTACACAAAAATCACTGCACTATTGCAACTTAACACTTAATTCTACTTTATTCACATAATTTTACTTATTTATTATGTTCTACTATACTGTTATCTTTCAATCTATGACTTTTTGTTAATCTACCGTATATACTCGAGTTTAAGCTGACCTGAATATAAGCTTAGATACCTAATTTTACCTTTAAAAACTGGAAAAACTTATTGACTCGAGTATAAGCCTAGGGAGGGAAATGCAGCAGCTACTGGTTAGTGTCAATAATCAAAATAAATACCAATAAAATTACCGTACATTAATTGAGGCATCAGCTCATTAATTGAGCACACAGCCCGGAATGAGTCTCACAGAGGCTGCACAGCACCACACAGAGCCCGCAGCAGTTCTTCGACCAAACCAGGTACAGTACTATACACTCCAGCTTTCTGTCGGGTTGGCGGGGGTTAGCAGGACCTGACTCAAATATATGCCGAGGGTGACGTTTTTCAGCACATTTATATTCGAGTACATAAGGTAACTATTCTTCTAACTTTGCACAGTTTTTGATAAGTGGACCAGGATGCATTTCACTGCGTGTTGTCCTGTATAACTATGCATGTGACAAATAAAGAATCTTGAATCTTGAAAGAAAAACAGCAGCACGAGAATATCAGGTATGGGAAACAGAATGCAGACATGACAAAGACTGACAAAAGCCTGCATAATCTTGCCAGTGCGCCTGTCTAAACACCACCTGTCTAATCACAAAATACAGTGCTAAGGAATCAAACCAAACTAAAACAACTTTCAAAGCCTTCTGTATAATAAGGTCATTTATTTCTTGTGTACTTTTTACACCACTTCCTGCACTTGATGGCCGTATCGCAGTCTACTACCACCTTGTCTCTACCTGCATGTACGATAACTCAAGTGAATTAAACCGCTGGCTCAGCACAACAAACTTACCAAATCTGACTCCGCTCGCTTGCAACAACTGTTTGTTTTTGTTTTTAACTAACCATAGCTATGACTTTTTGTGATTTATTTTAAAATATTGTTCTGCATCGTTTGTTAACTTAGTAGTTTCCTGATAGACACTCGGGCTTTTAAAGCCGCTGTGAATAAAGAAGTCTGGAAAATAAAAAAAATATAATGAGCACTATATACATAAAGATCATTGCAATGCAAGTTTCCTCAGTTTAAATGAAAGAGAGATGGACAGTGACTTGACATTCTCTGCACTCATGGAGAAGAAAGCAGCATAGCTGGGGAAATGAAAGTGTATTGTAATTAGATAGATAGATAGATAGATAGATAGATAGATAGATAGATAGATAGATAGATAGATAGATACTTTATTAATCCCAAGGGGAAATTCACAACATAGTCAGTTTGGTCTGGCTTTCATATGTTCTTCATTACAGGCAGGGCTAAGTGTGTCCAGTTCTACTTTATCATTGATCACGTTACTCTGAATGCACACAGAATCCCTTTTTTTGTGAAGTGTTATATTTTTAAGAGTCACTTTCATTTGAAGGCTGCAGTATTTACACAATAGCGCACACATGATAAGCGTAGGTTTTCTTCTGTTTTTTGACCTTTTGCTTTATTCTTTGGATATTAAGTTTGGCTAGTGTTTTGGTTTTTTGCAGATTTTATTTATGATAAAATCAAGGTTTGGTCAGTTATCAAATCGAGCAAACATCTACAAAATGCTGTTTAATGCAGGCAAAGACAATGTGCTATATTCAAGTAAAGGAATATTACTTACAAATACAAAAATAGCAAAAATAACCTAGCAAATGCTATATGCTGTGGTGTACACTCTACCTTGTAGGCCAATTGAATGTTGGAATTTATCTTTAGTCGGGAAGCTAGTTTGAAACAAAAATTGCAGACTTGATTTTGTGGTGTAAGAGTGGGCGCAGATGGACTGGCATCCTGCCTGATTGGGAGGCCATAATGGAAAGACAACAAGAAGGGAAGTTCAACCCAGCCAGGAAGATCACCAATTTCTATACCAGTCAGAAGGAACTAATAATGGATGGACTAGAGAGGAAGACATTTTAAGAGCAGTTCACATCCCCAATGATAGAGGTGTCAGTGCTTCTCTAAAAAAGGCCCAGTCTGGACACCCACAGGGTTGCCTGGGACTTGTAGTGTGGAAGGTCAACACAGCCAAGATATCTGGGATCTGTAAGGGAGGCTGTGAGGACTGGATTTCCCTATAATGGGGAACTTCCTTATGACCCGAAGTGCTTGCTCTAGGCAATGTCATAGCACCAGAAATACTTCCGGGTCCAGCATAAAAATAAGGCGCCTCAGCTACCTCAGGGTCAGAAGCGGGAGGAGATGAATGAGGCACACAGAGGTTGTAGCGAAAGAAGATAGAAGTACTTGTTATACTGTGTTGGACTGCCTTTTATGGTACAATTATAAAATAAACATTATTTTATTTTATTCTTGAAATTGTGTTCAGCTGAGCTCTGTCTGGTGGTTGGGATTCTGAAGTACCCTCCACATTTCACCATGCCAATAAACTCACTAATTTTGTATGCTATATTGTATGCAGGTGGAAGAATTCTAATGTACCTCCATAACTCTCTTTTTGAAATACTGATTGTATTTTTGATTTTACTATGTTTAATATATTCTATATTGTAAATTTAGGAAAATATTAAACAGTTAACTTGTACGCTTCATATTTCATAAATACTATCAATTCAAATATTTCTTCAGCATTTATTATTCTCTTTGCTTTTGATGAAAATTGGATTTGATTTTAGAATGGAATATTTCATTAGCTACTAAATAATTGATTTAAAGAAATCCATTTAAAACCTCATGTTATTCTTTTTAAGGATATATCAGACTGACTTCATAATTATTAGCAGCAGCACATAAGTCGCTACTGTGGAAAATCAGAAAGAAGGATGAGTAGAAGAGTTAGTTTGGTATAGGTTCATCAATTGGCACCACATAATTATTAATTAAGATACTTGCCAATTAACAAGTACTACTAACACAGGTAGTAAATAGTTGTTTGTTTGGTACTATGTATGATATAATTTTTTTGTTATTGTTGCATATAATTTTGTGGTGATATAGGGTAATGGTTGGACTTTTTATTGGGTTATTGTCTTATTATGGCTTGTTATGAGTGTGAGAGACAGCTTAAGGGCTTTAGTGATGGCAATTACCCACTGGACCAGAGGTTGGCGCTGCATACTAATGCCTTCTCTTCTCCTTACTCTAGAGAACAGAAGATTGACAGCCGCTCCATTGCTCCATGTTCATTCTCCTGGACCCTCCCCTTCCTGCCACTTGAACTCATAACCCTGAAATCGGCCATCTTTGTTTAGTTCCTATTCAGAAGTCCTGTCTGAAAAGACTCCTTCGCATTTACTGTGTGTTTTCTTTATTTTTGCAAACCTAATTATATGCCATCACCAAGGTAGTGCCCCTACTTTAATTGTGTCCTATTTTACAGGCTGTAACACCAATATAAATTTGAACAACTTAGCAGTTTAGAAATTTGTTTTCTAATAAACTGAATTCTGTTGATCAGAATCTCAAATTTTCCATATTTTAACACTGAAATTTCAAATATTGACACTGTTTTTAAATATGTATGATTTGGAATCACTTCTCTTTAAAAAATATTGTCCCAGTGCTCTCAACATTAAATGAATTTGAAGACTGTTTTCCAATGGCATTCTCTGATTAGAACTGGTGCTTCTTTTTCCTTTCTTTTTAAAAGCTTTGGTTATCATTTTGATTGCCAGTGTTTGGTAGTGTTTAATGTTGTTATCAGTTTGGACAAAAAGCTCTACTGATTTTATAAAAGTAACTCCTTGTGAAAGGAAAAAAATACAGAAATGAATAAAAGATTAATCTTTAGACCTTCTTATTCCTTCAAAAGTAATCAACAGTACACATTTACTCTTGCTATTATGTGGAGACTTAAAAACCTCATATAAACACATTTAACCAAGTATATACTGTATAAATAATGTAAATGATTGCTTGCCTACCCTCCAAATCGTAGTGATACCAAAGATGCCAAAATATTTAAAATAAACATAAAAACCTGCAGCCTCTCTGGACGTAGCTCTCCAGGCTTCTGTACCCATCCACCAGGTTGAATGTTGTGATATGAACTGTTTGTAGTTCAGGTTCACTGTCATGTGTACACAGTACAATGAAAATATCACTTGCATGTTTCCTCAAAATAGTGACAATAATGGCAATAATAGCACACAAGATACAGTATCTCTCTATTTAAAAAAAAAAAAATCTTGGAAGGCTTGAAAGGAGACGATACGTGATATTCTTGGAGACCCTTTAATGACATGTGAGATAAGGCAGTGAGACAAAAGGACAGGCTTTTAAATGATTGACATGCAGCTCGGCAGCAGCTAGCAGCAAGACAGCAGCTGATCTGACCTCATCTCCTTACCGTGCGTTCAGCAATTCACAACAATGAGTGGAACTGTTAACATTTGAATGTGATGATTGTATATAGCGTGGAACTGACCTCTCTGTACTATTCTGTCCTCTGCTTCTCCTGGAGTTCAAAAAAAATACCACCATGCAGCAACATGTGGACACTGGCCAAGATCGGAAAAAAAACAAAAAAACAAACACGGTCACTGACTACAACCGCATGAAGGTATGCAAATGGATATAATGTTGCATTAGTGCAACAACGTTTTCCGAAATGTACAATACAGGTCATAAAATGAATTATTCCAAATGTCATACTGTACATGTCATGTCTACATTTTGTCAACTATTACTAAAACATGAAAAACTTTTCTGTGTTAACGTTTTTACATAGATTGTTGATGACACTGGACACACATGAAATGTATGTATTCCAAATGACGATGTAGTTTTTTACCCTATAAAGCTCCAGCACTTCACTCAAAGATAAACACTGAGCACTGAGAAACTTCTTTGTGAATTGAACTGTGGCAGTGGGACGGTATAGCAGGCTGCTTGCTGCTTATCGACACATTTACAGGACAAAAGACGCTGACAGAGAGGTGAGAAAGGATTTAAGGTGGGCCGGATTTACGAGTTTTATCGTAAATCGTTATCATCTGTAGATATAAACTACCCTTTATCTACTGATAAGAATGGCATTGGCCTTGCACCATTTCCCCTAAGAAAGGAATGAGAAAATTGAGTGTGCAGGATTTCTGAGGTCTTTGATTACCCTGTTTGTCTTTCCAAGGCAGAAGGTAGCTGGGTACCGATGACATGTGTCACCCTATTCCTCCTCCACCCTCTGCAATGCTTTATGTTCTTGAGTCTACAGCAGGGGCCATACCAGGATGTGTTTCAGGCAGTATGGATGGCCTCCAATATACACCTTTAGACGTTTGTTAGGACATATGGTGAAATATAAGCTTTCTTCACACATCTGAGGAAGTATGGGTGTTATTAAGCATTTTTGACAATAACCAAAATGTGTTGTGCCCATTTCAGTTCTCCAGTGACTGTCACTCTAAGAACTTTAAAGCTTCTCACCTTTTCAACATCTTTCCCACTGATGCAGATGACCGTGTCCTGATGTCTGTGGCCAGCACCTTGGTTTTGTCAACATTATAGGTGAAACTGTGTTCCTGGCACCAATTTGCCAGCAGGTAAACCTCTTTTCTCTGTAAGCTGTCTCATGAATGTTTATGATCAGGCTGTTGGTGTCATCAGTCTGAGTTGTGTCTGGCCAGACAGTCAGTGGTGAACAAAGAGTACAAATAAGGACTCAACACACTACCTTATGGGGTGCCTGTGTTAAGGGTCAAAACTGAGGATGCTGGGGTTTATTGGTTAATAAAGTCTAAAATACAACTGCAGAAGGTATCTCTAAACTGAAATGTTTGATGGTCATCTTGATGGTACAACAGTGTTATAAACTGAGCTGTAGTCTATAAATAGAACTCTGGCATAACCGTTTTTATTATGCAGATATGCCAGATGGTATGAAGTCCTGGGATATGTCACCCTCTATGGATCCATTGTGATGATACACAAACTGGAGGTGATCGTGACTATCTGGAGTATTTTGTTTAAAATGTCTCTCCGTCATCCTCTCAAAGCATCACAACTGGAGTGAGTACCCCTGGTTCATAGTCACTCAGGCAGTCCGCTCTTGTTTCCTAGACCCAGAGATCAATTTTGTCCTTCTGAAGTAGTAAGGGACCACAGGTTCTGTCAGAGAAATATTAAAGATGGCACTGAAGAAGTCAGCTAATTGGTCACTACAGGTTTTTAAAAGACTGCCTGAAATTCAATATGGACCAGATGCCTCATTGACATCAACTCATTTAAAAGTCCTCCTTAGGTCATATATTGTACAGTAAGCCTTTAGACCTGTGATTCTGATTCTCGCCTCCTGACTTAAGACACAATCAGACACAATCAACCCTAATCACAGTCATTTTCAGTGTGAAGCCCTACAATGATTCCCTGAATCGAAGATGGCCCTTCTTTTCCTATGAAGACACCATGCTACAGATTCCCACTAGCTGCTTCAAGTGTCCCTGTATGTCTGAGTTTTATGTAGCCACATTTTTCTCAGAAGAGGACCGTGTGCTGCCAACTCTTAAAAGAGCTATACTTACTCATATCTGACTGCAGAGTATCTGCTGACCCCTATTAGCCATTTTGACCTCTTTTTAGCCTTCCGTTATCTCTTATTTTTTGGTCCTTCATCTTGAGCTTAAGATGGGATGCCAGCCTCTTAAAATGCTAGGGGCCTTGGCATCTGCTTCACAGAACTGCCAAGATGTCATTCTCTCTCTGTCTTATTGCCCCATAGCGATTTGCATTTCCTATGCCAGTGTAGGTTTGTTTTTCTATCAAGATGATGGTCATTTTAATTCAACATAATTTATTTACTTGAATATACTTATATCATCAATTTTAAAAACCAAACCTGAATACATTTTTTTAGGTTTATTTCAGATTTTTTTAATCACTTTGGGATTAAATGGCAACACACTTTTTGGCCCCGTTGTCTTATAGCTTTTTGTGCAGACTTTGCATTTTCTCCCCAGCATTACATTATTTCATCTCTGGATACTCCACTTTCCTCCCTCATTCCAAAGACTTGCAAATTAGGTTGATTGACTTTTACAAACGTTTTAAAAGCTTGACATGCATACAAAATAGGATCAGGCCAACCCTGAAACTTTTTAGTGCATTCTTTAATGGTTTATGTAATCAGGTCATACTGCACATGCTGGGGTGTATTTTTGAAAGTTTCTCAAGTCTGAGAAAAGCTATTAACATTAAGACCTTAAAAAATATTTGTAGAGATGCTGTTACTCTAACATGAACTCAAATACCCTATAAAATTGTCCATTACTTATTAAAATGCTGTGACACTTTCTGTACTAAGAACCCCATGCAGAGAAATTCATTAAGAATGAAGTGATTAATCCACACTGCACAAGGTCGCTGACCCTTAATGAAATTAATTCTGCTCCCAACATGAGTTTTGGTTTCTGATTAGATGGTATTTTTTCAGTACAAACTTATTGCTGCATATAAATCTAAACATATTTTTTATGAATAGCAGAAGAAAAATACACCATAAATCTACAGTACTTCCTGAACTGTGTTTTTGCATTATTAAGCTTTCAAGGAGCACTAGGCAGGAAGTAAACCTGGAGGGGTCACCAGTCCATTGCTACTCCATCCAAGATACTTTTAAATGGCCAATCAACTTGACAAACTACTTTAGTCCCTGCCTAGGTTGATACAAATTATTACAGCTGCTATACTAAGCCACTAGTTTACTCCCATATTGTCATTTACCCACTTTGACTGCTCTTCTGAGTTAAAATCCATATTACAGTCCCTGAAATCTACTTACTTGCTAATGTCCTTCAGTAAATTTGTGATATCAATAATAATCCATGATTTATTATTAGAATAACATTTGGATTGTCTTCATAGGCAGACAGTTGTTCGCACACTATTACAAAGTTTCCATACTCATCCAGATCTAAGAAAGACATGTCCCAGTTTGTACAATTAAAGCAGTCCCTCATTTTTTCCTCTGTATCTTTAGTGACCTACTTTTCAAACTGACATTTGATCGAACCATCCAAGACAAGAATGCTGTAGCGTGAGGTAAGCAAATTTATTAGGTGTAGTCGTCGTCCATGTCATACCAAATGCTTCTTTTTTGTCTTTATTGTATACTTTTCGATATGTTGGTGTATTTTATTATTTCTTTTGTTTATGATTTGCAATATTCTTCACATTTTATGTATCAGTAGCTAAGCCTTTGTCAAGTTGCATGAGTTTTCTGGGTGGTCCCCCAAGAGGTAAGACAACCTGTCAATCACTGCCAGGAATTGCCTTCTGCCATATAAATCTGCCATTTCGTTTCATTTCAAATTCACTTAGATTGGTGAGCTCTTCTGCTTTTGCGTAATTAATGTGCTTAGTGATTCTCTGAAGTTCTGACATTTCATTCTGTTTTTTGTGAGATTTTGTATTGGGACATTTGGTTATATTGGATTGACTTAGCATTTCGGGCAAATCCTATTGCCTTTGTGCTACAGGGAGCTTCATTGTTAATGAAGAGCATTTTTTCTGAAGAACAGATCTTTTATTTAATAAAGATTCTGTGGTACCTTTTTGTGTCTCGCCAGGGTTTTTGGGAGGATTTCCTTCTCTAGTGGGCATTTTTGCAAATGCTTTAGGAAGTTTTTGTGACTCACATGCTTTGGGAGACGTATTCACAACAATACAGAATATTAGCACCCCTTGTAGAGCAGTTGCAACATATACTTGCAGGATCTTTCACAAAATACCATGGGGTAAGAGTTCATATGCCTTCTTCAAGTCCGTAATATTCCACTAACATCAGCATTTAAATCCTGACTAAAGACCAAATGTCTACTCTTAGTCAAGCAGGAAGAGTGGTTCCGATCTGACATCAACAAGGACAGTGATAGCACCAGAAAATCTGATGAATTTATAACCACTATGTACTTAAAGCATGTGCTTTAATCATTCTCCAACATTACAGTAATTGTCAAAGGCAGTAAATCATTATATGCCTTTTCAAAAGGCCACCTAAACAGAGACCATGATGAGAACTTGATACATTTTGTCCATCCATCTATCAATTTTCCAGACTTCTTATGCAGTTGAGGAGCCATTGCACCCTTGTTTGTTAATCATTTGTACAAAAATATAATTATTACAAAAATTAGGAAGTGTTACTAACCCTCATCAGTACTTTTTTGCTTTTCAATGCCGCTGCTTTAGTTCCAGGCTGTTTTCCTGCCCATGGGGAAGACATCAGAAAGACTGGGAGCCTTGAAATCAAATAATGAAAATATTCTGTTCCTTTATTAGAATGCCAACCACAAATTTACAGTGTAGAATGTCCTAGAAGGGTTATCAGCAACTTGGCCTAGGTCTCCAGAACTGTGACTATGCACGTCTGTCACAGAAATGCTTCTGACTGGAGGTTCAGTTTTCCTTTCCTAGCCATAGTTCAACAATTACTTAATGATCAGATATTGTTATATATGGATATAATTGAACTGGAGCATTGATAAACTGCAAAGAAATCCCACCTTCTTCCAAAGTTCCAACAGTTACAGTTAACATCAAAGTTGACCTAAGCACTATGTCAATAGCATGTTAGAGGAAACCACAGCAACCTGAAAAGAACAGATTGTGCAAAGAGAACACTTGTGCAAACTCCAAACAAACATTGCTTGGACCGAGATCCAAACATGACACCTGACGCGTATTAAATACGAAAAATATCTAAAATGGATCTAAATGTGTCGATGGATGGATAGATCAGCAAAAACTTCAATACTGCTCAAGCATGATTCATGTTTTGTTTATGATAAATTAAGGTTATTGTTACTATGGACAACCACATAAACACCTAATACATAACAAAAAATGGTAAATTACAAATCATTTAAATAAATTTGTACTACTTATATGCATAAGTGTGCGCTCATAACCCTGTTAGTTGTGTTAAAACTGGCCCATGAGACTTTTTCATGGATTAGGTTTAGTGAAAATTATAATTATAATGTGCTTGTATTTTGTGCTCTGTAATCAGATTCAGAAAACTGTCTGTTTCTTTCAAAGTTTATGTAAAATCTCCAATAATAAACGTATCAATTTTTCATTACAGTATTTTATTTACTGCCTTTGTTTCAGGCTCTGAGACAGTATATAATAGCTTCCTTTAGGCAATGAAGCTCCAGGCAATAAATTTACAGAATAACCAAAAGCTCTGTCAACTGAAAGTGTGCTCACCTTTAGCTTGCTAAATTCAGCTGAAATAGTTGTGGAGAAGTATTCATGGCAGCCAACAAAGGAAAGATCTTTAAAATTAAATACAAAGAATTGTGTTTATGTAGCCATTTAGGACCAATCCACTTAAAAATAGGCACCTTGCAACACATGCCATTATTGTGATGTAACAAGAAATCTAAATATATAACAAAATAAAAATAATGTTGCTGGTAGTGTATTACATTTGTAGATATTATAGTCTTAATCTCTTTTGACATGTCACTGTCATTAACCTACAACACTTTTTTTTTCCAAGTGACATGTCGGAAAACAAAGTTACCTATCTGCAGGAATTGGTACGATTAATATTAGATCAGGATAGGTAAATTCATCTTCAAGGTTCCTAGGATTACATAATGTCCTAAAGACCAAGTAGCCATTACTTATATTCAATGTGATAAAAAGGACGGAAATTGCATTGTTTTTTCCTGGGGAGCGGCAACTAGCACACAGCATAGTCACCCCGACAACTATTTCATTCTTTTTGTTTTTTTTTTACACCATTTTATTCATTTTAACAGAATAGAATGTCATAAGATTATTTCTAGAATTAAACCTACAACCTTTGTCTTAGATCCAGTCCCAATAAGGCTAGTAAAAAGCTCAATGGCTGTCCTGGCAGCACCCAATCTTTTTTAGTATTACCAATAATTCATTACACAGTTTCTAAAATACTTGGAAAAAGTAGTAGTAGTCACCATGAACCTTCAATTTCACCTTATACCTCAAAACGTATTTGTGGAATCCAGTCTGGCTTCTGCACAATATAGAAATGGCTGTAACCCGTGTTGTGTTGTAAATGACATTCTAATATCTTAGACTTAAATACAGTCTTTGACACCATTAACCACTCTATTCTATTAATGAGGCTGGAAAATTATGATGGGCTCTCGGGAAATGTCTGTACCTAGTTTAGTTTATATTTATCAAGTCAATGTCAGTATGTACAGTAATGTGTTGACAATACATTATGTTCAGAAGTTAAGTATGGTGTCCCACAGGGCTCAGTACTCTGAACTTTACTGTTCTCACTTTACTTGCTTCCATTGGGAATATTCATTTTCACTCATATGCAGAAGATACCAAGCTATGCCTTTCTTATACTGCAGACAAATTACAGGTAAGTTTCTCCGAGAGTGCCCTTAATTAATTGAGCCAGTAAATTAAGGGATGCAGCTGACTTGAGTTTTTGTTTTCCTCTGCTTGGTTGTCAACTGGCCATAGTTCAATAGTTATGCTAACGGACAGATATTGTTAGATTCCATTTGTGTTAATCTGTTTGAATCCACATGGTCTTCCTGAGTTCAAAAAAATCCATGTCTTAATGTCTATTTATTATGTAATTAGTAAAGTTTGTAATTGCACTTACCTGTAAATGTATATTTAATGTTCTGAGCCTACACTCAGTGAAAAGTGCTAGGTAAAAATAAACTGAATTGAATGTAGAATTTTGTAAAGATGTTTGTATTTTAATTAGGATCATATTTCTTTTTCTAAGACAGTTTGAGATTTTATGCTGTTACTTTTTTAATAATGCCTGTTATCAAAGCAGCCAGCGGATGAACGCACAGAGGAAAATCCGTACTGTCTGGGCCTGCTATCATAAATACCATAAAAAGATTGTATTGCAGAGTTGTGATACCTTATGTCAATCTAACCGAGCACTGGATGGATTAATGACTGGATGGCTGTTAATTAGTTTAAAGAGTTAAAGGCAGGCTGAGGATTGAAAGATGATGAGTAAGTGTGCAAAAGAAAACAGGAGAGCAGGAAGTGTGAAGTATCGGAGAATCACGGAGAGACACAATGCAGGAGGAGGAGCCTTTGAGTGATTTTATAGCCAGTGCTGTTGAGCATTAAATAAGGAACAGTTGTGCTGTGCTTGAGTCCGTGATTCAACAGTTCACTAGGATGGCTTTCAAGCCTTGGATAAAGTCCCCATGCAGCCTTTTCTGTTACAGGCTTAATTCGAAATTCCCTTTAGACCTGGGATGCACTGGGTTGTTATTCTATTTTTGTAATGTGGTCACAAGAACTGCCCGCAGTACAACAACAGCAATTTATTTATTGTATAGCCCAAAATCAAACAAAGAATGTCTCCATGGGCTTTAACAGGTCCAACTTCCCCCCCCAAGCCTTGTCTCCCTAAGAAGACAAGACAAAAACTCCCAAAAATAATTGTAAATATAAAAAATGGAAGAAATCTTGGGAAAGGCACAGTACCCAGAAGTGCTCTCGCTAGCACATTATAGAGTCTGAGCTTATATCCCTTGCTTTGCATTAAACAGTTTTTATGATAGAACGTTTGATTAGCATTTTCAGTTTCTTTTGCGTAAGGTCTGAAGGGTCAGAATGTTGTGTTAATGTAAATCCATGAATTCTTTCCAGAAATAGTTTGCATTACCCATTCTGTATTTTTAAGTTTTCCTCTTTTTGCCCTCATGTCACACTTGTGCCAATGTAAACTCCATATGTACAGTTGTATTCTCCAAGGTCTGGGAATCTCAGCTGCACATTTTCAGGGAGGTAGCAAAAATGTTTTAAGAAAATTCACGCATACAGCAATATCTTCACAAGAAACTGCCTCCTGAATGCTATGATGGTCTACAGAAAAAAAAACAAACATTTTATAATGTGGTGAGAACTGACTGCATTCAGAAATCTCACAGCACACAATCAGTTTTTGTTAAAATACTAAACAACATCTGTGTACTGATTACAATAATTGGTGGTAAATGTTGTTAAACTAAAGAGGAGGATGGTGTAGCAGTGCCTTGGCATAGTCATCAAATACGTTATGGGACTGTGATGATTGAAATTTTTCTCCCACTGTGTTTTACTGAGAAGGCAGTTTTACTTATTTTATAAATAAGGTTTGGAGAAAATTGAAAAATGGCTTTAAGAACTACTGGTACTTACTTTATTCTTGCATTTTTGTCATTGGTCAGATAACCATATTTATCACAAAATAACATGTTGATACAGTGTAAGCTCTCATTTGTCCAGTTTATTCTAATTGCATTCCATATTGAAATCCTACAAGTGGTAATTTTTCAACATTAACATCATTTAACACTTCAACATAATATCACTTGTGGAGTAAAGCACACTTCTGGCAATTTTATTTTCATTTTGAGTCTGTGTTGTTTCTTTAGTTAGTGAATCCATCAGGGAGACCAATTTATTCACCCTCCTCCATTAGTAGCCTCATCGGCTTGTTTACATGGACCCCCAGTTGCCTTTTGGAGGAGCTTTCACCGGTGGTGTCGGAGGCATGGGAAAAGGGTAAGGTGTATTGGGTGTCTATCCCCGTTGAGGGATATTTGTGCCTGCTAACAATATTATCTCCATGAAATCAGACATGAGAAGGATTTAGTCCAGAAATTGTCGACATTAAAAGAGCCTGCTTTGAATTGTCTTACTTGGGCTGCAGGCTAGCACCGTTCCTTCCGCCGTCTCCAACAAGACAACCAGGAAAATCTCTGTATGCTAGACTGTGCAGATGAGCTGGTGAAAGGCAAAACTCTGTGTAGGATGGTGTTGATAAACTCCAGATCCCTGATAAATAAAATGTTTATCTTGAATGATTTCTTCACAGAAACAAATCTGGATTTTATGTTTGTAACGGGAAGCTGGCTGAGAAATGATGAGTTAAGTCCGCTCTCTGAAGTTGTTCCTCCTTGTTGCAACTTTTTTAATTATCCCAGATCCAGCTACCGAGGTGTAGGTATCACCAAGATTTTTATAAATACTTTTACGTGCCTGCAATTGTCTTTTGATGCATATGATCGTTTTGAGTTACAACTATTTGAACTGTCTGGGACCTGGTCTATGATGTGTGCAGTTGGTAATAGACCACCCAAACCTAATATGGATTTTATTACGGGGTTTTCAGATTTTTTAGCTGGACTTTAGCTGTGCTGAAATATAAAAATAACTTTTAATCGTTGGCAATTTTAATATTCACACATCCTGTTCTTCTAAACCCGTGGTTAAGGAATTTTTAAATATCATTGATTTCTTTTAGTTTTACTCAAGCTGTGACCTTTCCTACTCATGTGCATTAGATTTAAATCTTATTTTATGGTGTAAGTGTCAGAAATGTGGAGATATGTGACACATGTTTCTCTGATCACATGCCTATTTTAGTGGAAATGTTTTTTAACTATACTGGAGTTACCATGCGTCACTCTCGCATAGTAAATTTCTCCTATGCTAGGCAGTTTTCCAGCATCTTCACTCTAGGTTGTTTGTAAATGTGTCGACCCATCAGTGTGTTGATGAGCTCTGATGTTAAAACTAAACCATGTTTTCTTACTTAAAGGGCCTAATGCCCACAATTATAGTATATATAAGGTATTCATAGAGGAACTGATAAATTAAATGGAATGAAATCAATTTGTGATAATATGTCATATTGATGTTGTATCTGATAGAAATCACTTTTAAGTCCTCCCATCACTCATTTTTCTGTATTTTGTGGCTGTATTGATCATAACAGAATGTGCTAATGCTAACTTCTATGATTGTGACCAAATTAGCAAACGTTTCTGATTTTTATGAGGCGGTAGATCCATCGGACTTCTCCCTAATACTTTGTTAAACATTTTCAAACCATCTGGGCAAACAGTATGTAATCTGGAATCTGGAATTTTAGACATGATAAAGCCAAAGGTTCAATTAAATTTACATGTTTTTATTTTGCTCTCATTAAATCTTCTACATAATAAAAAGAATTTGTAAATGGTGTTCCAATGTATTTTACATCTCCCATACTCCCATGTTATACTTTTTATCAACTATAGGACACTTCAGACAGTAATCTCTCTTCTGTGGTTTTTCATGCAAACATTTAGACTTTTTAAAGAATACAGCCAAAACATATTTTTTGCCTTCTTTTTAGCTTCAGTTTTGTAATCACAGGGAAAAATTATCTTAAACGTGACCGTTGTAAATTGCACATGCAAAAACAGCTATGCCATTTGGAAAAGTCAACAAAAGAAGAAACAAATATGCCTTCAAGCATACATTTTTGAGCTTTTTGCAACAAGCGACTGCAGGATATTGGTAACTGGCAAGTTTGAAGGGTATAGTAGAAAAGGCAAAAATAAGGGTGCAAAAAGATGTTTAACACAGACCATAGACTGGCTTGCATTAGCAATGCATAGACGATAAAGTAAATCATTACAATAGAACTCCATTCACTATATGGCAGAGGTGGGCAGCATCAGTCCTGGAGTGCCGCGTGGCCGCAGATTTTTGTTCCAACCCAGTTTCTTAATGAGAAGTCAATTATTGCTGGTTAAGCACTTATTGCTCAAGTGACATTTTAATACTTCATTTTAGCTGTCTCACTTGTTAAGGTTTCCCACACTTAATTGCTTATTAAACAGCAGCCTTCACTGTTTTTAATGGCTCCTTATTAGCTATAAGAGAGCAAATGACAAAGGAATCAGCAGTTTTCCATCTAACTTGTTTCCATTTACACCTGTGTTGATAAGTCATGTGCTATTTGGTTTAATAAAACACTTTGTAAATGTAACAAACTGAAAATGATCGATTTTAGACTTCAAATCATTTGGATGATATCCTTGGAAAGGAAAAATACATGATATAAGAACCTAACATTGCCGATTAACAAACCATAAAATTAAATAAGAGATTGGCAACTTTTGGTTGCTAATTAACCAATTGGGTTGGAACGAAAAACCTGCAGCCACTGAGGCCCTCCAGGACTCCTGTTGCCCACCCCTGCTATATGGCATTACTCTTAATTACATTGCTGTGAATTAGACCAATAACAATGGTAAAAGCTGTATCATATTGAAATTATAGAGAAACAGATGCTTAAGGTAGTTGTCCAGGGTACTTCCTAGTTTTCTGCACCATTTATAGTATACAGGGTGGTCCAGATCTAATTATGCAGATCCAGATCGTCAGGATGACTTTGATTTATGCAGCAACGATTCCAGTTCGGTGCAAAGACGATTCTTCATATCATCATTTCACACACTTCTGGATGGTCCGGAATTTTTCAGGTGATTTTCTATGTAATAAGCTTAATAAGTTATAGCGTAATGAAAATTGCATAATTAAATCTGGACCACCCTATGTTTAGTTCTGCTAAGAAATCCACCACGGAAGATAGTGGAAGGTATTTCAGGCATCAAAATATGCAAAAAGGCCAGACCAGGACATGAGTCGGCCACAAAATAGGCCCCATCCCAGGCAGCCTGGCCCCAAACTCAACAGGCAAGGTGCCTAGTGTTATGCTACAGCAGCACAGGAATAGTGTGGGCCTTTTAAGAAAGCAAAAAGAGCTCCAAATAACCTCAAAAAAGCCCACTTGTGGGGGTAAATTGACAACAGCCAGCTAGTAATCCAGCAAATACAGGATCTTTATAAATAATATATGTATTATTCCAAATTGCTCTGTAACAAAAAAGCTCCATGGAGCACAAAGGCAAAAAGGTGCTACCCACAAGGCAATCCAAGAAAAAAAACAAAGCCACAATACAATCTCCAAAGAGAGTGGTTGAAAAATAGAGGAAGAAGGTTAAAAAATCAAAACATCCTATTAATAAGCAAAGCACAGAAGACACAAGGGGAATTCTCCACACCGCTAATGCGTTTGAATGAACCACAGAGAACTGTGAGTTGTCTCTGCCTTTATAGGGCTGTCCCAGTCCCTCGCAGTGATGGACAGGTGGCCCTGCCCCTTGGGGTAACAGCCACAAAACACACAGAACATAGCATAGGCATAGAGAATGCAGAAAATTATAAAAAATTCAGTCAGTCAGTCAGTCATCGTCCAACCCGCTATATCCTAACACAGGGTCACGGGGGTCTGCTGGAGCCAATCCCAGCCAGCACAGGGCACAAGGCAGGAACAAATCCCTGGGCAGGGCAAATAGACACACACGCACACACCAAGCACACACTAGGGACAATTTAGGATCGCCAATGCACCTAACCTGCATGTCTTTGGACTGTGGGAGGAAACCAACGCAGACACGGGGAGAACATGCAAACTCCACGCAGTGAGGACCCAGGAAGCGAACCCAGGGTAATTTCTCAGCCAGGTCCCGTGTTACGAACATAAACAAGCGAACTGCGTCACCGTGCCGCTCATTATAAGAAAGTGAACAAAACAAAAAGACAAAAACAACACCTAGGCCCAAAACGGGGGACTAGTTTTAAAAATTCAAAAATAGTTCAGTCCTGGAGTACCTCTGTGGCTGCAGGCTTTCATTCCTAGAATGAATTCCTATTTTTTGTCATAGTTTCAAATATGTAACTTTCTTTCAATTCACTTTATTTCTGAGTATCGACATGCTTGACAATTAGTGATCAGCAGGGCGCTAAGCAGCTGTAAATGACACTGAATGTCAAAGCAGAGCCTCTACTTCAATGTTACATTCATTTGTGTGCCAATTAATAATTAAAGACCACCTTAGCTGCAGGTGTTCATCCCAACCACCTTCTGCTTTTAACTGAGCTCTTGTCTTTATTAAACATCCTGTTATTTCCCAGTTTATTCTTTTTGTGTGTGTGTGTCAATCCAGAAATTCCAAAATGGGTTTGCAGCATTTTTATCAAGCATTAGTGAATTACATGAATGATTGTTGTTTTTCTTGCTTTTTAAGATTTTGCTGTTTTTAGTGTGTTTCCTCTGGGTACTCCGGTTTCCTCCCACAGTCCAAAGACATGCAGGTTAGGTGTATTGGTGATTCTAAATTGTCCCTAGTGTGTGCTTGGTATGTTAGTGTGGGTGTGTGTGCCCTGTGGTGCGCAGGCACCCTGCCCAGGGTTTGTTTCCTGCCTTGCACCCTGTGTTGGCTGGGATTGGCTCCAGCAGACCCCTGTGACCCTGTAGTTAGGATATAGCGGGTTGGATAATGGATGGATGGATGGATGTTTTTAGTGTTCTTGCCATTTCTTATTTGTTATATCAGTAGTGATTTTTATTCTGAAGTAGCTGCTTTCCTTTAGTATTCAGTGTCATTTGTACCTGATCCTGTACTGCTTATTAATCATCACTATTTGAATACAACTACAGGAAAAGATGAATTTAAGAGGAAATTAGCATTAGAGATATGACAAAAACTACAAATTTCTGAATTTTGCTTACATGTAAAAATACTAATAGATATCCCTGAATGAAAAAAAAGAGAAGATAAAGACTAATGAAGCATTAAGATCATTTAGAAGGGAGGCGGCACCTCATTTATTCATTTATTTGTGAAATGGGTTGGAAAGAAAATTCACAGCGACAGTGGTACCCCAGGACTTACTTGTGAATCCCTGCTTTAAATGTTACAAAAAACACAAATATTTCCTTCATTGGAGATGTTAAAATAAAGGCTCACAAAGAATCTTTATAAAAAACAGATTTATTTATATTAACAAAACAAAAAAAAATGACGAAACAATGAAAAATAAGGCAAAATGGTTTGCCTAAAAATGTAACCCAATGCTAATAATGTCAAATCACAATCCTATAATCAGTATCCCCAAAAACAGAAGCAAAATTTCATAATTCTGAAAAAGTCCAAGTAATACTCTCAATTAACTTCACTCCACAATTTCAATGAACCCCTGCTAGGACATTCTCATTCACCTTATAGAAATGCTGAGGGGTCCCAGCATCATCAGGGTGAACGCGCCTCATAAGGTTCCACCCAGAGAACACAACACATAAATATTAAATAATATTTAAACATTACAATATTAACAAAAATGACATAAAAACAAAAAACGTTAAAAACGGCAGTTCAAGATTAACAAAAAAAAACGAGTCTGAAGCACAGCAACTTTCACGTTGACAGGCTGAAGTTAATGAACTTTACACTGCCACCTACTGATTTAGGCTAGCACCTAAGCTAAATGTACTCCTAGATTCAGATTAGTCAACGGTGTATGCATTTACAGTTTCAGTAAAAACGCTACATGCCTTGCATGGAATATCCATAGCCTGTCAAATCATTAGATTTTTTTCTAACACATACAGTGTTTCATAATAAGTTTAACAAATGGTTTTGTAAAAGATACATAAATCTTGCAATTCAGCACTATAGGCAATAGAAATTGCCATTTATAGAAAACTGTGGTGCTGGCAGAGTTTCTTCCTTTAGTTGTTTGCGTTGCTAGTTGCAGAGTTTCTAAGCAATGCACAAACTACAATTCAGCACACGCTGACAGACACAAATAGGAGAAAGACGTGCTTATCCCTGATCGCAGCACTAAATAAGTATGCCCCTGTGCTACAAGTGTGCTCATCTTCTCCCATTAAATCGCAGACATAGTGTATGACAAGTGAAGGGTATAAAGGCAAACCTAAAATTGGAGTTTCTCTTATTAAAATATAATGACAGCCTGAACTGCAGCTAAACATGCTGCAGAAGAAATTTCTGTTACACAGATCACTTTATTTGTGTCTGTAAACCTTTACAAAAAGAGTACTTTTTTTGCCAGTTAACAGATATTTCTGAAAAATGTGTTACTTCAAATAAATTATTTTAACAGGGCACACTTTGTGATCTTACCTTATGTAAATGCAGCATTGACGTAAAAGCTCAGTGAGTTATGATCTATCAGGTCGTTGAAGTTTAGAGAATAAATGGATAATACAATAAAATAACATACCCTGTTAAAGCATAAAACAGTTAGAAAGTTTCAGCCCACAGCAGTTTGATTGATTTGTCTTGACCTTGATAAGAAAATTGACTTTGAGATTGTCAGTTAATCTGGAAACTTAACCTCGACCACTCAACAAATAAAAAATAATGATCTAGAGAGCAAATGATAAGTTTTATTCTTTATTTGTTTGGTCAGCTAGATTGAGACAGAGAGCATTTCAGGCCACAGACATCTTTAGATAAACCAGCAGACAGCTAAGGACTGACAGACATACCTCAGTATACCAGTATAAAGGCTCTTGTGAAGTGGTTGCCACTGTAACAGCAGCTGCTCTCAGTCTGTGGAAAACTTACATCTAGAGACTAAAGCAGGGCTGTCAAACACTGACCCTGGAGGGGCACATCCCGGACAGTTACTCCTACTGAGGAAACTGCCTTCTTTTGCCTAAACTTTAACTGACTTACTTTTTAAGATTCAGTACCCTTTTAATTGTTTCTTTTTCACCTAAACAGCAAACAAACAATACTGACATGTAAAGCAAGCGAACCGATGATCAGCTAAGAGTCTCAAAGTCAGTTCCCTAGAGGAATACAATTTTCCCTTACTAATTTCTTAATTGGAAGCCATTAATAAAACGTGTTGTTTAATTCAATGACTCGTTAATGCTCTCATTCCACATAACTAGATGTCTTTAAAACTGTTGAGTTTTGTTTTCTCTGACAGCACCATTGGAATGATTTTTGGTCCAGATCAGATTGATTATTTTCTCAAGCTTTCACTTATTTGTTTTTCTACAGAGTCCCTGTAGGGACTTGGTGTAATTTTATTTTTGGGAAACTATCTCTTACTCACCACAGTCCATTAGTGTAGATAAGGAAGTGTGCCAAGTTTACCAGAGAATTAAATTAGTGTACCTGCATTGGGCTGCATCAATCAATATGTGAAATCTGAATTGCTTTCGTAACTTGTGGGAATAAGAAGTCAGCTGTGAGCTAGTAAGCAACCAAAAGTAGTTAACGAATGTCATTTCCTATATACACAGCAGTGCAGTGTTTGGTGCTGCTGCTTCACGAATCCAATGACCTAGGCTTGAATGTACTTTTATAAACTTGCCAATATCCATTTCTGTGGAATGTAACTGTGTAAGTAACGTCAAACTATTAATTGATATGTCCTGTTCACAGAAAGTAATATACAGTTGCACACAATGGTATTTGCTGGTTATCTGGTTGTATGCAGTGCACATCGATCTTAAAGTACCTGGTACACAAGCTATAGTAAGTGGTGGGCATGAGATAGTAAGTAGTGAGCACGGGACACCGTGTCCCCTCCAGGGCTTTGTAGTTTTTGAAACACATAGTGTGTGATGGGCACATACTGTAGTTGGTCATCCATTGTCTAACTTTGCATCTCACCATTGTTTGGCTACTGCTTAAAAAAAATAAATAATTATGAGTTCTGACTCTCGAAAAAGTAAGTCAATCAAAATCAAGGCAACACAGTATGTTACTTTGGCAGCAATAAATGGTTAAAAAATTAAGAAAGTGGCTGGATTTAAAACCTTTAGCCACTGCAGCACCCCAGGGGCCTCATGTATAAACAGTGCGTATGCACAAAAATGTTGTGTAAGTCCGTTTCCATGCTCAAATCACAATGTATAAAACCTAAATTTGCCGTAAAGCCATGCACATTTTCACGCAAGCTCAAACCCTGGCGTACGCAATGGCCAAACTATTCCAAATAACATAGCTGCTTTAACGTTGTTACTCTCACTGCACCTTCTTCTTCTTTCAGCTGCTCCCATTAGGGGTTGCCACAGCAGATCATCTTTTTCCTTATAACTCTCACTGCACCACTCGGAGTATTTATCCCACTGTATCTGAGTGTGGAATCACAGCTCTACAGCAGCTTATTGGAAAGAGAATTATCAGTATACAGCATCAAGCACACGCTGCCTCAGCCAAGCTGTCTGTTGAACTGTTCTCACATGGCAAACACTTCAAAGTCTTTCCTGTATGGACCTTGCGGTTCAGAAACAGTTTCATCCCAAGAACTATAAATGCACTCAATCAGTCCATCAAGTGCTCCTTGTAGAACTGTTTGTACTTATTAGTACAATTACCTCACTGTAAACTTGCGATACAGTTATAATATTGCACAACCTGAGCCACTTTATAAAGCGTGTATTTACATATGATGATGATATCATTTTTAAGATGAAATGCAGCAAACTATGTTTATTACATTATACAGATAAAATGTTAACATCATTTAAATAATCTATATTGTTAATAATTAAACATATGAGGACACGGTGTTGCAGCGCTAGCTAGTTCAGGAATTGTTTCTGCCTCGCGCTGTATCCTTGCTGGGGCTGGAACGACACTGGATGGACAGATGGATGGAATAGTTAAACATGTACTATGAAGATATTTCAATGTTCCTAAAAAGTTTTGAAAAATCGGCGTTCTAAGCTTGCAGATGGCTTAACAACATACAGAGCTGGTTATGTGGCAATTGGTTACTTGGAGAAAGGAAAGGAAGGACAGGAATTTGAGGTTAGTACGTTTGAAAGAGACAGTACTGTTACAATAAATTACTTCATCTAAGGTTGCGCACAGCGCAGCAAGCATCTTGTGTGAGGCAGGAAAAATCTCTAGACAGGGAACCAGCTTGTCACTATCACTGCGCCACCATGTTCCCATGATTAATAACATGCTTTAACTCCTATCATCATAAAAGTGATATCAAGTATACATCTCAGTATTTTAATTATTCAGAGAGCTGTAATATCACAAATATAATGGATTCTGTGTCCACTCGGAGAAAGAGAAAGCCCGTTTAAGAAGCATGTAGACATTCACACACAGAGCACATAGAAGAACACATACAGAAAACAAAGCTTTTAACGTGCTACTTTAGTTACGATGGTGTTTGAGAAATTAGTAAATTAAACGATTTTAAGATGAAGTTTATGATATTCTACTTTAATGACAAAATAAACTACATGATTAAAGTGGAAATTTCAAGATTAAAGTTGACATTTCAAGCTTTTTTCTCACCGTGTCCCTATTTTTTTCTTTTCTCTGTACCCTAATAAGCTTTCATATGACACTCAGATGGTGGGCTACAACTCACCTTTTCACAGTGACTTTGATATCTGACAACTTCTTTTTTATTTCGGGCACTGTGCGACATTGTGAATTTGAGCTTTTTAGTTTCTCCAACACTCTTTGTCCTTACCTCCACTTGGTATTCCCTGAAATTCTTCTATTTTCCCCCGTGCTTTTGCCATTGCCTTTCACAGAATGCTGAGTTTAAGGGCTATTTATATTGATTTGCATATTCAAAGAGGCATAATTCTGGGAGGAGTTTGGGGAGGGGCAGCAGGCGCATGCACGTGTATTACTTTTCACACTGACCGGGATTTATGGAGTGGAAGAATGTGGAAGTTGGAGAACGCACAGATTTATGCATCTGGATTTTTTTGTGCGTACGCACATTTCCGCTTTTGTCCTTATGCCATGTTTTAGTGCAAATTCTACACATGGCTTTATGCATGAGGCCCCAGGATTTTAACACCTCTTGACTAAAGGATCAGTGCTGTTATTTCTCAACTCAAAGCTATTTCTTCATAATCATCATATATAATAATTTGCTACATAAAACTGTGTTTTAAAATGAAGCTTTTTTTATTTTTTTATACATTTTTAAATACAATTATACCTATTCGTAGTTTATAATGTTGTTGATGCGCATCAGTCCAAATGTGAAAAAAAAATCTTATGAAATACGTCCATTTTGCAATCCATGAATGTTACTGAGTATCAGTGTTTGCGGTAAAATCTTAAAAGTAACATGCATTACATAGTCAGATTACTTTATAAAGTTACTAGTAATATACTGTAAGACAATTTTTGTTTTCATTAAGGAAAAACACCTGAGGTACTTAAAAAAACAGAAATGTGTTACAGTGCTACTATGGAAGATTGTTTCCACTGTTTCAAAAACCAGTCGAAGTACTGTACTCATTTTTTTCACAAAGAAGTTGCCCGCGGCTCTCAGAGTAAAGCGACTGTGGTCGCAAGGGCTGCATGGCAAAAAATGACATTAGGTGACAAGACATTCCCCCTTGTGCACGCTGTGTGAGCTTTGCACATACCGTAATATTTCCTATTACCAATACTGCCATGGAGCCATGCTCACATGAGACCCCCCACCATCAAACGTCTTGCTTTGAAGTGACTGCGACTTCATGGGGGATTGCTATGATGCGGTACATGGTGTGGTACACCAGGGAGATGGTTGCAAAGAGTGCTGCAGTGCAAAGTGCTATATTTTCACTGATATCTCTCCAGAATCCGAACTACTGACAGATTTAAGATGATGTCAGTACTTTTGGCCAACCGATCATCACAATTCGTCATCTGTCCCCCACCCACAATAATCCCCAGTTGAACGAAAAGTACCAGACCTGCAGTAAGAGCTAAACAAAGTTCTATTAACTAACTACCAGGAACTAAAAATTGCTTAAATGTGCCACTGTGGGAATATTACAAATGTTTCTGAGTTTCTAAAAAGTACCAGGATTCTGAAAAAGATTCCTGCAGTGGGAAAGCTCCTTATGTCTTAAGATTGCACGTCTATTGTAAAACAGTGTGTCCATGTCATTTTCAGGAAAAAAAGCATGCATGTTTTTTAAAAGAAGAATGACTCACTGCTATATCTGTCCATGGCACACTTTTATCTCCCAAAGGGACATGGTTTCCTATCGTTTCACCTTAAAAAATCTGCTATAGCATTGTTATTGACATTACTGAATGTTGCTGCCTAAATATGTTTTGCCGCTTCTATTCTGTTAGCAATAGCACTGAAAAAAATGTCACACAGTCACTCACAGTCCTTCATTAAGTGTGATGAAGACAATCTGAAAAACTGTCAGCACTCTGTAAAGAAATGTCACAAAGACAGCAAAAATATAAAAACAAAAATTTAAAGGCCACATTGTGCCCATTGTATTCCAGTTCATCTGCTTCTGAACCTGGTCAATCTAATTCCAGTTTACAGGCATTCAGGGCATAAAACCGTCAAAAGTGCAGTAGTGGACTCTACTGAATACTGTATATTATCATTTTGTTGAAAGAAAAACTATTTAATTTTGTTTTAATTAAATGTTAATTTGAATTTACATGTGGTTATGAGATTTTTCAAAATCAGAAACCACACAGTACATGTAGACAGCATTGGCAAATTCTCATGACACCTTAAATATCTCTACAGGAGTAAACTCTTTGGTTTTGTTGCTCTTTCACAGCCAGGACATAATCAAGAGGATTCATTTGAGGCGGTTTGGCTGTGTAGTCAGAGGAACATCTTGGCGTATCTCTGGTGGAGGTGTTATAAAGGGAAGCACATGCAAAATAAGGAACTCCATTTTGGTTTTAGCAAACAAAGTCAGGTGTAGCTAGTAGGAATTCCTAGTTTTATTACCAATATCATGTCTTTGTGCTAAGACATGCTTTGTTCATTGTAACAGTTGTGATACGTAAAGAATTCCACAAAGTCTCATAAAGAGTTGGGGAATGACCTAGTATGATGTCCAGACAAAAACATTTGCAAAATAGCGAAATTTGATAAAAAAAATAAGCATATGACAGCATAACATTGTACACAGTGTTATACAGACAAAATGGTGGCAGGAAATGAGATATACAGGAAATGACATCACAGCAGAAGGATGGAAGTGATGTCATCATGGCAAGCCGGAAGTGACATTATAGGAAGGGCCAGAAGTGACATCATCTCGGGAGAGTCGGAAATGATGTCATTCCTGGGAAACAGAGCCGGGATTGTGAAATGGAGGCCATTTTGAGTAAACTGATGTGTGGATTGTAGGTTATTTGTCTTCTTTATTCCTTTTGATACAGAGAGAGAGGCATTAGTACTTTCAATCAACTCCTTGTCCATTATAGTATCACTCACCTAAGGGTTGGTTGGCTGCCTCCTAAGCGCTCATGTGTGACACCGCACATTTTAGTTGTACAGCTGTATGTTCATACAGGTGCTCAGCAACATTGTGGATGGTATGGACAGAAGTTCTCATAGAGTCAATGCAGCGATTATCATAACAGATAGGCTGAGGTCTTTTTCATTAATTTGTTACAAGTGCATGCTGAGCCTTGCTTCACTGCTGATGGAGACTATTTTCAGTACATTCTTGAAAATAGTCAGTAATATTCTTTAATAACATTCTCTAATAATAATAAAATAACCAAATATCTTTTAAAGTGTAATATACCATTTGTTATTATTTTATGTTTCACTTTAAATAAAACTTTAATTTGATCGAAAATAAGCATATGGCACAAAGGGCATCTTTCATCAGGCCAACTCCCCCGACAAACATTCAGGTATACTTTCTGGGAGCGTTTCAATTGAGATCAGGGGCATTGCCTTCTCTGGGCCGAATTTCCTGCTACCTACGTTTCATTCAAAAGTGCAGAAAAACAAGACAGTGTAATAACAAGTTAAAATTTTCATCTTTAATGTGCTAAATCAAGTTAACTTAGAAACACTGACTAAAATCAGATCCTCCAGACACAATGAGTGCAGTCATCTCCTGACCATAGCCAAGTGTGGCCGAGAGGGGCTGCAGAGCTGCAGCAGTGCAAAGGATTGTACACAATCAGGAATCTGTGCATCCACATTTGTCTTCTTGGGTATACGCATGATTAATTAAAGATGCTCTTCATTCCACTTTGGTATGTCTTACAGTCACAATGCTGGTCACATTACTCAGTCTGGACCATCAGCCCATAATTGGACACATATGAAGAACTCCAAGGTAACTGTGCTTAATAAAACTGGTTTCCCAAGTGACTTTGACATTAATTGAAGTAACACTTAGAAAGCATGGTAGAGAAAGAAGGGCCTAACATAAAGCATCCAAACCAAAGGACACACCAGGCCTGAACCGCTGGACCCTCTACCGCAGACCTCACGTGTCCCGTTGGTGGATGCAGACTTTCTTTTATTACTAATTAAACTCTTAATGACATTGCCACCCTGACAGCATCTTGGAATTCACCAGTAGGAGTTGGAGGACATTGTCGAGGACAGTGCTACTGCCATGACCCCGTTCATCATAAGCAGAGTGATTTATTAAAATTTGACTTAATACAGTGGGATAGGTGTTCCAATGAGGAAGTAAGAAATTTGACAAACGAGAGGAGACCATTGAGTCCATCAAGCCCGTTTGTTTCGACAATAGCTAAACTGTCCCAATATCTCATCCAGATTCTTCTTAAAGGCTGTCAAGGTTTCTGCTTCAACTACATGTCTCGGTAGTTGATGATTCATCATCAGCTTTATAGCCATTTTCTGGGTTTATACAGCTCAGACAGTTGCTTCCCAAATCTTTTTCCTCCACGTTCTGCAGTCCGGGATGTACTTTTGGGTGAGATGCATTTATCTTAAGTCGTTTGCCACTGCTTCCATACTTATCTACTTCAGTCTCCCTCTGGGCCTCATCCCCAGCTGATTAAAATATATAACTTGCTAATCTTGCATTCAGTGCTTGTTGACCATTACTCTCACAGTGGTGAATTGAGGTTGCTGAAATGTGTCTTATATAAGGAGCACTTCAGTGGTGAATTAATGATTTAGAGATGGCGAGGGAATCGTATTCTCATTATTCTCCCACTCTGCTATCCACTCCAGCACTGTGGTATCCCTCGCTAGTTGACATATACTGCATGAACCAAATTGAGATGGTTCTGACTATTAAAACAGAGGCACTCTACTAGAATTATGGCTTATTTTTGATCTCAGGTTTATGTATGCTACAAACAGAGAAAGGAATAAATAACATTAATAAGTTTATTTTTAAGTGCTAAATGGGCTTAGAAATAAGGATGACAGTTGATATAACTTAAACTGCTGACGATGTGAGTGGAAATCATGCTAGCAAGACGGTGCCAAGTAAGTAGAAAAATTAAGCTTTAATTCTTTATTTCATATAGCATTTTTCTAGAGCCCTTTGGAAAACATGGTGCTTTAACAAGCAAACAGTCCTTACAAAAAGAAAACAAAATAACTAAAGCAATGCATTGAAAATCTGAAGAACAAAAAAAAAGTAAAAACAGGCAATAAAAAAAAGATTGCTGATGGGAATAACAAATTTAAGAATCAACAGTAAAGCAAAAAAATATATATATCAGAACACAAAATAATAATATGTCATGTTGAAGGAAGTTTAAAACAAACCATAGAGACTCAGTCTGTGTTTGCAGGATGAAGCCAGCGCACCAAATGAAGGCTGAATTCACCCTGAGAATAGAGTGATATAGCAGACAACCAACAAGAAAGCCTTGGGTTTATACAGGAAAAGCAGACACTTAAGGAAGCTCATTGTTAAACCTAGAAGGATGCGAAGCCGGCTCTTGAAAACAATTCTGAAATGTTGCAGAGCCATTTGAGAAGTTCTCTTGAGGCAGAATTCCATACTCGTGTTAGTCTGTTTTCAGATCTTGCTTAAATACCATTGTGGAGAAAGTTACAGCAATCCAACAGGGAAGTAATTAAACCCAGCAAAATACAGATGGATAATCTTGTTTGGCATGCATGTGGGTAAAATTGTGTGTGGCATAGTTATACAAAAAAGGATCGCAAACAAAAGAAGCAGTACCAGGAGGAAACAGAGTGGTGCAGACCTAATAATAAAAAATGCCGCTTGAGATTGCAACACTTTTTTTTTTTTTTGTTTTTAACCGACAATGTATGCATTAGAAAATGTTTATTTTCAACCCGGTAACCTGGAAGAGACATGCAACAAACTGCAACAACATGACTTGAAATCTGCCTTTTGGTTATAACATATAGCTAATAAATACAAAGCAGTACCAAGTGTGCTAATTGGCATTTAATTTGAGTCTGCTGATCTGCAGTGATGGACACAAAATTATAGGGCAGCCGGTGTCCCAAAACTACCTCTGAATCCTGAATATTTCAATCTGAGCTACTTCATCAACTGAACAGAATTTTCCCAGAGGATACGATGAAAAAGAAAGTGCAAGGTGATGCCACTTTGCTCCGGATAAGCAATCGATAGATTCATTGGGTCACAGCTGCCTTGCTGGACCTGTTCATCTTAGAGGCAGAAAACTATTTTTTTATTTTTGATCTGTGATTAAGGTATAAGGAACTAGTTATTATTACCTTTGTTATTTTTTATCCTTTCATTTGGAGTTTATCTCTTATCTCTTATATAAAAAAAAATCAATTCCACCCATAAAAATTAAACAACGCTGAAGCAAATAAGCCTTCTGTATTGAACACCATGACAAAGGAAACAGCTAATTCTCTCTAAGCAATTAATGGATAATGTGTGCATTAAAAAACATATACCCTCCATCCATAATGTTTGATTTGACACTTTCTTCTGATTTCCTTTTTAATTGTACAATATTTGTCTTTCTTGTCTTAAGTTTGTACTCTGCAAAGTGAGAAAAGAAAAATGAGCTTTACAGCTTTAACAGTGAACAGCATTTTCATGCAATAGCAGGTCACAGCGCTGACACCTCATTAATTTATCTTCTGTATGCAAACGAGTCTGCATCTTAATGACTGAAATGAAAGCAGGTAATCAATCCACTAATGGTGTTCTGCGATTTTTATTCATTAGGATAGTTTCAGTCGAGAAAACAAAGGGGAGTAATCTTTCATTCTGACAATTAAAATGTAATTCTTGAATTGCACAGCACCTAGATTATTTCATTTTTTAATTATCAAAAGAAAAAACATTTCCAGTGGTGTGTGTGTTTGTGTGTGTGTGTGCTTTTATTTAATCAATAAATGACACTTCTAGCTAAGCAAAGCCAAAGAAGGCAGTTATGATATCCTTACTGAGAAATATTTCTGCATGAAAATATTTAAATAAAATAGAGATCATTGCAGAAGATGCTGACCAGAGTGCCATCATTTGGTGAGTATTTCTATTTAATTGTGTAAAGTGTAAACAAATTGATTAATGATACGCCTGCAATTGCTCCAATAATGAGGAAAATAAGCCAGGAGGCAGGTAACTAAAGAGGCTGACCTGAACAACGTAACCTGCAGACATCTAGATTTTGAAATCATCCGATAACAAGCTCTTGGGTGCTACTTCATTTGTATCAATGATTTTCATAAATGCAGACCTCTTTTTATAACATTAACTACAATAACATGAAAACTTTAGCTTACAAAGTGGCATCACAATTCTCGGTCCTTGGATTTGAATTCTAGTCAGTCGCTATATGTGCGGATTTTGTACATTCTGTGGTCTGTGTTGCTTCTCTTTGGGTGGTTTTACTCTCACATCCCGAACAGGTTCATGTTAGCTTAACTGGCGAGTCTAAAGTGTGTCCCGCAATGGACAGGTGGGTTGCTTTTTTAATAAAAAACGTGAGCAGTTTGATAAACAGAGAATACCCTTTAAGCTCAATTTTGTTGCTTATACTGTAGGTAACTTGGCCCAATATCTCTTTGGAAAAGTTGTCATTATTTCTGCTTGAATTATGTGACTTCATGTTTCTATGTGATTCATCCATCCGTCCATCCATTATCCTAACTACAGGGTCACGGGGGGTCTGCTGGAGCCAATCCCAGCCAACACAGGGCACATATGATTCATTCATTTAATTTAATGTAATTATCTTCAAGTGAATCACTGATTAATTAAAAGAATTTTGGTGGATTAATTTATCAGCGCTTTTGAGAATTTTGAAGGTCTGGATTATGTTCCAAGGCTTGTCTAAACCATAAAATGAGTGTGTGTAAAACAAATTAATATTAAGTTTACAAAATTAATTGTCATTTTAGACCTAAATTTTATATAATTTATTGAGTGTCACCAGTAAGCCAGAATTATATTAATATAGGGGATAAGGTTAAGTTTGGTATTTTTCAGGTCAAAGCTGTTTCTTTACAATCATGGTATATTTTAGTTTGCCACATGAAAGTGCATGCTAAAGTAAAAAATATTTCATAAATATTAAGAAGTAACTAGCTTACCTTTTAATAGTGAAACTAATGGGTCCTATTTGGAAAAAAAATACCTAAAACTTATAGAAAATGTCTACTTTGAAGTAGCAAATGTTTTATTTAAAAAAAATCATAATTTTTCTTCTTATTTCCTGTGCATTTCTGAGGAATGCTTAGAATAACAAAAGTAAATTGAAAATGATTAGTTTTATCAGAGGTTCTCGGTACTATTTTCAAACGGTAAAGATATGTTTCATGCTTGCAGTGAGTGCCATTGTGTGAGGTTATGACAACCACCCCGCCTTTGCCAACCTATATTTTGCTTATTATTCTACCTTTGCTTCTGTTTCTTCAGCTGTTATGTTCTGCCATGTCATTTACATTTGCTTATTTGGCTGATGCGCTTATCCAAGGAGACTTATAACATTTATGATAAAACTGGTTACATTTCTTTTGGATTTTCCAATTGGAGCACAAACTGGTCAAGTGACTTGGTTAGGGTCACACAGTGTCACTAGTGGGATTTGAACTCATAACCTCAGAGTTTGAGCTTCAAAGCCTTAACCACTATACCGCACTGCCTGCCTGTGCCTATAATAACTGCACCGTCTTCTTTGCCTTCCTTGGTCAAAAGATGCCACCTTTGTCTATTAAGTCAGTTTATATATACCCAGCACCTGAAGGCAAAACAATGTGAAGATCACTTGTTGGGAGTCAGGTGAGGTCTCCCAACAGCTGTAGAGAAAACAGGAGATATTGTCAGGACCAACGCCCCTCCTGCCTTGGAGTGGCATCAATGGGTTTACCTGAGACATCTCTATTCGGACATGCTGAGCATATATGCTGGTCAAATCCCAATATAGCTGTTAATACCGAAGTACTAACATTTTCAGAATAATGAATACTTTTTGTTGGCCCAGGCAAACCCTCATATAACATCATGTTTAATGGATTTTGTTTTAACGTAATGTAAATTTCACTATAACATAAGTTTTTTCGACCAGCAATGGCTACTGAAGATAATCATGCGATGCAGATCCCAGTCACAATTTTATACGTATTTCTCCCATATTCATTATACGAAATTTCCATTATAACGAAATATTTGTATGAGTTTCATAACAACAGGATTCCATCTGGTTCTGCAAAACTCATATTTTTTTTTACAGGGTCATTATTGTCACTTGTATAGAGTACAGTGAAAATGTTACTTAAGAAATGTGAAGACATACTGTGGATCATAATGGTGATATTTTTTTCTTACTAATTCATTCTCTGTAATGGTTAAGAGTGGGTTTTTAATGTGCTTTAAGATTAACAAATCTTGACTCTTTACATGACACAATGCCTTAAGAAAATATGCAAAACATTTTACAAATTTTGCTATGTTGTAGCCAAAAATCATTTGAATTCATTTTTCCTTGACCAAACTTTACTCAATACCCCAGCAGGACAAAGCGAATACAGGATTTTAGGTTTTTTTTTTCATTATTAAACATAAAAAACCTGAAATATCACAATGACACAAGTGTTTAGACCCTCTATTTAGTACTTAGTTCAAGCAGCTTAGAACCTGGAGTCTTCTTGAATATGACACGACAAGCTTCACATATTTGCATTTGGGGATTTCCTGCCATTCTTCTCTGGAGATCCTCTCAAGCTCTGTCAGTTTGGATTAAAACCATCAGAGGTCAGATATTGTCAGGTCTCTCCAGAGATGTTTGATTGGGTTTAAGTATAGCCCCTACCTGGGCAGCTCAAGGACATTCACTGAGTTGTCCCTAAGTCACTCCTGTGATGACTTTGCTTTGTGTTTTGGGTCACCTTTCTGTTGGAAGTTGAACATTTAGCTCAGTGTGAGTTCCAGAGTCATATGGAGCAGGTTCTCATTAAAGATATCTCCATAATTTGCTCTATTCAGCTTTCTCTCATTCCTGACTAGTCTCTCAGTCCCTGTCAGTGAAAAACATCCCCACAGCATGATGCTGTCACTACAATGCTTCACTGTTGAAAAGGTATCGTGCAGGTATTGCATCTGGTTTCCAACAAAAGGTGACAATTAGAATTGAGGCCAAACAGTTAAAAACTGTTTTCATTAGACCAGTGATTATTATTTTTATTATTATAATAACTTGTTTCATATTGTCTAAGAGTCCATTAGGTGCTTATTTGCAAACTCGAAGGGAGTTTTCATGTGTCATCTGGCCACTCTGTCATAAAGCCCAGATTAGTGAATTGTTGCAGTTAGGTTGTCCTCCAATAAAATTTACATCTACCCACAGGTTCCCTAGAGCTAAGCCAGAGTGACCATCAGGTTCTTGGTCAGCTCTCTTTACAAGGGTCTTCTATCCTGATTGATTAGATTAGCCAGGTGACTGGTTCTAGGAAAAGTCATGGTTGTTCCAATCTTCATTTATTTAAGAATTGTAGAAACCACTGTGCCCTTGGGAACCTTCAATGCTGTGGGATTTTTTGTCGTCCTCCCCAGATCTGTGCCTCAACACATTCCTGTCGCTAAGCTCTGCAGATAATTTCTTTAACTTCCTACTTTGGTTTTCAATCTAAAATACATTTTCAACCATGGGACCTTCTACAGACATGTGTAGGTGCCTTTCTGACTCATGTGCAATCAAGTGAATTGACCTTATGTAGACCCCAAACTTGGTGCTGAAACATCTCAATGATGATCAGTAGAACGGGGCACACGTGAGTCAAACTGCAAGTGTCATAGTAATGGGTAGGAATACTTGTGTCAAAGTGATATTCCAGTTTTTCATTTTTAAGAAATGTGGGGATAAAAATCCTAAAATTCTGTTTTTCTTTGACATTCTGAGGTATTGAGCATTGCTTGATGAGGTTAAAAATGAATTTAATTAATTTTACAATGAGGCTGCAGCATCACAAAATGTGAAAAAGTGAAGAGGTCGGAATATTTTCTGAAGGCACTGGATGTGGGATTGACTGTATTTCTGATTGACATTTTTCTTTTTTATTTAGAGCAAAGCATTTGCTATACTATAACTCTTCTCTGATATAAATATTTTTTGAAATAAATGTAATTTAATAAAAAAAAATATTTTATCTGCTCTTTTAATACATGTGATATACTAATACATATACTGTAATTCCTCTCTGTTATTTTACAATATGGCTCATTGTTACAGAAATGTTTAATTAACAAAAATGTAATATCTGTGTTTTTGATAATGCAAATAAACAAAAATTTAAGATGTTCCGCTTTCAAAATAGTTGATCCTGTCCCTAAATATTATGCCATGAGGTGTTTTCTAACATTATATCCATCTGTGCTTTTCTTTATATTATGCACCACATTAGCCACACATCTGTCACACGTTTAGTTTATATATTGTGTAACAGAAACATACTTAGTGACTGACAAAGTTTTGGGAAGACATCTATTTACGACCCATAATGAATTGACATGCCCTTCAATGACTGTGCTACTTAAAATGTAGCAATCATTAGAAAGCGTTGGCTTGTTGGGTCCTCTCCAGCTTTCTGTCTTTCATTCTGTCTTTCTCGGTGCCATCAAAAACGATACCCCAATGGTTTATGGTACTTTGAAAAATGAAACTAGAAGTGCTGCAAGTGAAATAAATACAGGAGTGGAAAATAACATTATTTCAAGAAGACTGTATAGCAACTCTAAACTCTTAAAGGCCTCCCAGAACGGGTTAAAATCTGTTACAAAGTCATTTTTTTATTTCTTGGTATCCCAGTCTTAAAGAACTACAGCAGTTAACTAAATCATAGTGGAATTGTCCAATTTAAACAATTGGTTACTTGATTAGCTTTTAAATTTGGAAGGTTAATCACTCATTAACGCTAACACAAATGGCTGATTAACTCAGAGCATACTCCCCACACTCCATAAATGACAACTCTGTTACTGAAGGTATTAAAAGAGAAAATGTGATCTATTTTTATAAAAAAAAAAGGTACGTCAAATTTCTAAATAGAAAATATGAATGCTTTGATTTTTTCAATATGATTACATTTTTTTGTATCATTCAATAAGTGATTTTTCTTGCAAAATTAATTATACTTTTTGCTATTCAGTAGTCTCAAAAACAATACCATTTTGTGGTACAGTTTCTTAAAAACAGTGGTGGACTATCATATTTCCCATGGTCAGTTCTTGTTTTTTACTCAATATTGCAAAAACATAGAGGCTTTCCTTCCTGAAATTTTCCAGGAATAGTTTTTTGTTTTTTTTATTTAGATAAGTGATGACTGGAGGAACATCCATCCATCCATTATCCAACCCGCTATATCCTAACTACAGGGTCACGGGGTCTGCTGGAGCCAATCCCAGCCAACACAGGGCGCAAGGCAGGAAACAAACCCCGGGCAGGGTGCCAGCCCACCGCAGGATTGGAGGAACATGTTTCTTATGAAAAAAACTTTGCCTAATTCATTTTTCAAAATAGGATTTGCATTGTGTACTAAGGCATTTCAGATGAAATTCCTTCTATATTAGTGTGTACCTTAGCAGAATAACAGAAAATTTTGAATACAGAAATATACTGATTAATTAATTGATTAATTAATTAAAAAAAAACATATATCAGTCATCAGTAATGATGATCAGCAATTCAATCTGAAAATGAACATTACAGTCACTGCTGTTGACTTTATAATCACAAGTAGCTCTTTTTGAGGTGACTTTTAGAGAAAGGACATTAAAGGCATGAATCTGTCACCGTCTGTGCTGTGGAGAACAACTGCCACATATAGAAGGCACCTCCAGAAATATGAATGGTCTGAACACAAATAACAGGAGCATGTTTACTTTTGACATAATTCCATCACACCAATTGTCCGCAGGTCATTCAAATCAGTTAAAATATTTGAGGTACTGGACAATTGCATGAGAGCTTCATACAGTAGCAGGGGTTTCGGTTTAAAAACTGTACAAAATATCCTAATACATCATTAACTATTGGTAATGCCAAGCAATAACTTTCGAGTTTATTTTTGTATTTCCTGGATATGGTGGACAAAGGAAACAAGGGAGAGTGAATGTGAATGTAAAAGAAAAAGACAACAGACAATCAACAACAGCCAGATAGAAAAAGTTGACTTTGAGTTGAACTTCTCCTCCTGTCAGGAATGTTAAAATATTTTATTGTGTCTATTTTTACTTTTTTTTATTTGCTCTGGTTGCTTAATGTTTTGGAAATCATGTCAGACTTGCAAGTTGCCTGGAATTTGGTAACTTCACCTCTAGAATTGCATGACAATTCACTTTAAAGTAAAATAAAATCAGTTTATTTCCCAAAAGGTAAACTTCCAGTGAACTATATGCTAATATCAGATATAATATAATGAAAATAAAATATGTGACATGTGTGTGAAACAGAATGCAGGATCATCAACAGAGAAATGACATAAAGTACACATTCATATGTTTATATATTACTATTCTATTAGTTTAATTTTAATGTGTGACATATTTATTCCCAACAAGTTACAGATAATTATTAAGTGATTTGCTCAGGGTCACACATTGAGGCACAGGCAGAAACTGAACTGGCAGCCTTTGGATTTATTGCCTAAAGCCTTAATGCCTTAGCCAAGTCACCACACTGCCTGCCTACACAGATAGTTAAATATATGTAGTGGATTCAGAAAGAATCCTGACCTTTTCACTTTTTACACTTTTGTAGCCTTGTGCTAAAGTCATTTAAATTCATTTTTTTGTTCATCAGGCAACATTCAGTACCTCAGAATAACAAAGAAAATTTTAACAGATTTCTTAAAAATGAAAATCTGGAATATTGCACTGATACAAGTATTGAGGTCATTTACTATGACACTTGAAATTTGTCCTACATGACCTTAGCCCTTAGTTCTTCTTGTGCTCTTTGGCACATTGGGCAATTAGGCTTAGATGCATCACATTCTGTTGATCATTGTTGAGATGTTTCTACACCTTGTGTCAAGTCTACCTGTGGTCAATTCAATTGATTGGCCATTATTGGGAAAGGTACACAGACCTGTCAATAGAAATTCCTAAAGGTGATAATGTAAATGAAAGCAAAAACCAAGCAATGAGGTTGAAACAATTGCCTACATAGCTTAGAGACAGGATTGTGTGGAGGCACAGATCTGGGAAAGTCTTCATAAAATTTCTGCAACATTGTAGGTTCCCAAGAGCACAGTTGCCTTCATAATTCTTAAATAGAAAAAGTTGGGATCAACCACAAGTCTTCTTAGAACTGGCTACCTGGCCAGATTGAGCAATCATGGAATAAGGGCTAGGTTAAGAGAGGTGACCAAGAACCTGATGGTCACTCACGCTGAGTTTTGTGAACCTGTGTAGAGATGGGAGAGACTTCCAGAAGGACAACCATCACAACAACACTCCACCAATGTGGACTTTATGACAGAATGGCCAGGTAAAGCCTGTCCTCAGTTAAAGACATATGGAAGCCCACTGAGTGTGTACAAAATGGCACCTTAAGGACTCTCAGACTGTGAGAAACAATGTTCCCTGGCCTGATAAGATTAAGATTAGCATCATTTCTGGAGGAAACCAAGTATTGTTCATTACCTTCACAATACCATTCCAGCAATGAAGCATGGTGTTGACAGCATCATGCTCTGGGGTTGTTTTTCAGAGGCAGGGACTGGAAGACTAATCAAGGGTTGAAGGTAAGCTGATCGGAACAAAGCACAGAAATATCCTTAATGAAAACCTGTTCAAGAGGAAACCTGTTCAAACATTCACCTTCTAACAGGACATTAACCCTAAGCAAAAAGCAAAGACAAGACTGGAGTGGCATAAGGACAATTATGGGAATTTCTTAAGCTGTCCAGCTAGAGTCGGAACGTCTCTGGTGAGACCTAAAATTTGCTGTCCACTGATGGTTTCCAAACCAGCTTGACGGAGAATGAGATGATCTACAAAGAACAGTGGAAGAAAATACCCAAATCCAGGTGTGAGAAGCCTGTCACGTCAGCCCCAAGAAGACTGCAAGGTGTAATTACTACCAAAGGTCCTTGAACTGAGTACTGAGTAAAGGGTCATTCAGGAGTATTGAGTGATGTTGATGTGGGGGAAAAAAGAATTTAAATTATTTTAGTACAACACTGTAACAGCAAAATGTGAAAAAAGTTAAAGGGTATGAACTTTCTGAATTCACTGGATATGGATCACAGTTCAGGCATGTGAAGATCATTAGAGGAGAAGGTCACAAAGCTCTCCCAAAGAAATATTCACTCCAATGTGTATGATGTGGCAAGAAAATAATACTTAATAAAAATCAAATAGAACAATTCGTATAATTATTTCAAAGCAACGTGAAATAACAACATGGACAGTCTCAGCACAAATCTCTCTATTATATAAAAAAATCCTGAGACAAGACAACAATTTTTTCAAGAGATTTTTTCGAGTCCCACACGACTAGACTTTGGCCATGAAATGTTTTCAAGTCACACCCTCCTCTCAACCAGATTGAACCACGCACACGATCCTCTCACCTCTCATTTGTGTGAATGCTTTTGACAGACACAGTTCCTGCTCTCTCAGCTCTTATAAATTTTAACGTTTTCCTAACTTTAAGTTCCCAATTAAAGAAGACGTATTATGTCCAAATCTTATTGAAGAATTTCATCATGAAGGGTTATCAACAGAAGAAATGAGTACACGGGCAATCATAGCACCAAGAAATGATGAAGTCAAAAGAATTAACGCCAAAATTGACAATCAGTTACATGGCAAATTGGTTAAATGCGTATCAATAAACTATGCTGAGACAGTTGGTGGAGATCATGCGGAAGATGAAGGCATCAATTTACAATATCCAAAGAATAAGAATATATCCAAGAAAGGTAATGTAGTACATCTTCTGCAGATAACATTTGACAACAAAGGAGATCTTGATACGCCATTCGTATTAAAACGTTAACAGTTGCCCGTTAGTATAGCTTTTGCAAAGACAATTAACAAATATCAGAGACAAGCATTCAAAAAAGTAATTTTATTTATTAGAGAGAAAGAAACGAAATTCAATTACGTGCAGTTATATGTTGCATTGTCACGATGAAAGTCCAAACATCAGAATCAGAATTTAATGCAATATTGACGAAAATTTAATTCCAAGAATTGTTTTCATGGAAGTTTTACAGTAAAAGTCTAAGTTTAAAAAGCATTTGCGTGTTAATTTCAAAGCCAAACAGAACAAAATCATATTATGCAATGAATAACTCTAACGCAACATGAAACATTATTTACTTTCAAATTATTATGTTTTACTATTTTTAATATGGTTAATTACTCGCTGTAATGTAAAATAGTTAGTTCTATTAGACGTATGTAAAAATTCCCATGAATATAACAATTTGTTTAAATTGTACATCCGCATCCCCATACGCGAGCGGCAGAACCACAAAGAGGCTAAAATGTAACGCAGGCACGGGTGTTGGTGAGCGAAGTAAGCAGGGGGCAAAGCCCCCTAGTATTACATTAAAATAATGAATAATTCGTTTTTAATTTGTAGAAGGTCTTAATGGCAAGATGCAGGATGGGATGCGTCAGTTGTAGAAAATGTGAGACTGAGAGCCTCATCATAAAATACAAATATTAACAATAAATGACTAATAAAAATAGTTGCTTAGCCATTAAGATAACATGATGTAGACCATACACTTCCTACATTATTCCTTCCTAATATGGTGGCATCTGACATTGGACCCCACCTACAGATAACCTTCACCTCATCTCGCATTTATTAGTTCTGTAAGATAATGGTTGTGGGACAGGGTTGCGCCAAATACAGCCTTATATAATTGTAGTGATCTGTGAACTTTGGGCTCTAAGTCATACCTCTTCGGTCTGCTTGTGATCCCTACCACTGTGTTTTGCATGAAATGTAGAGAATCATTTACATTTACTAAATTCAATTTAAAGAAGGTAATCAGGCCAATGACATTTCTGAGATGAAAATGATTTGGAAAGGCAATTGTTGCTTTGTATTGCAGCCAACATGCATTTCAGAGTCTATGTTATCATCACTGAAATCATTTGCTGAATGTGTGTACCTGAAACATTGCCACGTATAACTATTAGCTAGTAAATGAAAACATCATTTGGGTGCACACATAACTCACTTTCTGTGAAAGTGTAATCAGCCGCATAAGCAACAAAATGTAATTTCTTTGCTATTGACAATGTAGATAAGTATAATGAAGACCTGTTATCTTGTAACAACTTGTATTGCTCAGACTAAAAGACAAGAGCTTGCTCTGCACTTTAGATTTGTGTTAAGAACTATTTCATGATACAGATACAATTTCATGTGCAGATACAAAAATATAATCCCTCATATTCTCAGGCAAGATAGTAAACAGACACGTCTTTCAAATGTGCAGTGGCATTAAGAATGGATTTCCAGCAGGATGAAAGTACACTTTAAACTTGCAACTAATTATGTCTGTGGGCCATGTACTTTGTAGTAATATGAAACTTTAACAACAAGAAGAAGTTATTCGTGTATAGCCCAAAATCACTCAAGAAGTGCCTCAATGAGCTTTAAAAGGCCATGTCTTCAACAGAAATGCCTTGACTCCCTAAGTCATCAACAAAATTAAGATAGTATTCTGTTAAAAACATAGTGGACAAAATTGAAAAGATCTTTCTCCATTTAGTCATGTTCTCCTGTGCCAGGCAAGCAGGATTAATCCTGGGTCTAGCCTTGAAAAATGACATCTGGGCTCCTCTCATTGTTACCTGCTGGCATGAGGGGCATCTGTTTGATTTCTCCCAGGTCTCCACTTTCGGTAACTAGCCTAATAATTACTCTCAAGTCAACCATTTGCATGACCAGAGTATACCACCCTGGTAACCCCTTATTGAATTCACAGACATATCAAGCTGCTCTGTCATTGTCAGCTTTGGCTCATTTCCTTCCCTCTGCCTCCTAGTGAATTTTATTTCAGAGATATGCCTCCCCGTTTCCCCTTATTCTTTATATAAGGACACACTTTTTCTCTCCTTAATAGAATAATGTCAGGAAGGTCAAAAGTATGGAAAATATGTGTTTATTAAAAAATAAAATGAAAAACAGAGAGTTCAAATAATCAACGTAAGGTCCTGCTGACCCTGGGGTGTGCCTACACAGGTTTAGATCTCCTGTCTGACACATGGAATGGTGCAGCCTCTTCCCAACCTCTCAAGTACCACTGAAACACTGTCACTGCTCAACTCTCATTCTATTCTCTAACTCTCCTTACCTCATGTCTGTGCACCTTTCAGTGTTTGCATCTCAGTCCCTCCATCAGACTTAGACACTATCCAGCAACGGACATAAAGAAGCTTTAAACCCATACCATAATCCCGTTTAGTGAAGACCAAAATCATTTCCAGCAGCAAAAATGGCTTTTCTTATCATTTTTAAGGGACAAATGAGTTGTACAAGGATTATTGCAAAAAGCAAAAGACCAGGAGCATCATTCATAAAGCAAGAGGCTTGAAATGTGCATATGCAAATTCCCATGCAAACATCGGGATTTAAAACAGAAAATATGACAGGAGAAAGAGCATATATTTAAGACAGCTCTGACCTATGTGTACGCAACATTTCAGACAAACCGGGAAATCACGACACCCTTGATTAAGGAGCGAAATGCAGCCAAACTGGCCAAATGACTACTCACATGCATAATTAATTTTTATCACTTAGCCATTATAATGCGTGTTAACGTGACAAACATATTACACCGAAAAAACGATGAATATGTTGCACATGCTGTATTCTAGTTCCCTTTTTAAGAGGGCCAGTGCCATGTATTTGAACTGAAGAACTTTTTTGATTTTTTTGTCAGTTTATATTGGCTACCTACTGACACTTCTCAGGAACAGAAATATTTCATCCAAACCTCGCTCCAACATTCTTGTTGTGCTGGAAGCCAATAACTGGCCAGCAAGGTGCTACATTCAGTTTTCATATGGTATGGGAGTACATAAAACACATTTTTGCCAAAATAAAAAGGCAATCTGCAGCAGCGTCCAGTTCGTCTAACATAATCAGAACAATTGACTGCATTCATATTGCAATAAGGGAACCTACAGAGAATGAAGCTGCTATTGTTAACCATAAGCAGTTACATTCCATTAATGCACAACTCATCCGATGTGTGACTGGCAAACATTGTGTCTCCATGGCCTTGGTCAACCCATGACTGATTCATTTTGAGGCAAAGTAGCTTTGAAAGAAATGATGTTGCTGTACATGGTGTCTGTCTTATTGGTAAGGTAAGTGGCTGAACTGTCTGTGCTTCATATGGCCCTGTTGCATTCATTGCAACAGCAATCATGTCACTACATTGTGACAGTTGGGTCAGCCCCATACTCCCTGTTGCATTCGCGAGCCTCTTGAAACTGACACCGTCAAGGCAAGGGGAAGGTGCAAAAGTGCTCTAGTGCTTTTATTAAAAGAAACAAATCAAAACAGTGTCCAAACGAATAGTGCAGTGCAAAATCTTCCAATAAGTAAATAATCCATAAATAAGAATTTGTTCAGTGGTGGTCAAAATCCAAATGACTAAATAGAATATCCTTAAATCCACAGTTAAAACCAACAGTGCCGGAAACTGTCCCTTAAAACACGTGCCCTAGAGCAGTCCATTAGTGCAGTCCTTCCAGACTTTGCAGCAGAGGAGCCACCTACCCAACAGACTCAGCCTTCTTCTTTCTTATGCATTCAACAGGTTGGGGTCTCTGCTGCTTCTATGGCCCCACAGTAGGGCTCCCAATCCAGACCTAGTTTTGGGTCCTTCCCTCCCATGGAAAAAGGAAAGGCGCATTGTCCGAGGCTCTGTCGTTGACTCCTGCTGCCTTCACAGACTAACGTGGAGCCAGCACTCTTCCTGGTCATTCCTGCTCTCTTAAGTCACTTAGCTGGAGTGAACCATCACCGTAACCCCGAGTATGGGCCACACCCTGTCCTCCTGGGGCTCTCCTTCTCCTGGCTGTCTGCCTCCTCACTCCTGCACCGGCTCTTCCCCGTTTCCAGTCTACTTCACTCTCCATTTTAACCTCCATTGTCTGATCTCCCTTGTTTTCCTTTTTTTTCTCCTAACAGTCATGCTTTCCTTTTAATATGAGGGGCATAGCACAGCTGCGACAATCAGCAGCTCCCGTCGCCAATTTGGGTCAAAGTGATCCTGCACCTGTGTCTGCCACGGCATCACACACGGGAACCGCACTCGCCACGCTACCACACCCATCCAGAGACGTGCATGCTGCAGTTAAAATTATTTATTTAAAATGGTAACCAGACAAGGACCCCAATATACCATATATACATGGGAGGGTAATGAAGGCTACCCACTTGCACCTTTCGTGGATCCCCAAAATGCAGAAAAAAGTGTTATTATGCCATGCATGATCTTGCATACTCAGTTTAGGAGTAGAGCCAGATACTCTTGAGTGCACTTGATGGGGTCTGAATGTGTCAGGAGGGATTTGTTCCACCAGCCAATGGAGTTCTGCAGCATTGTGATTGCATATGTATGAGGCTGATTAGCATGCTCTATATATGGATGTTGCAGGGCGGCATTTGAGGCATGTTCACGTACGCACATTTACAAGGTGATTATGATTTATAATGGGTAAATTGTGTACAAATTTGTGTATGAGAGGTTTTATAAATCTGAATTTTTTTTTTCGCCATACACATTTTCTGTTTTTTTGGCATGTGCATATTTTCATGCCCAAATCTATGCAAAGCTTAATAAATGAAACCCCAGGAGATGATAATGGAATCAAGGAAAAGTTGGGGTTGAGAAACACAGTTGTAACCAGGAAGTCAAAATGAACTGGGAATTTTCAAACCAAAAGGTAAGACAAAAATCAACTTAGCACTAAGGATTATTTGAAAATAACTATTGAATATTGTTTTATTCATTAAGGTATTGTGAATACTGAAACCATCTCATAATTATAGCATCACTACCAAAATGTCATTTATCTGATCAGTGAGGTCACCTGATTCTTCACTTGAATAAGACATTAGCCAAAAAATAAAAAAAACTGAAACAGGACCTGCAGATCCAAAAACAAAACACAAATATACAAAAACATACTCATGAGAACTATTATTGTTACATCTATATGGACACCAGGCTTCAAACTCCCACTAATAGCTTTAAGCATCTGAGTTTTATGAAGACTTTAAAAACCCCAAACCCATGGCTTCTATCTTATCTTACACTCTTCCCAGAGGGCACAATGTTCTACCATCTAATGGGCTGGAGAACCCAGTCCTCCCAAACCTAACTCTTAAAAGAACAACACCCAGCTGACTAAAGAGAACCCATAATACCTACAACCTGGAGGCATTCTGTCCTCATTCTAGTCCTCTGTGATCTCTTACATTTAGTCAGAGGATCATTCACCTTCAGCATAAGATGGATTGCCTACTTCCTAAGATGCTCAAGGATATCTGCTTTAAACATTTCAAAGGCATCATTCTCTCTTTTATTGCCCCACAGTGCAGGTTAGGTATAGTGTAGGTTTTTCTCTCAGGATGGTGGTCAGTTTTATTTAACATAGCGCTTTTATTTGAATATTTTCAGGTCATTGGTCCTGCTACCTTTTATTTCTCCACCTTTTCATCCCTGGGTACTCTTCTTTCCTACCCTTATTCCAAAGACTTGCAAGTTAAGTTGATTGACCTTTACAAAGGTTTTGAATGCTTTATATGCATACAGAATGGTCTCAGGCCAATCCTTAAACATTTTAGTTAAATATTTACTAGTCTATATATTTTGGCCATGTAGTTGCAAATCTTTCTCAAGATCTGAGGAAAGATCAGTGTTAAGACCTTCAAAATAAAAACAAAAATATTTGTGCAGATAAAGTACTCTTAATATGTACTCAAATACACTGCAGAATTGTCACATTTTTTATTAAAATGTTCTGCCATTTCATGTATTTAGAATCCCATGCAGAGAAATTAATTAAAAATGAGGTGATTAGTCCACGCTTCTCAAGGTCGCTGACCGTTAATGAAATTAAGTCAGCTCACAACATGAGTCTCGGTTCCTGATTAGATTTTCTCTTTTGCATATAGCAAGTTCCACTGTAAACACAATTTTGTATGCACAGAAGAAAAATACACCATGCCTCAGCAATACTTTATGAACTGTATTTTTCACTATTAACCTTGCAATGGGCTAGGCAGGAAGCAGACCTGGAGTGGTCACCAGTTCATTGCTCCAGACCAGTCCTCCAACCCAGCTTCAAAAAACTCGACAGAATACCTTTGGAGGCAGCTGTAAATTCTGAAGGAAGCACAGAGAAACTACAGACTGGTCATTTTCCCTTCTATGTTTGCCTGTTTTCTTTTTTTGTCATTTTCGAGTAATAAATCCTCCATTTATAAATATATTTGTTTGGTTCTGTCTCTTCCTTGTAAGACTTTTTTGATACATTTCTTTTGAAATGTTAAAGCCATCTCCCCATTTTGGGGACTGGATAGCTGGGGATGAGGCTACATCTTCCCAGGTCAGTGAAGGTCCTGGCCTACTTTGTGATTTGTTTTGGAGGACTCACACACCATTTTTACCATGTCGTTGTAACAGCAATGGGGAGCTACCCCAAGTCTTTGAAATTCTTAAAGACATTCATAAAGTTGATCTGACAGGATTTTTTTTCATTAAATAGTGAATCACATACTCAAGGACAAGTGGAAATTAAGGGACAGTGCATTTAAGAGCGATGCCAGGAAGCCTTTGTTATAATAAAAACTGTGTGAATTTAGAGTATGGAATGTTGACAGTTTTTTTTCTAATTATCAGGATGATATAATGGAACAACTTAGCTATTAGTTAAACAAATGATCTTGATGGACTGAATAGCCCAGACGTGAACACAAGTTCAAACTCTCACAAATGGGTTAATTTAGAATCTGTGACAGAGAATTCAGTCATTAACTACACCAAAATTACTAATGATCTACTAAAGATGCTAACTGGCTGCATGGCAAATACTACACACATGAAATACAGGTAACATTAGCAGACTTGCAATATTAAATATCATAGTTTCAAGCTGAACATTATTTTTCCTTTCAATTCAGTCCTTTCTCATTCATTTTTATATTTGTTGAATTTGAGTACAACTCTTGATTATCTTGGCACAATTTAGCAGTATAAATCCATACATCACATTGGCTTCCAGGTTACTCATGTTGTTTCACTTAGTCTGCTTCTGTACATGCAGAAAGCAGGGCTTAGATTTGAGGCTGGCTTTGCACATGCCTGTAAGGAGGTGGTGTCTGCATGATCACCTGTAAATGGGATAAACCATTAAGTGAAAAGGGAACAAAAACAGAATTTACAAAAGAATTGTAAAATCCTTATAGCTTCATAGTTATTTAAATATTCAGATACAATAAAAAAATATATATTATATTATATTATCTATCCATCCATCCATCCATTATCCAACCCGCTGAATCCGAACACAGGGCCACGGGAGTCTGCTGGAGCGAATCCCAGCCAACACAGGGCACGAACCAATCCTGGGCAGGGTGCCAACCCACCGCAGGACTCACACAAACACACCCACACACCAAGCACACACTAGGACCAATTTAGAATCGCCAATCCACCTAACCTGCATGTCTTTGGACTGTGGGAGGAAACCGGAGCGCCCGGAGGAAACCCACGCAGACAC
>JANRMT010062807.1:55250400-55262972 GCA_026402145.1 Polypterus bichir lapradei | reverse complement strand
AATACTCTCTTCAGTTCTGTTCTGTTATTTTGTGGGAGCACCTGTAAATAAAACCGTTGGGCATGGTCATGCATGAGTAAAAAGGCCAAATTTCTGAGAACTCAGCAAAGAAAAACACTCAAAATTATTCACAACTGTAACATCAGGCCTGCATCCCACTGGTCCTCTCATTGCACTCTTAATATTCTAGATCTCCCACAGGTCATTAAACAAAATTTCCCAGACTGATTTTTTTTTTTTACAAGAGCTCTTTTTTCCTAACCCTTCCTTGATTTCCTTTCATCGTTCATCTGACTTACACAAACTTCTCTTCTGCTGCTCACTTTATAGAGGAGAGCCACTTTCCTCATCACGCTCTAGAAGCTGTAACAGGTGTGTCACTTGCAAACATGTCACTAACAATACTCATATATCTGGTCCTACTGGTAGATTTATCATTAAACAACTGGCCTGTTGCCAGCCTAAAAATCTGATTTACTGCATTTCTTGTAGGAAGTATCCAGCCATCTGCATAGATACGGGGGGGAAGCTAACAGGCTATCTCAGACAGCACATTGGAGCCATCATATTCCAAGACCTTACAAAGCCTACTGTGGGACACTTCACATCCCTTGATCATAGCCATGCTGATCTCTCTGCTTGGGCTCTTTCACAGGGCTTCAAAAACACTTTTTTCAAAGTTAAACAAAAGAAGCTAAGCTTATCTGCAGCCTGGAATCACATATTTCTCCAGGTTTTAATGAATGACTAACTTCCTTTCCTCATCTCTAATAGCATCTTTTTTACACCTACACTCACCTTCTCCTTTCATTTACTCTGGCTTTGCCCCACTTCCTCTGTATGTTTCCTGCTCTTTCCTTTTCAGTTGCACACCTGGTAAAGATGTTGTGTCTTTAACATTTTTTTTTAATTGAAATAACCTTTAAACTATATTCATGCACACATGCCCAGTCACAGACAGTCATCAATTAACCTAATCTTCACATTTTTGGGGATGTATCTCCCACAGACATATAAAAAATTAGGGGTGGGGGTTGATTTGTTTTCAATCCTGTAAAAATTGATCTATTTTTATGGAATGGTTACAATAAAATAAATAAAATAAAAAAAATCCTAGTAGTGTGTTTTGTTTCATTTTTCTCTTGTTAGTTTTAAACAGTAATCGTAAACACAGCAGTTACTCATATATTGTAAACTGTATGGTCTGCTAAAAACTACACATACTACACATATCTGCTCCTATTAGCCTAAATAAGTACTCATTCTTTAATGTAAAGGTGGCACAGTGGTGAAGTAGTTAGTACTGCTGCTGCTGCTGAGATTCAGTATACTAGATTTGGGTCTGAGCTTAGTGGTAGTTTGATTGGAGTCTGCCACTTGTTCCAGTATCCGGGTTGGCTTTTCTCCCTGTTAAGTGATTAGTAACTCAAAACCAGTATGGAATGTTTAAGTGAGTGTATGGCACCTTATCCATATTTGGTTACTATCTCGCACTCAATGCTGCTACAATACTCTTTGATAACACATAACCATAATTTGGATGAAATGAAAAATTGATGAACAGATGGTTTATTTGGAAAACACCTTTTTTAAACTGTACAGTTAAATAATTAAAGTTTTCCACAGGCATAGAATCTTCAATGGAAGACTTCCTAAATAGAATGTGTATTTTAGAAGCATATTGGCAAACTCACCCTGTGAAAGACCAAAGAGCAAAAAATCTACAGACAATTTCAGCAAAAGGAAAATACACTTCAAATGTACTGTATATACTATTGAAGGCAGTGGTGTTCAGCTCCTGGAGAGTTATACTGCTGGCAAGCTTTAATTGCACTCTGGCTATTTTTAGTGTCCTGACAGAAAAGAATTGACATCCAGGCTTGAAGATAAATTTTACTTTTCAAAACACAAAGTCACCCTGCGTCCTCATGGGTTTTCTACCATTTCCTCTCGTTTCACAAATACACACTGATTAGTTTTAATGGCAGCTCTAAATTGGTCGAATGAATGCCAAAGGGTGTAGATTCCATCTACCATCTATTCATTTCCAAACTCATTTAATCCAGTTCAGTGTTGCAGGGTTCACAGCCTAGTCCAGAAGTAATGGACACAAGATAGGAACTGACCCTCAAGCAAAGCCCTCACACTGGACTAATTTATAGTCAACAGTTCAAATAACTCAGAAATCTTGATTTATGTCTTAAAATCAAAGTACCTGGAGAAGCACAGCACTGACAAAGACTGGATATGCAACATGACACAGATGGTGCCTTGGCCAGGATTTGCAGCCAGTCTCTGAGAGGCAAGAGTTAACAGCATTAACCACTACAGTGCCACTCCACTCTTGAACATTTTTCTTCTTAAAGTGTCTTTATATGTAGTTCATTTGGTGTTGTCATGCACATGTGCATAGAAGACAGTTTAAGGTCTCTAGTGATTGTAGTTCCCTGCTGCTCCTGGGGTTGCCACTGTGTCCTAATGCCTTTTCTCTTCCTCGCTCTGCAGACTGCAGACTAGAAGATCGACAGCTGAAAAACCACTGACGTCACTTCCGGTGGCCATCCACCTGGACCCACAACTTCCTGCTGGAATAACTGAAAACTGGAAGATCTAAAATCTTGAATTAGTTCAACAATTTGAAATAATTTTTGCTGGCAATTGCCAACAATTACATGGGATTCGCCATTTGATGCCCCAACTCTTTACAGTCTCTTTTGTCTTTTGTTTTTTTTTTACTGTGGAGTGATTCTTACCGTAGTCCATTTCATTTATGTAGAGGTGAATGTGCCAATTGCACTGTAGTGGGGACCAAAACAACCAGACCAAAACTTTTTGGAAACAGTGGACTCAGTTCAGTATCAAGTGAACCCTATGACAGTTTGCATGAGGTATGAATGTGGACTGATCTAACTAAGGGGAATGCTGTCTATTATGGGAAACATTTCAACAGGTAATTACGCAATCTTGGCATAAAAATAAATTTACACATATTCTACACATGCACACAAGTTTGCATAATACAACTACAAAGTACCAGTGAATCAAATCAATCCAAGCACCTGATTCAGTTTCAGAGCCTCCTTTACCCTTCACATGATAGGACCTGATAGCAGTTGACCATGTAAATAAAGGTTTAGATTCACTTATGATTGGGTAGATCAAACTAATCACATACAGAGTTGAAGCATGACCTTTGCAGATGACGATTAAATCCCCAGCAGAATGGTGCACATGGGTGGGACATCCTTTCAGTGAGATCGCACTTCTGGCAGCATGTGGACACTAGAGGCACATTAACTTAGATGTTATGTAGTAAATTTGAATCAAACATTGCCAAGTGAACATTATTAACACTAGAATCCCTGAAGCCTATGAAAAAACTCATAATCCCAGGACACCTTAAATTCACCTCTCCATTAGCGTCTTTTGTTTTTGTGTTGATCAGCACAACAAGCAAGCAGCCTGCTATCCCATCCTCCTCATAGCTGTAGCTCAACTCATGCAAAAAGTTCTCCCAGCTCAAGGCTCTTTATTTGAGTGTGAGGTTCCCGGAGTTGTATAGAGTACATAATATATCGTTATTTGGAACACACACATTTCACGTGTGTTCCATGTCTACAATGATCTATGTAAATGTAGGTTGACAGAAAATGCAAGAAATGTTGAACACATACCTAAAATAGAAACTTTTTTCATGTTAAATTACTAAAAACAAAATTTTGACATGAAGTGTATAATGCGTTAATACTGAAGTCCAAATATCATATAAACACTTTCACAAAAGGTACAAATATAACAAAACAAGTGTGCTTGTATTCAAGAATATAACCAAAGAAAAAGAAATCGGGTTTGGGTATGCTGTTGACATGATCGCTTGACTGGTGCAGAAGTAAGAACTGCTTACTCGTAATCAAGAGGTCACGGATTCAATTCCAGGTGTTTCCTAGAATAACTGTTTTGAGTAGTGAGCTGTTCTTATTGTTACTATTGTACAATAAAAACATACATTTGATTTGATTCTGTAACAGCCAGTGTAATTTTATGGTACTTGTAAAGGTTAGCATTTTTTTTTATCAGTTTTATTCTCTTAGTCACGTTCACGCTCCCCCAATCTGACACTGCTGTTTTCAAATAAAGATGTGCTATAACAGAGGTGAACTCAGATGAGGATGCAGGTTCTACATTGTAGAAAGAGAACAGAAGCCCTCCCCACAAGAAACGTCCACTCACACATAAGAACAACGCAGCTGAGCCAGGCATAAAGGCGAGAGATGGCACCGTTTGAATGTAGCAAGAGGTCGGGCGTCATCCTGCCAGTCAGTCTGCCCCACAAATGTCCTTCAACGAAACAGCTTACAGAGCTTGCCAACATATCGTGCAAAGTCCTGTTTGTGATTATGTTTTGTGATGGTCTTTAAATGAAAAACATTTATATGTTACTTATACAAAAGCCACATCGAATGTTATTTACCTGTATTTATTTACTTATGTCAAATATCAATGTCAAATTTATTTATATAGCACATTTAAAACAACATAGGAATGCTGTGGCCAAAGTGGTTTACAATAATAGAATTAAAGAAAAACATACAATTAACATGAATAACATAAATAGAAATAAAATAAATGAACATAAATAAAATAAATAATAAATAGAAGTAATGTTACATAATCACAATGAGGAAACCATCAGTATTACTGAAGGTCACGGAATGCAAGTGAATAGAAATGAGTCTTTAATCTTGTTTTGAACAGTTCAGTTGTAGACGACTCTTTTATATGATGAGGTAAAGAATTCCACAGGAGAGGAGCAGCAGCTGCAAAAGCTCTGTCCCCCTTAGTTTTACAATTGGTACGAGGGACAACAAGAGACAACTGAGCAGAAGATCTAAGCACTCTGGATGGTTGGTGTGAAATGCACAATTTAGATAAATAGGCAGGAGCAAGCCCATGTAAAGATTTAAAAACTAGCAACAAGATTTTAAAATCAATTTGAAAACTGACAGGCAGCCAGTGTAAAGAAGCTAATATTGGAGAAACAGAATCAGACTTTCTTGCCCCAACCAGAAAGCAAGTGGCAGCATTCTGGACCAACTGTAGCCTGCGTATCAGGGATTTGCTAATCCCAGAATACAGCGAGTTGCAGTAATCGAGAAAAGATAAAAGCATGAGTAGCTTTCTCAAGATCCCTAGAAGATAAAAAAGGCTTGATGTTACCTAATAGTCAAAGCTGGAAAAAGCAACTCTTGACTACAGAATTAACCTGTTTCTTAAAAGAGAGGTTACTGTCAAACATAACACCAAGATTGCGGACTTGAGGTTTGCAAAAGACAGAGAAAGTGCCGAGAAGTCCAAGACCAATTTGGGCTTTAGCTGATGGACCCACTATAAGCACATCCGTTTTATTTTGATTCAGATCAAGAAAATTATTAGCCATCCAGGATCTTAGTTCAGAAAGACAGTCGTGCAGTTGATTCATTGCAGAGTTGCAGGCGGGAATATAAACCTGAGCATCATCAGCATAGCAGTAAAAAGAAATGTTAAAATTCCTAAAAAAAGCTCCAATAGGGTGAAGGTATATAGAGAATAAGATAGGACCCAAAATGGATCCCTGAGGAACACCATATTTAAGAGGAGCAGTAGACGAAAAAGAGGAATTTAAAGTCACTGAAAAGTGTCTACCAGTTAGATATGACCTGAACCAGTTAAGAGCAGCCCCTTTAAGCCCAACAAGATGTTCAAGCCGCAACAGCAATATCTCATGGTCAATAGTGTCAAAGGCAGAGGACAGGTCCAGGAAGACAAGGACTGCAGCGCCACCTGAGTCAGTAATAATAGAGATGTCATTGAATACTTTAAGGAGGGCCATCTCAACACCATGATAACGCCTAAAGCCAGATTGGTAGATCTCAAATAAAGAGCTTCCTCTGTTTTATCGACGCGGGCATGCTGACAAACAACATGTGCAATGCTACTTCAGTATGCAAATGACTTTAGCTGCAAGTGGAAGTTTCTGTCTCTATGCAACTGATGTCACAGTTCTGCCTTTGTCCAGAAATGGTTTCATAAGCTTTATGAACTTAGTCTCAGAAAGTCTTTCTCCCGTAGGATGACAGGGATCTTTTCCTGAATAAGAAGTGGCAGCCCTATGCCACCATGCGAAACAGGGCAAAGATTGTCTTCTCACACAGAAGACAGACAGAAGATGCCAATGCTAGAGTGGGTACTCTGGTGTTCCGACTAAGTTGGACCCAAGAACAAACCCAGCTGGGAGGACAATATAATGGGGGGAGACAACCCAGCAGGACTATATGTGACAGCTTCCTTGGATGAAGCTACCTCTACAGATACCCACAAGGCACTCTGGATACTGTAGTTCCCGAGAACAGACTTGTTGGGTTCCATGGGTGCCACCAGGGGGAGGTGCAGGTATTTCTCATCCCTACTTAATGGGACTTCCATTTGACCCAGAAGTGCTTCCACTGGGCTATGTCCTAAAACCAGAAGTACTCCCATGTCTGGAACAGAAGGAGCCGCTCAGCCTCAGTGGAAGTGGACAAAGCTCACCTGGGAGGTGGAGAGAAGGAGAAAGAAATGAGACAGTGAGGTAGGATTTGTGTTTATTGCACTTCTGAAGCCTCTGTGGAAGGCACTTGTGTAAATTAACCAGTTTTATCTAAAAAGAACTTGTGTCTGTGAGGTTGTGTCTGGGTATGGGTGATCTCTGGTGCCCTCTACTGTCCACAGCCATTATAAACAATGTTGCATATCCATTGTCTCTAACACACTTACACTGAGGATGTTCAGCAGAAGTGTGCCAAAAAATGCTATGGGGGCTCGTTTATACCAACAGCAATATGTCTGCATAATGCCTCACTGGGACTGTGACAGCCAAGTCTGAAATTTTCTTTCTTTTGAATTTTCTTGTTTTACAGTTATTCATGTGTTTTCAGACCAAAGTGTGGGTGCATATTTATTTATTTTCTTACTTATGTATACTCATATTTATGTATTTATTTATTTTAAAGATTTCTATCTATAGGAAAAGGGTACATTGAGAGAACTCATTCAGAAACAGAGAAATAAAACTAAAAAACTAAAGTCACCCCGCTGCAGTGGTGTGATCTGTGCCACCCCTAAATAAATATAAAGCATCTGTTAATGTATTACTGTAAATGTGAATAAGGAAGAAATGAAATATAACTGACATGTTTTGGTAAAATGAATAACAATAACAACCAATTTACATTGCATGCTTTTCCTTTCTGATTGATTGTGTGCCTACATGCTATATGAAGCATTTTGAAGCAAATTGGACTGAAAGGAAACAAGGCTAATCTTTTGGTTTCATATTGCCTACGAGCGACTTTTATCTGGGCATTAGTTTGTAATGTTGTAAACAACTTTCACCTAGCAGCTGGCTTTCCAGTAATTTGGGAAGCTGCTGTTAATTACAATGTCTTTACATCATTTGTCTGTTTATGTTCTAAAGTACTGTATATTATGAAACATACAAATTTAGCTCATGTTCATGGGGAACATCATATCAGTATTTTGTTCTCATTTTGTTTTCTTTGAAATTCAAAAGCAATTAGGGAAAACAATCGAAGAAATAAAAAGTTGAGATGCCTTCCCTTGGGGAGGATGTTTACAGGATGAAGTAGTAAAGCAATTCAGTGCACACCAATCGGCTCCATACTGACAGGATACTGCAATACAAACCACCAGCAAAGAATTCATGTATAGATATACAAAATTTCAGGTCAGCATTTTAAATTAAATTGTCTAAACTAAAAGGTGTCACAACTTCAGTAGTAATCTGATAGAAACCTAATGGACGCGGCTTAAATTAAAGTAGAAAACCATAGAGGCATTGCTTTTATTGGGGAAAAGGTGATAATTTACATACAAAAACACAGCATATTTCCTCCAGCCCACCTAATGCAAATTTCAAGGAGAAATATAAGATCACAGGAGAAGGGGATGGGAGCATTTACTGTATGTGCAACAGGATATTTTGAAAAAAAAAATAACACTCATTCAAGAAGTAATCCAACTATCCATAAATATTTTAGAGCAGTGGTTCTCAAACTGTGGGGTAGGCCCCCCTAAGGGGGCGCAAAGTAACATAAAGGGGGGCGTGAAGATGTGAAAAAAAGTATCATTAAAATTGTCCAGACCATGGAACATCTGTCACATAGTTGTAGTTACATGCCGTGATGTTTTTAACATATTTTGAAAGTACAGATAAAATGTAACTATGTAAGTGCACTTGTTTTTGGATCAGTGATAAGTTGTTACATTGTAATTATATAAACTGTGGAATAACAATGACAACTGAGTAATTAACTTAATGTTATAAAGTATTATACAGTAAGTACGGCGTAATAACTCATAGTTACACTGTAGTTATACAGGTAATTACATAGTAGTTACAGTGTAATTATGGACATAATGTAAAGTGTTACCACTGATGGTATATATGTATAGTTTTCTATATTCACTACCGTGAAACATCAAGCACTGCAAAGAAATAACACACAATCAATGATGCGGGGGGAGAAGGATGTGGTGTGGATTTAGAGGGGTTACCCGTTGAAGCATTGAGCATCGCTAAGCAATGAAACACAGCTCTCCCCTGTGAAGCAACACAATAACACCTGCACATTCAAATTGTAGAGCTTGTGTGTTAATTGACTGTCACTGCTCACGGTTAATAAAAGCAGCTTCTTTCTCGCTAGGTGCCCTTATTGCAATATGAGTGCTGTAACATGTTCAAAGTATGTTAGAAAAACTGGACACTGCTGCAAAATGCATTTTTATGTTGCCAAAAACGCATTATGTTTTATATGTGTACACCCACACCATGCGAAAAGTGAAGGTACTGCCTTGTCAGTCGGTTAATGACTTCCAGCACAGTTGGCACGACCAAGTGAAACTTGTCTGAGATATTCCTGACCTGTTGGCCAGTTCTTGAGAAGTGATAACAGATATAAACTGATGAAAAACCAAAAAAAGATCTTTTAGTGCAAATATGCAGCATTGGCCCACTTAAAAGGGAATTAAAATATAGTCTATACATCATATTCATCTCTTTTGAGGTGTAATATGTTTGTCACATGAGCACACATTATAATAACATCTTGGTGATATGAATTATCATACACATGAACCTTCATTTAGCTGTGATTCCCTATTTGATCAAGGGTTCCCCCAAGATATCTCATTACGTATATGCAACTACTACAAAATCCAAAAATATCCAAAACATTTCTGGTCTCAGGCATTGCAGATTAGGGATTCTCAACCTGTATTGTAATTAGCCCTTGAAAGTTACACAGTTTGATGCAAGCACAATTTAAATAGCTTTTGTAACAGATCAAGCATGTCTGCTTTATAGTACACACTCAACACCCCTTAGAGCCCTGAACCCTTTGTTAAAGGCAGGGAATTCATTTTGTTTCTAGGGCATACCAACGGATTTCTCTAATTTATCCTGTCCAAGACATATCTGTTGTGAGATTTAACCAGCAAATCCATCAAACTATTTTCTGTTTGAACATAAAATAAGATTCCTAATAAAATTGAAAGAGCTGTTTTGCTGAAAATGACTTGCTTAAATCTGATTCACTCATAGTTGTCCCTTAGCCTTCATGTCATTTGAAAACCGATGACTTGTAATGAATCTGTAGGTTTAGCAGAGGAAGGGGACATAAAAGTTCAGCTCTCTCCATCTGTTTAGTTTGTAAATACAATTGAATGGAACATCAAAGATTTCGAGGATAAGTCAAAATCAATAGTCACAGATTATGGAAATGCCAGTTTCAGATATCAATAGCAAAGATGTTGATCTTGGAAATTGGGATCAACGGATTGAGACATCACCATATCAAAGGTGTTACTGTTAATTAACAAATCTCTGAGCATTTTAATGCAGAAGACTCCTACACCTCGCCAATAACCAAAATCGGATATTTCAGTTTGTTAGTGGATGAAGCATGCAGTAGGATTTCTTTCAGCTGCATAACTGGGCCATGATAAAACTCTACACATAGTTATAAGATTATTCAATTTAAATTTTCCATTTATTACTATTGATCATTTCCATGCTTTAATACTTGGCAAATAAAACAGAGATTGATCTGTATGACTGAGCCTGTCACTCTTTTGTAATTACAGGATTACTGTCTAAAATTCACAAGCTATCTGTCCTGGCTTTTACATTTTAACATTAAACTCCAAATTTGTATTTAATTCAGCACCATGCACTATTCTGATCAGCATTTTTATACTGTGAGTTTCAATAAATTCTTAAAACTAAAATTATACTACCAACCATAACATCTGCTATACAGTACAGTATATCATACTGCAATAGGCAGTGTTTTCTTATACAGAAGGATTTCTATCATTTGACATAAAATACTTCTAGACAATACGAAGCTACTAATATATCTTAATTCTTTATTAATACAATAATATAAGCATTTATTATATTAATTTACTCTAAAGTAATTTTTATGGATTATCCTTCTAATAGCTGAACACTACAGTAATGCTGGTTAGACTGTAACTGTGCTCCATTAATCCCAGGAATAACTTGTCCTTAAAAGAGCTCTCTGGAATTCATTCATTTTCTGAACATGAGAGCAATAGATTCGAAAACATGTGCTTTTAAAACAGATTTTTGACTTTATGACAGGTAAATGCTTAACTAAACATGCATGGAAATCTCTTTCTCAGCCCTAACTGCGTACTTTTGCACCTTTGATTTTTGTAATTACTAGCTGAGGAGCTGAATCAGAGGAATTAGCTGTCAAAAAGGTAAAATGCACTATTTACTGGAACTAATACAAAGATGGTGCAGCTTGACTGTCCTTCTTGTCCCTTCTGTTTAGATCCTTTCTGTCCTGATTCACAATAAGAGAGGACAAATTTCATGGTTAAATGTGCCTCAAAACCAAGGGAATAGCAAATGTTTCCAAAGTCAAATGCAATCTGTCAGAGACAATTTCTATCAGGGAGTGCCACTTTGATCCTACGCTTCACTGTGCTAGAGAAAATGAGTTTTTGTGTTCTGTGTTTCTATGGTAACATTCTTTGATGCTGTGCATTTCCTTGGCACCCTTTCAAAACATGCAGTGTGCTATAGGTAGCTTCGAGTTACAACATTAAAGCACTGAACAGATGACAAGCTCCCTTGAGAGACACCTTCTAGTTGGCATAGGTTAATACAGACCAAAATGTATGGAAGGTAGTATCCAAATATTTGCATCTCCTGCCAAAGACAATGGGTGGGCCCCATCAGTAATCCTTATTGGATACGTGACTTGGGTGTATAATGTTAAATGATGTTTCAGTGTTTTTGGCTCTTATATCTTCATTTGTTAATCATATTTGCTAATGCCTCTTCTCGTTAGGAATCTAGCAGGATCTTACCTGTTTGAAAAACTGCGTCATTTTTGAGCCAGACTTACACTTTCCTTTCAACATTCGTCTAATTTATTGTTTAATTATTCAGCCTAGTTCAAATTTAAATGCACTTTTATTGAATGGTGTCATTGGAGGAAATAAAGTGAAAATGCTGGTCCTCTGTTATTTTTGTAGGGTTTTTTTTGCCATAGCTTCTGCTGTCATAAAAGCATTGTCTTTTGTATTATACTTTCTTACTTTTTTTGTGTGTTTCTTTAAGGTAAAGTGGTCTGACTACTAGGCTGTAATGTAACAATATTAATCATTTTTTTGTATATTTGTGCTTTCTAAAAAAATTAAAAAATAAAATCAATACAAAAAAATTTGGATTAACAATTTACATGGCAGCTGTGATTTCATTTTGCCCTAGACAAATTATAGTTCCACTATTTTATACTATATACTGTATACTCTTTACATCCGCGGTGGGCTGGCGCCCTGCTCGGGGCTTGTTTCCTGCCTTGTGCCCTGTGTTGGCTGGGATTGGCTCCAGCAGACCCCCGTGACCCTGTAGTTGGGATATAACGGGTTGGATAATGGATGGATGGATACTCTTTACATATATATCGTGGCCACCAAAGGGCACACCAGCCCCCCAAACCTGACACAGACAGACACTAGGCACAAGTCCAACAAAACCTTTTGATGTGGGAAACGCTGTCCCTTCATTTGCCACTAATGCACATTACAATAAAGCACCATGCACAGTAACAGCAGCACTCAGCACTTTCCCTTCTTTTTTTTTCTACCTCTTTCACTCTCCTTCCGCCTCCACTCCTCCTCCGGCAAACTTTGCCCTCCTCCTGACTCTGGCTCTCTGAATGAAGGCAGGTGGCTCCTTTTATGTTGCACCTGGGAGTACTGCAGGTGACTCGTTAGTAAGGTCTGGAAGCACACCCAGGTGTGGCAGAAGCCTGGCAAAATTGGGCTCTGCACCTCCTCCTGGCTCCCCCCACAGAACCCTACAGGGCCGTGCCGAACTCCAACCCCCATGGAGCCCTGTGGGAACCCGAGGCACCACTGCAACCCAGGGGGGCTGCCATCTACCACTTCAGGGGAAGGAGGCACTGCACTGTGCATATCTGCTAACAGGACATCCA
>JANRMT010062807.1:55211398-55245400 GCA_026402145.1 Polypterus bichir lapradei | reverse complement strand
GCCTGGCCGGGACGCCCCTTCACCACATTTGCCAGGGGGACAAGGGTGAGATGCCCAGTACCTCCCCCTAGATGCTAGATAGAAGCATCCCTGGGTTGCAGCGGTGCCTCAGACTCCCCCAGGGCATCATGGGGGTTGGAGTTCTGTGCAGCTCTGTGGGGTTCCGCAGGCGCCACCAGGGGGCGCTGCAACAGGAGCGGCTGGCCCCTTTTGGGCACTGGTTTCACCACACCCGGAAGTGCAGGCAGATGTCGATAATCAACCACCTGGAGCACTTCTGGCTGCCTGATAAAAGGGAGCCAGCAACCACCACTCAGGGGCCAGAGTCCGGTGGAGGTGGACAAAGCTTGCTGAGGAGGAGGAGGAGGAGTGGTGGTGGAAGACAGGAGAGGAAGAGTGCTTAGTGTACTGTGCTTTATTTGGGACTGTGTTGTGGCTGGAGGGATTACAGGGAAGACGTGCCCTCCAGCTGAAGAAAAATAAAAAGTCTTTTAATTTTATACGTGCCTCCTGTGTCCAATCTGTGTTGGGTCAGGTGCTATATAGTGCCATTATTACAATATATACTGTATATACTGCAAATATATATATATATATATACCGCCCTGGTGGCTTTAAGAACCACGGGAACAGAGCTTAGAAGCTCAAACCTATAGGGGCCCATGGTCACCGCCAGGGGGCACCCCAATGCCTGTAGAGCCCTGGCCCTCAGCACTTCCGCCACACCCGGGAGTGCTGGGGGGAAGAAGACCAGGGTCACCCGGAGTGCTTCCGGGTGCACAGCTGGTACTTCTGCCACACCAGGAAGGGCCGGCGGAAGCTAATCGGGAGGCACCTGGAGCATGTCCAGGTGAGCTTAAAAGGGGCTGCCTCCCTCCATTTGATGGCTGGAGTCGAGTGAGGACAAGGAAAGAGTTCGGGAGGAGAGGAGATTAGGCGGACCTAAGAGGCAAAGGCATTGTGACTTTGGGGGTGAAAGTGGGTTGTGTGCTTCACTTTATCGTAAATAATAGTTGTAAATAAATGTGTGTGGTGCTTAAAACAATGTCTACCTGTCTGTGTCCGGGCTGTTCCCCACTATATATATATATATATATATATATATATATATATATATATATATTGTGAACGATAGGGGGCGCTCTCGCTCCCTTGAACCCCTGTCCATGACTCCAAACACCAGGTAAAAGTCCAAATGTTGACTTTATTTTAATGCCACAGTGTACAAAGCACACTCTCCACCACAATACTCATATAATATACACAATAAACCAATCTTCCAGCTCCCAGACGCGTTGCCACCCTTCCGCCCAGCTCAGCTCGCCGTCTGGGAGCTCCCACAGTCGTTTTATAATCCCTGACCCGGAAGTGTTCTCAATCCCCAGTCCATGTGATCCTCAACCACCTCCGGGTCAGGTAAAAGTTCTTTTCTTCAACCCGGAAGTCCGTCGCTCTTCCTATGACGAACCTCCGGGTCACAGGGCACGAAGAAGCCCTCGGTCCTCCCTGCAGCTCCCTCCTGTGGCCCTCATGGCATCCAGCAGGGTTTTGCATAAAAACTCCACTGTCCATGATGCCCTGCTGGTCTTCTGGGGACCTCCATGCTGCAAGGAGGACTCCACCTGGCGGCTTGGGGGTATTGGCCGGGATAAATGGCCGGCCATCCTTCACAATATATATATATATATATATATATATATATACAGTATTTATATATGTATATATATTCACACACTTGCAACCCCACTATTGCCTAATGTTTTTTCTCTGTCTCAATCTGCAGAATGGATGATTAATGGTCCTTCCATCTCCAACATGACTTCTGGTTTCCACGCTCCCAAGACTACCCCTTCCAGGTCATGACATTCAAAACCAGCCTCAACACCATCTTGCGTCAATCTGGAGAAGACCACCATCTGAATATATACTAGACTAGAGATTTTGAAGAATCTATCTGTAATGTAATCCACCTCAATAAAAGGATAAGTGTCTGTCTGTGTGTCTGTCTGGTTGCTCTGTCTCTGTCATTCCAGTAGATGGCACATCACAAACATTAACACTGCTTTTAAGAATCCCATGCCACATGGCATATTACTGAGATATATGCATTGCATGGTACACTGCAAAACACTGAGGTCTATGTTGATTGTTTAGGTTTCAACCCATCTTAGATTGATAGTGCAGCTAGCTTTTCTTTTGAAAAGGCTTGTCCAAATGCAACAGCTTAGTACCAACATTTGTTCAAAACACTATCACAGTGATTTAAAGCAGAAACCAGCTTACACCCAAAACCAGTCCTATAAAGGATGGCATTCTGTCAAAGGGCATAGCCACACACACAAACACTCGCTCACTCAAACTATGGCAATGAAGCTAAGTATTTGTCTAAGGACCTTGACAATTCTACTTGTTAAGCAACTGTGTATGTCCTCAGATCAGTTTTTTAGTTAATTTACATAAGTAGATAGCACATACTATTTGAGTTAAATGACCTTCAATTTTTACTTGTTGCATTTGATGTAAAGACATGTAAATTCTTTTCAGTTTTGGGTTTTCAGCATGACACATAAAGCTGACTATGAGAATATATGGTGTCTCTTGAATAACTCAGTATCAGTAGACAAGTCAATGATGTACTGCAAAAGTTTGAATTTAAAAGGTATGTCAGATGGAGTAAATGGTATCCATATATACATATGAATATATTTTAAAAGAGGAGGCCGACAAAGATCATGCAAACAGAAATCATGCAATAATTGTGGGACATCTTCTCAGAAGTGAGTTCAGGTTATAACTGGAAACAAAGTGTTTCCTGGGTTACGTGGTCATGCGGCAGAAAGGGGCGGGTCCAGGTGGATGGACAATGGAAGTGATGTCAGTGATGGAGTGGCAGTCCATCTTCTATTCTGCCGAGGGAGAAAAAGAAAACACATTAGAATATAGTGCCAACTCCTCCCTAAGTGGTATATACAGTATATTTGCTCTGTGACAACCTGTATATTATGTAATGACTTGCATTAATAGGTGCATTTTTAAATCAATTTATGTGAGATTTTACAAGGATGTGATGTTAAATAAAAGCATCTGCTAAAAACATTACATGTAAAAGTGTAAAGGTTACTGCTATCACGTGTCCTGTTGAGTTTTAAATGATTTGATATCAAATATAAATATATTTCTAACATTGAATATTTGATTTTGTTATTTGACATTTATGTCTGGAATGGTACTTGACATATAAATAGATTGTGGTACACCAGTTGACCACAACCTTTTTCTAACATATAAGTCAACAGACATGATGTTAAGGATGTGTTGTGAGCAATCACACTGGAGTCAAAACCACATTAGAATATTATTGGAGTTGATGCTAAACCTACTGTGGATTCACACTTATCTTTATAAGGCTACGGAGGTCCTGGTATTCGGGGTCATCATTTATAAGCTCCTTGCGATTGAAGCACAGACCACAACAGTCTAGTGTTGATTAGACATTCTAAACTTAGCACCCATTTGATTTCTTTACTGAAGCTGCTGTCAGTGGCTGAGTTGACCCACAGAGAAGAGTTGTTCTCAGTTGATTTGCCTCAATGGCACAAAGACACCACCTTGTGGCATTTTAATATAAGGGTTCTCATTTAGAAAGTAAGCTGCTTGACAAATAGTTCAAATAATTTATTGCTTTGCCTTGCACTGCAGTTGCTAATCCTGCATGTCTCCGAAGAAATTATAGGCTGCATTGAAACATTAGCACTTCATATGCTTGTGTGGACACAAAATAAATGTTGGCAAATGTCAGCTGATTCTTTCAAGCAATGATACACCTTTTAATTGTTTAAAATACTGTTAAAATGAAGTTCTTTCATCAATCTTAAGAATGTCTTTTTCTCAAAATCATTGATTCCTTTTTTTCCTCCACAAAACTAATTCTGGCTCTCTTGAGCATATCCTGGCAGCAAGGGGGGATATGTAGGAAACATGATATACATAATGCACAGTGGTTTATTATATGCTGTTTTGTGTTGATCTTGCCTGTGTATGTATGTGTGTAGTACTCTGAGCATGTCAATGAAAAGTGCACAAAGCATCCAATTACTGATCCTGCTCAGTCCAATCCTAGACTCATATGGAATCCAAGTCTATCGTGGCCCATTTGCAAGCAAGACAAGGTGCCAATCTGGAGAGAGAGCCAGTTCATTGCAGGGCACTCCTGCACAATCTCAGTGGGCTTTAGAGTTGCCTGTCACTCTACTGTGCATAGCTTTGGGATGTGGGAGGAAAAACAGAATAATCAGAGACAAACCAGCACAGCTGAAGAAGCTGAGAACAAGCAAACTCCACACAGATGATGACCAGGTAACCACAGAGCCAGCATGCTGTGCGATTTAAATTGAGGGACATTATGTTCAGACTGCGTGTTTCTTTTATTGGTATTGAATTATTGTCAATTGTTTTGAGGAGACATACAACTAAGAACTTCACTGCATTATGTACACGTGACAATAAACTTGAACTTGAATTAGGAATTCTGTGTGCAATTTTGGTCAACATGTTACAAAAAAAAAAGGAGCATGAGAACCCAAAGTGAAAGCACTTTTCCTACTCAGACATGCTCAGAGAATTACTTCTTTATACTTGAGCGGAGACCTAATCCAGGTCCCCAAAATTCTCAAAGGCATTGATAACAATGATGCAGCAGAATTCTTCCGATTAAATAGTGAATCACATGCTCGAAGACACCAGTGGAAATTAAACTCAAAGTGTATTTAAAACTAAGACATTTGTCTGTAATCTGGATTTTGTTTTCCGTTATTAGGAATTATTTTGTATCATTTTCATCGGCATATTATTTTGGACAGGGCACACCAGCATTTTGTGTTGCTATGGTCAAAACGCAATAATGTTTGCAATGAAGCATGGTCCCTGAGGCTGTGCAATTAATGTCATCAGAGTGCCACTATCAAGATAGGTACATACATTAGACTCGTCAACAGTCTAGGATTAAAAAAGCCAAAATGTGCTTACGCACAAAAAAATCCAGATGCAGAAATCTGTGCGTTCGCCAACTTCTGCGTTCTTCCGCTACATAAATCCCAGTCAGCATGAAAATTAACGCTCGTGCACGCGCCGGCTGTCCTGCCCCAACTCCTCCCAGAATTACACCTGTTTGTATATGCAAATCAATATAAATAGCCCTTAATCTCAGCGTTCTGTGAAAAGCAAGAGGGAAAATGGAAGAAGTTCAGCGAATACCAAGTGGAGGCAAGGAAAAACGTACTATTTGTTGGTTTAAACAGTGGTATAAACAACAAAAGGAAGCTGATCGAGTGACATAGCACAGGCATGTCAAACTCAGTACCATTGGTGGGCCGCTTTGACTGTCATGCGTGCGTCAACAGGCCGCACTGTAACACATACTATTATACAAAGTTAATGTAGCTTTCTTTCCAATACTGAAAACTTAAAAAAATGTAACACTTAAAGTTTAAAGAAAAGCAATTTATTTCCATACACTCTCCGTACAACAGCATACAATTAGAGTCTTAGCCTATTAGCTAGGTCCTTAAATAGGAGTCTTACAGTGTGATATTTATTTCTTTTGTCCCGACACTTGGCATCTCTTGTTAGTAACCAGTTCATCAATATCAGGCTTGAAATCTTGTGCAGCTGCAACTTTTATGAGGGATGAAAGGTGCTCGACAGTAAGTCTTAAGCGATGTGGGATTTTGGTAGCTTTCATTAACGAAAACAATTGCTCACAAAGGTAACTGCTTCCAAACATAGACAGTAGTCTCGATGCCAACTTACATATCTGCACAAACGAGGGTGTCAGGTAAGCATACAAGCCTGGCACACCAACTTTGTTGTATTTTGCCTTCAGAATATAATCTGACTGCAGTTCAATCAATTCCATTTGGATATTCTCAGGCACATTCTCAACGTTGTAAGAGAACAGTGCAAAGTCCTGTTAGTGTGAACTGAAATCACGAAAATGCTCACTGAATTCATTGCTCAGTAATTCAAGTTGGAAAACAAATCCTCCAAAATTCAAATTTTACTTTACTAAGTTTACTTCAAAGTTTATATTGTAAAATAAGCCGATATGCAAAAAGCCACCTGACCTACACTAATTTTACAAACTCAAAATCACAAAAATATGATAATAACCAACTAACCAACTTCTCGCATCCACTTCAGATCTTCAGCTGTAGTCTGCACCAACTGTTCGTTACAATACTAGCACAAAATTACATAAAACTAGAGCAAAAAACGTGGAAAATATGCGAGCTATTACTACTCGTAATGGTCAGTTCTGCCCAGTGGCCAGTCTCAGCAGCCCAGCCAGTAGTGTAGCCTAGCAGGGGTGGCTCTAGGCTCGTGGCGGCCATGGGCAGAGAAAGAATCGGTGGCCCCTTCGCCCGCCAATGTTAATATGGTATCTTATGCACGGCAGATGGCCACATCCGTTGCGGACACTGCATAGCCGCCTCGTGCTCATGACACAAGCGTTTAACTTTTGTCGAAATTTGCCGCTGCATTTTTAGCTGTGTCGTTATTTTCTCTTTCTGTTTTATATTCAATATATATTGGCGTGGCGGCCCCTGGGATTTGGCGGCCTTGCAGGGCCACCCCTGCAGTACTGTCTCTTTCAAACGTACTAACCCCCAATTCCTGTCCTTTCTTTTCTTTCTCCAAGTAACTGATCACCACACAATCAGCTCTGTAATGGACGTTAAGCCATCTGTAAGCTTAGAGCGCCGATTCTTCAAAATTTTTAAGGAACATTGAAATATCTTCGTAATACATGTTTAATTATTCTATCCTTCACGCCAGTCCCAGTGAAGCATACAGTGTGAGGCAGGAACAACCTTTAATTATTAACAATATAGATTATTTAAATGAAGTTAAAGTTTTTTCTGTATAATATAATAATAATATTTTGCTGCTTTTCATCTTAAAAATTATATTGTCATCATATGTAAATACGTGCTTTATAAAGTGGCTCAGGTTGTGCAATATTATAACTGCAGTACAAGTTTACAGTGAGGTGATTGTACTTATAAGTACAGACAGTTCTACAAGGAGCACCTGATTGAGTGCATTTAGAGCTATTGGGATGAAACTCTTTCTGAACCGCAAGGTCCGTACAGGAAAGGTTTGAAGTGTTTGCCGTGTGAGAAACAGTTCAAATAGGAAGCATGGCTGAGGCAGCGTGTGCTTGATGCTGTATACCGATAATTCTCCTTCCGATCAGCTGCTCTGAGTGGTGCAGTGAGAGTAATATGGAAAAAGATGATCTGCTGTTGCAACCCCTAACGGGAGCAGCTGAAAGAAGTAAAATAAGTTGCAGTGAGAGTAACAACGCTAAAGCAGTTATGGTATTTGGAATAGTTTGACCATTCTGTGGACCATTATATTGTTACTGGTTAATTACAATCAGATGCATTAAACTAATAAACAATATGCGGTTAATTTCAGTGTAACAGGAAAAGAAAGGATAACCACACAGGAACAGTAGCACTGCTTTGACACTGGGTGCCGCCAGTCTGCAAAACCAAGCGGAGAACTTGTGTATGCCAGGGTATGAGGTACCGTGGAAATGTGCGAGGCTTTACGCAAAGTTTAGGTTTTATACATCGTGATGTGAACGTGGAAACGTTCTTACGCAACATTTCTGTGTGTACGCACCGTTTATGCATGAGGCCCCTGGTGACTTCCATTCATTCTGTTTGCCTTTTCTAGTGTGAGACATAACACTGTGATGCAGGGTGGTTAACAAGCATGGGATTCATATGCTACCGTGCTGCATTACCCATAACAACATGCTATATAGCAGAAGTGATCAATGTTAGTCTTCGAGGGCTGCAGTGGCTGCAGGTTTTTCTTCCAACCCAGTTGCTTAATTAGAAAACAACCTTTGCCAACAACAGGTCTTATTTAATATCATGACTTGTTAGTGTTTTAACTCTCCCATTTGAGGTCATTCTTAAATCATTGACTCTTTATCCTTTCTAATAATATCATCCAAATGATTTGAACCCAAAGTAAATTTCAGTTCTTCAATTTCTTCTCTTCAGTTTCCATCAGAGTACTTTATCAAACCCGATAAAGAATATTCACAAATGTAAATGGAAACAAGCTAGATGGAGAACAGCTGTCATTTGCATCTTATTGCTAATAAGGAGCAATTAAAAACATCAAATTCAGCTGTTTAAGACTAAATTAAGCAAATAAGGGTTGAAACTCCTAACAAGCAGAACAATGTCACTTCAGCAATAAGTGCTTCATCAGCAGTAAATGACTTTTCATGAACCAATTGGATTTAGAACAAAAACCTGCAGCCATTGAAGCCCTCCGGGACTGACATTGCTGACCCCGATCTAAATGGTCTGACTCTTAAATACCAAATCAATTAAATTAAGCTAATTAGCACCAAAAACTGCTCACTAATTAAGAAAATGGTTAGAATGAAAACGTGTAGCCACTGTGGCCCTCCAGAATCAGAGTTGGACACCCCAGCTATATAAGATGGCAGCTTGCATTAGGAAATGTCTAATATTTGTTGTAAAATAAAGGAAAGATTTGGTACAAAAAATAAATATTTTTGAACAATCTTCTGGTAAGAATTTTCTAATGTTAAATATTGTGTTTACAACTTTAAATATAGCTGTCTACTTTTACTAAGATATCTATAAACTCTAATATTTACCAACTTTGTCTTTGACTGTACAATAATGGGGTCTTGTTCAAAAGCCGGACACCAAAAGTTTAAGATTAGGCACCCTTATACTATTTTAAGATTAGGCACCTACTTTAAATTTTTAAGATTAGGGACCCTGGTGTACATGGACTTATCCCCATGAACCTTAAGTTCAGGGTTTGTAGTAGAGGTCGGCTAGTTTAAAACAAACAACAAGAAAGAGATGGCATCCACTTTTTTGTACAAGACCCCAATAGCATTTTCTTTCAGTAGGTATAAAAGTTTTTGCCACCACTGAAAACTTGACAAGCCGTGAGACTAAAAGCAAACTCCATTCAAATGGCAAAGAAATAAATAATAACCTTAGGGCTGAACCTGCCTTCTGAGATGGGCACTATATACAATATCAATTTTTTGGGAATTAAGCATCATTCCATATTACATAAAGAGCAAATTGGAGTGATGTACTGCTGTATGTGCAGAGCTTGCACATTCTCCTCATGTCTGCATGGCTTTCTTTCAGAGTTGTTCTCCCATTTTTCTAAAGACTTATGTTACATTAATAGGAAACTCTCAGTTGGCCCAGTGCTCATGAGTGGATCCTGTCAGTGTTGATGTGTTCATCAGTAGGGCTATCTTTCCATCCAAGGGTGGTGTTTTGTGCTTGATGCTGCCAGGATAGGCTCAGGCACCGCGCTAACCTGAAGAGGGTGGAAATGGTTTGAGAATATCAGAATGATATATTATGTGTTAAAATCCCCAGAAAGTCTAGAGACTGTTGCTGTGATATGGTGGCCTGTTCAGTCCACCTTGGTATGCTGCTGCCGCCCTCATCAAGAAAAGCAGATTGAAAATTGAGTGAAGTAATGAAGAGTAATTGTATTTTTGCTCTTTGTAGCTCTTCAAAACTCAAGTTCCATGTCCCTCACACCAATGACGTAAAACAAAGAAGTATTGGGCACCATTAGCAAAGGCGATTTACACGATTCCTTACAACAGGCACACACACACATGCTAACTAACTTGCTGAGGATCATGCAGTGAGTGGGAAAAGACAAATGTGCCAAATGTATGGTTTCAAGTGCCTTCATGGCCCTTCTCCTGAATACTCCCAGCCTCTTGTCTCTACATATATCCATATAAGATGTCTTCATTCGGTCCCATCCCAACGTGACATGCTAAAGCAGGATAACACCTCATATTTCTATGCTTTCCTCCTAGATCTCTGGATCTTCTAGTTTACTTGTCAAGATTTGGGATTAAGAATACTGCAAAACTTCTTGTGCTTGCTCTGCCTTTAGTTTTCTTCTCTATTGCTTGTTAACTTATAATAATAAAAATAATAATGAATTACATTTATGTAGCACAGCACTTTTATCACTTTTCAAAATAGTTTAAATTGAAAGCAGGCAACCACTTCAACCACCACCAATGTATAACATCCAACTTGGATGATGTAATGGCAGCCATTCTTCTGCCAGTATGCTCACCACACATTAGCTATTAGGTATTGAATGGGTGAAAGAGATACAATTAGGGACGGGGGGCCAGAATGGTCAAGCCATGGTGGGCAGTTCATCCAGGATATTGCGGTACATCCTACTCTTTTTGTAAGATGCCCAGGGATCTTTTAAAATGAAAGAGAACATCACATTTCATCTCTAATTTTTACAATACAGTGTCCCTGTCACTGCACTGGGTATGGGTATTCGCTCACAGACCACTGGGTAGCACCTTCTGCTGGCCTTACCAACATTTTGTACATTCTAGTCATTCAAATGTTATGTATAATGGTGTCCTGATAAAGATATAATTTGCCTTAATAATAGTAACATAATGCTAATAATAATAACAATATCAACAACACTATATTTTTCTTAATTGCCCATTTTTACTTTCTCGTATACCAAGTACAAGGAAAGTATTGTAATCGTCGAAAACGTCGATATCGAGATTTTGATGAATCTCAATGTTTTAGACCTCCCTGACTTTCTCGTATATGAAGTATTGGGAAAGTATTGGAATCATCCAAAAATTCCATTTCGAGATTTTGATCAGTCTCAACGGTTTAGACCTCATTTCAATGTTTTAGACCTCCCTGAGTCAGAAAATACCAGGTTGGAATTATGTCTGTGTGTCTGTGTGTGTGTGTATGTAAACACTATAACGTGAGTGCGCTTTCACTTAGATCAACTAAATTTTGCATACAGCTATTAGGTACAAAACATAGATTTCGATCAACTTTTCGGCTATTTCAGCTAACTGGAAGTGGTACTTTACCTTTTATTCATGTAGCTGCAGAGTCCAATTTATTCAACTTTATTTTTTATAATAATTGTTCAATATATTAATAATTTGATTTGATATGTTGTTGATAGTTCTTTAATGTACATAATATAAAAATATAATCATTGTCTTGCGGTTTAGGTTTTCCCATAACAACATAGTACTGGGCTTAAAATATATTAGCTATATATATATTCTGCTTGTCTAATATTCCCCAAAGGTAGTCTAATTATGGTTATGATGTGCTCAACTGTTAAACTAAAATGACTAAATGTAGGTTGTACTGTTGTTTGCATTCCAGAAGCAGTGCTAGAATATTGTGATCTTTGCATTTCTTTCAAGTTGTATGACTTCAAACCCATCCTCTCAGCCCACAGAAGTGTCAAAAACAATATTTTAATCAAAAACCCATTCCTGTGCCTAAATAAAATCCATATTTAGTTAAGTGACCAATCATAATGAATGCAAAAGCCTAAATGCATTGCCCTAGCCACAAGTAATTGCTTCATGCAGCTATATTTTTTTCATTTCATATTATGTGTTTTATGTACTATAATTATCTAGCAGCTTTTTTTCTTGGCAGGTTTTCATAGATAATGATATTCATAATGGCCATACACAAGTACTTTTTTCTACTGTAGTTGTAAGCCATTGCTTCACTGCCACTGCGGTCAGTGTTGATGACTTCCACATTTCTACACTTTACAGGCACCACAGCTAAACTGATCTTGTGGCAGCAAACAATTCCCAGAAAAGATGCTGATTTACTTATTATCGTAACCCCTTAAGATAATCTCATTTTAACCAGCCATGCCAATACCTTGCTTTGCAGAATTCCCACAAAATATTGTTGAATCTATTTATATTTGCGGCCTCAGTGAGTATCCCTGGGAACTTATTACATGTAGTTATTGAACTCTGTGGGAAAGAGTTCTGCTTGAATTCTTCTTATGATCATAATCTCCTACAGGGAGAGCCTACTGTAGCTTTGTTTACTTGTCTCATTGTAAGATTATTGCTTTTTTTATTAATTCTGTTGCCATTTCATGTTTCTTAAAGGTATGTGTGCAGCTGCTAATGTTTATACTGGAGTAGGGTAAGTTATAAACTTGAAAATTGAGGGTTAGGACAAATGGATTACATCTTGTTTCATTAAAATCTAATTTAAAATGAATGAGTTTTGCTATGGGCATTAATGTGCCTTGCGATTGACTGGCGTGCGCCATCCAGGGTTGCCTCTTATCAGACTCCTAGTGGTATGAGAATACACAAACCTCTATGGTCCTTACTTAAAATATCATCTTCACAAAGAAAGCTTTTTGTTCATAAGAATGATTGAATTTCAACACTTAATTTTTGACATTCAATTAAATTGAAACAGTAATTGAATCAATTCAAACAGATCCCACTACCAAGTATCATGTTAATCCCTCCTAAAGACAGTACAGTCTTGGCTAGAGTCTCAGGATGTCTTACTGACTATCTCGGCTTGAATGAAGAACACCATCTCCAACTCAACCTATTAAGGAAGGAACTCCTTATCATCAAGAGTAAGAGCAACTAAACACTATATCCTCATAAAGTTTATTTCATTATCATTAGCACTTACCAAATTGGAACATAACCTTGGGATGAGGATCAACAGCAAGTCTAACTTTGCTGATCACATTGTGACTGTTTCACGTTTTTTCAGATTCACTCTGTATGACACGTCACTCCTTCACTGCAGCAACTCCTTACTGGTATGGTTACCTGTATGTACTGTCAAGCCTCTGCAGATGCTCCAAAATGTAGATTCATGTCTCATTTTCAACCAGCCTTTCTCAGGTCATACCACTGGCTCCCTGTGGCAGCAGACATCAAGTTCAACTCTTTGATGTGTACCTACAGAGCAGTCAGTGGTTCAGTACCTTATTTGAAACTCTCATTAGATCCTATTCCCCTACCCACCAACTCAATGCACAGCATCAGTTGATCTCACCTCCACTTGGCATCAAATTTCAACCCAGACTTTTTTCATGTAGTCCCTTGCTAGTGAAATTAGCTGCTCACATTTATCTGAACATCTGTCGCCCTCTGTATGTTTAGGAAGCGTTTGAAGACTCCCTTGTTTCATGAATTACAGTAATCCCTCCTCCATCGCGGGGGTTGCGTTCCAGACCCCCCCGCGATAGGTGAAAATCCGCGAAGTAGAAACCATATGTTTGTATGGTTATTTTTATATATTTTAAGCCCTTATAAACTCTCCCGCACTGTTTTAAATATTCCCCGCAGCGTTATACAGCATAATCCCTTTGTATTCTCTTAGATATTAGGTAAGATTCATTGAAATTATGTATATAAACACACACTGTTTATATACAGTAAAACCTAAATATTATTTTAAAGATATTGAGTGTCTCCGATATCACATATGTTACAGCCATTACGATAGACAGGTCACCAGCAATAAATACGTACATTGCAAGAAAAATAGTATACAGTAAATGTATTAATTATTTATGGTTACTCACCAACAATGACACGATGACTTGTCCGATAACAATGAGTTTAATTTTACTGCACAACAAAGGAGAGCGTTACAGCCCTTGTAAAGGAGCCACTTCAGGCGATTGTGTAGCACTGCCGTTGTTGTTCTTCTGGCAGTCTTCAATCCAAATCCCTAAAGCAGATTCCATCCAGACTGCTGCCTTATTACATCCACTTGCAACTCGTTTTGCACCCTGGTTAAAAGGACGCTGCAGCCGTAGATCTTATATTCCTTTCCTACTTTTTAAATAAAAAGAATCGTAGCCTTCAACAAATCCAAAACGTTTACCTTTTCGGCAATCGTTAACATCTTCTTCTTGCGCTTGGGCACGGCACCTGAAGCAGTAGCAGATTGTTTTGGAGCCATAATGAAGGGCTTGACTATGCACAAAGATAAACACTAAAGAGCACAACTCTTTACACAGCGAAGCACGTTGATGCTGAATGAGCGAGATGAAACTTCCTGCATAGCTCCTGCGTGCTCTGATTGGTTAGCTTCTCAGTCAGGAGAACTTAACTGCGTGCTCTGATTGGTTAGCTTCTCAGCCATCCGCCAATAGCGTCCCTTGTATGAAATCAACTGGGCAAACCAACTGAGGAAGCATATAAAGGAAGTAAAAAGACACATTGTCCGCAGAACCCGCGAAGCAGCGAAAAATCCGCGTTATATTTAGCATTTATTTAGTTATGCTTTCATATAAAATCCGCGATAGAGTGAAGCCGCGAAAGTCGAAGCGCGATATAGCGAGGGATTACTGTAATTCCTAACTACTAGTGGCTTTGCTGCAAGGCTCTTATGTAGCTAAGCTAGGTTAACTTGTAATGAACTTTAATTTGTTTAATGGTTGTTGACTAATAAGGTCTACAGCAATTTTTCTCAACCACTGGGTCAGGGTTGGGTCACAGGTTGCTATTGTTTATAATAGCGGTGGGTCATGTAGGGGGTCGTAGAGTTGGTCGCTGCTCCAACGATCATGCTTGACCCTCCCCGACTCTGATGATGATGCTGGAATCACCAATGGGGAAGGGTGGGTCACAAAGACACTTACTTGGGAAATAAAAGACAACACCATTTTTGTCACCCAGACTTTTAACGCTTGTTTCAAAGCAGACCCCTAACTGAAGTTGACTGCATTTATGACTTGCTTTAGATTAAAGCATCTGCTAAATGATGAAATGTAAATGTCAAAGTAAAGATAGGTGAGATACCTAGAGAGCTAAAAATGTATGGACTGAAAACAATTGCCAAACATACCATACTTCAAACTCAGACATTACAAGACATGCTTGGTAATGCACATTTGGATGAGAAATGCGCCCCTTTCAATTTTCTGATCCTTTTCAGAAAAATGAGGGTAGGAGCAAGTCAGAAACTAAGTCTGGAATTGGGTGGAGGACAGAAGGACAGAAGCCCATCACAGGTCAAGCAGACATACACCAGGCCATCATAGAAGCACCAGTCACTCTAACATACCAAGGGGACACAGGGATGCTAGATAGTAATCAGTCTGGGGGGTTCAGTCCCAGGTCTATAGAACTGTAAACACCACTGAACATCACAACTAAATGATTAAGAAAGAATTGTAATATCTAAAGTGCATAAATAACAAATGTGTTATTTAACAATTAAAAATTAAACATGATTATGGAAAGATAATTCAGGGAATTTTTTAAATTAATGCTTTATAATTCTGGGGAAATGGTAAAAAAATTTGATGTCTCTGTATTATTTATAAGTCTATATGGTAATTATTGTTACATGTACAAAGTACAGCAAGTTTCTTATTAACATGTGAAACTTCTCATTAATATGTAATACATTGCCACTATCTGGCACCAGGAATAGCGAATGTAACTATTTCATCTCAAAATTTCTGCCTTCCGTACCTGAAAAATCTTAGAACATAATTGTCATATTTGAGAATGAAATTGTTTTTTTGCCTTTGTTCACATGACAAACAATATTAATGTTCTCCAGCTATCTTTCCCATCAGAATTCTAAGCCTTCCAGAATCAGGACGACCAGAGAATTAATATGCTTTACTAGTTCGTTACCAAAGGTATCCGTGATCAAGAGGTGACTCTGAGGGTGTCTGCCCCACAAAGTGCTCAAGCAGTCATTCAAACTTATTTTAGGAATTACCAATTAAAGTTCTTTCAGCATAGTTCTCGTATAATATGGTTTCTACAAGATTCAGACCCTGTTGTTGGGCTTTTTAAGAATTTTTTTTACAGCCTTCCCTTGACAAGCCAGCAAATCAGACAGTTAGACTTATGTGACCTGATAAAAATGACCTGACTCTTTCGATGGCAGTAGTTATAAAGCAGCAGAGTAATCAGTGTTTTCAATCATAGAGTGTTATCTTGTGATTCTGTTGCACATCCCTTTCCTATATTTTTTTAATTTAAGGCAATCAGAGGCTATTGTCATTTTCTACAGCTTTAGTGATGAGGAGACTATGAAATCTTTTATCTCCCAAATTACATTCTCTCATCAAATCTTTATCATTTGACTATATTGTTTAACAAAAAGAAATAATAAACCCTTTGCTGCACCTGCTCATCCAGTTCCAGGCTTTTAACAAACATGTTGATAACCTGTTTATAACTGGTAGAAAAAAAAAAACACTCTGTGTTGAAAGCAGGACTATCTTGGATAGAAAAAACTGAAACATATAGTAGTACGTCAGAATATATGTAATATATGTGCTTGGAATGCTACACTCTAGCATGTCTTTATTACTACACACTAGTCTTGCTGCAGAGGGAGCTTCTGCCATACTTTTATTCATTCGCCAGTACCTTTCTGGCTTTTCTGTAAAATATGTAAAAACATAATGGAAGAATCTATCTATCTATCTATCTATCTATCTATCTATTGTGACAGCAGGGGTCGCTGTTGACCCCTGAACCCCGCAGACAATACATCCAAACACCAGGTAAAAATCTCAATAATGAATTTATTATTATTATAATGTGCACCAAAGCATCTCCACCTCCACTATTCACAATAATAATACAAATAATCACAATAAATCAATACAATAATAAACAATCCTCCTCTCCACCCAGCAGCTCCGTCACACTTCCTCCCAACTCCGGCTCAGTCTGCTGGGGTTTCCCATCATCCTTTTATAGTCCTTGACCCAGAAGTGCTTCTGTCCCTCAGTCCATGTGATTTCATAGCACTTCCGGATCAGATGGAAACTCTCCTTTTCTTCAGCCAGAAAAGTACTTCATTATTTCCGTCCCCGTGACTAGGGAGTATTTCCGGGCTATAATAAAAATCATTGTTACTTCCTGCAGCATCCCCTAGCGGCCCCCATGGTATCCAGCAGGACTGTGAAGTAAGACTCCAATTTCCATGGTGCCCTGCGGGAACTCGGGCCACCTCTATATTGCAGGAAGGACTCCATCTTGGCGTGGGGGTGTTGGCCGGGATAAACTGCCGCCCATCTCTCACACTATCTATCTATCTATCTATCTATCTATCTATCTATCTATTTATCTAGCTAGCTATCTGACTCATTCACTCATTCAGCAACAAAATCACAATTTCCCATTTACTTAAAAAGCTGAAATGTCTGGATGGTGGATGTAAAATACTAAGTAATTGCTGCAAAAGGACATTTCGATATATCACTATACAGTACAAAAGAACAAGAAAAAATATCCCAAAATCTTGAAAATGCCTTAAAGTATGTGTTTTTTTTTATTTGTTGATTTTAATTTAATATTATGTTAACTTTCATGCTCTGTGCTGAACTGAAAACAGGCTTTATACAAATGAAGGATGCAGAATTAATTTACATGACATGCAAATAGCACCACTAACCATTAGGGAGGATAGACGACTGAAGATGGGGTGGTATCCTGGACAGGAAAAAGAGATACGATCACATTGTGAAAAGGAAAGTGAATGACAAAGCTCAAGGAAGATGCAAAGCTCAAGGTGCCATTTTTTCCTGTTGAATGTCAGCACTCTCAGATGCATACTGGCTCTCATTTTAGTTATCCATTCTGCTTCGTCGACTTCCCATCCTGATTGCATTACAAACATTTTACCCCTGCTCTTTTCTGATCATGGCACATAAAACATTAAGGGATAACCCCCCTATCAGTCACCTTTTGGGAGATGGGAGGAAACAATAATTCTCAAAGAAAGCCCATTTAGACATATGAAGTATAAAGCAAAGGAAATTGTAAAGTGTGCATGGACAGTGACTTGGTAAAAAATCTAACTCCAGACCGTGGGACTGTCCTTCCACTGTACCACCTTCTCATCAATAACTGTTTTGATGTTCCCTGTATTTGATTCTGTTACATTAAAAAAGTAGGAAAGACAAGTTTTCAACTTTACTTTTCAAACAGAACGCAAGTCATTGACCAATCTACTTTAAAATTATTCTTAAGTCTAGCAAAGAAATCAATTATAAAGAAGAAGATATATAACTCCGGCTTTTCCCATTCAAAGTTACATAATGCTTGACTAAACAATACCACAATTGATTGTTTTCGAGACATCATACTAATTCTTTACCATATAATGTCTGATCAATGAAAGTGGGGTAAATTTTCCAAATCAAACAGCAGTTTGTTTTTTTTTTTTTTTATAATGAGTAGTACTGTTGAGCAGGGGGTGAAAAAAATAACCCTAACATTGATTTACACGTTCTTTTTTAATTATATAGTGTCTCATTAATCTATGTTTTACAGTATGCACTCACTACCTACTCCTTAATCACTCAAGTCAGTGTCATTAAGAAAGCTAATGGAATTTCCTCCAATACATTTTAGCCCTTAATGAAGTGTGCCTGTAATTCATTTTTTCTTTTAATTTTCTTGTTATAAAATGAGCACGGGGCAACTCGCACCTCACACTTTTGCAATTATGCCCCATTCTGTTTGTGCTCCTTCTCATTTCTGTCCTTTTAAATGAATGCCTACCACGAGTGTCAGGTTCAGAAAGAGCAATGCATTTAAGTGTATTTGTCCACACATTGACAAAGAAGTTCTTTGGCAGGCTTTCAAGCTTTTCTAGAGCTGGAGTCAGCATTTTTTTGTTTTATTTTGAGCCAATGTGGACCATAAGGTAGTCAGCCAATGCCCAGGGACAGGAGGCAAGCTGACACTCTACATATTTCTCAGCAAAATAATGTGAGACAGTAAATGACAGCACCAATTTTCTATTTGGCTTGTATAAGGTGGAATTAAAAAATGGAAGGATGCACGAATTGGAAAAAGTGCATAAAGTTGAATGCAGTTAATCCTACATTTTTATTAGGTTACATGCTGTAGATATGATATTATTTGGATCCGTGAACATTAATAGCCAGTGTTGTGCATGAACTAGTTCAAAAGAGCACATTCATTGAACAAGCTCATTTTTCTAAGAACGGTGAACTCAACGTAATGTATTTACAAGTGAAGAACTTGAACGTGAGCTAGTTCAGTTTAACGTGACATTCTGCATCTGGGTTTCCCTGTAATGTAGGAGTGGTGCTGAATCTGAATATGGTATTTGGATAATCACAAATAGTGGATTTTTACGAATATGTATTTCGTATGAATTTTTGCTATTTATTTGTGTTCAGGAAAAAATAATGTAAAATCAAATAGGCACTGGCTGTGTCTGCCTGTTTGTGCTTAAGCTGCACCCCCGTTGACACGAGCACGCAGTGAAGCTCCGCTTTCACTTTTAGAAAAACGTTGTACTTTGCGAGGCTACTTTATATTTTTCCCCGTTGGACATACAATATGTGACGCGAATTTTGACCGGCAGCATAATTTGACTGGCAGTGTGATAAGTTGGTTTCACAGTCACACCATTTGTGTCACACAGTTGGAAATAGAACAGTAAATTAGATGTATACTTACATCTATTTAATTTATTTTTTGAGCGGGAGGATATTACCATTGTGATAGATGGCCGGCCGTTCATCCCGGCCAATACCCCCACGCCGCCAGGTGGAGCCCTCCCTGCAGCATGGAGGTGCCCCGAATGCTAGCAGGGAATCCTGGGCATTGGAGTTTTTATACACAGCCCTGCTGGATACCCTGGGGGCCACTAGGAGACGCTGCAGGGAGGAACAGTGGTTATTTGCCTTACGCCACGGAAGTACGTCCGAATCACATGGGCAAGGGGAATGACGTGCTTCCGGGGTGAAGAAAAGGACTTTTTATCTGACCCAGAAGTGATAGGAGATCACATGGACTGGGGATTGGAACACTTCCGGGTCAGGGAATATAAAAGGATTGTGGGAGCTCCCAGATGGGGAGCTGAGCTGGGTGGTAGGAGGGCAACGCCTCTGGGAGTGGTGGAGAGTTTATTGTATTTGGTTATTTGAATGAGTATTGTGGAGGAGAGGGTGCTTTGTGCACTGTGCTGTTTTAATAAAGTCAATATTTGGACTTTTATCTGGTGTCTGGAGTCTTGGACAGGGGTTCAAGGGAGCGATAGCGCCCCCTATCTGTCACACCATATATGTTTATAAGTGTTTGTTGCTGGGCATAACTTAATAAAGTGTATTTAAATAAAAACATCTTCATAATTATTGTATTTTATTCAAGAAAACTGTAATATCCTAATATAAGCCATGCAAAATTGAAACAAGTAAGCTCATGCGTCATTTATTCTCACTCCTTAAAAAATACAAACTGAACATGAACTAGTTCAAAATTGAAATGGTGAACTATGAACGTGAATTTATTCATTTTAATCTGTGTTCACTGAGCTATTTCAAGTGTGGTGTGAACTTGCACAACACTGCTAACAACATTTATTTATAGAGCACATTTTCATACAAACAACGTAGCTCAAAGTGCTTTACAAGATGTCAAAGAGAAAGGTACTAGAAAAGTAAAACAAATACTATTAGGCAGTAATATTAAAAAATCAGTAACAAACAAAAAAACAAATGTAACTGATCTTAAAAAAACAGATAAATATCAAGTAAAAGAGTAACATCCTTATATACAATGCCATGATGTAAGTCTCTAATAATGACTCCGGTGATAAGGTCAGACAGGTGGAAGGACAGAAAAAACAAAAAAAAAAAAATCCAGTTAGGCTGGAGGAAAAAAAAAAAAAAATCTGCAGGGATTCCAAGGCCGAAAGACCACCCAGCTCCCACTGGGCACTCTACCTAACATAAATGTCTTAATTAATTCCTCTTTGTTTCCAGACTTCGTATGACAGGATTTGATGAAGTTGGTCTCATGGACAGCTGGGGCACCCACCTTCATTCCATTATCTCTTGTGGCTGCATGGTGCCATAGCAGGTAGTCTGTATTATTAGAAGTTCTTTTGCACAGTGATTCAAAGATTGTCCATCAAACTCGGATACTGCAGAACTGTTAGGGCTGACCTTTAACTCATCGTCCCGAGTTCGCAACAAACAAGCTCACCCTGGAGAATTCCGGGATTGGCTTCTATGACAATGGCTAACAGATAGATAGACCTAAATACATAGTAGTACAGTAGCCAAAAACAGATTTGCCCTTCATAAAAACAAAATAGCATCATAGCAAAATGTAAAAACATTTTGGACTTTGTGACACAGCAGCATATATCAAAACTGACCTTAAATTTGACATCTCTAAACGTTGAAATCCCATATTTAATATATGGTGAGCCAGAATTAAGCCTAGAACATATATAATAAATTTATAAAAATTAGAGCTCTTAATATACACTAACCCACTATCCTTTAACAACAACATTCTTTGAATTTTATTCCCAAATGGAAAGGAAAAAAACAAACCCTTAACCAGTGCAATAATGAATTCTTTAATTTTATTATTAAATAAAGAATTCAAGATTAAAAATCCAAAAATCTACAGAATAACTAATACATGAATGCATAAAGAAAATAAACAAATTGAATAATTCAATAAAAATTAAACAAGAAAGCAAACAGAAGGAGATTCAAAAACTGTGAAAAAAACAGAATATGCTGAACTTAATGATGCATCTGCTACTAATCATTCTTCTTATTCGGAATTAGCTATTCAAAATCTCAAAATCCTACATATAAAGCAAGTGTCAAAAGACAAAATGCCAAAACACACACACATGTATAGCACAAAAAGGAAAAGACAAGAAAAGTGATGATAATGATGATGATGATGATGATCACAGTAGCATAAGCTAATGTAATGCCACAGCTAAGTGACATTGACAGCAGTTTATTTAAATTGCCCTCAGTTAATTGCAGCTCCAATGACTGTGGCATCTGAGAGCTGAAAACTAATTAGAGGCCCCAATTTAAGAGCAAAGCAAAGGGTATGGAATTGGGAAGAGAGAGAAAAATATACAAAACAACATGTAAAGGGAACAAATGCAAAAGGAGAGAGGGGAATGACAAATAAAAAGAAAATTGTAAACAACTACAGAAAAAATAAAAGTCCTAACACGTATAATCCAGTACATTTTAGAAACAACATACACCTTTAACTATCAGTCAGTCATTTTCCAACCCGCTATATCCTAACACAGGGTCACAGATGTCTGCTGGAGCCAATCCCAGCCAACACAGGGAACAAGGCAGGAACAAACCACCGCAGGGCACACACACACACACACACACCAAGGGACAATTTAGGATCGCCAATGCACCTAACCTGCATGTCCTTGGACTGTGGGAGGAAACCGGAGCACCCGGAGGAAACCCACACAGACACGGGGAGAACATGCAAACTCCACGCAGGGAGGACCTGGGAAGCGAACCCGGGTCTCCTTACTGCAAGGCAGCTGCGCCACCATGCCGCCCACCTTTAACTATGATTTGTAGTAATTACACATTTGTATATATGGGTTTTGTGTATTTGTTAACTTTTTTAAAGTGAACTGATTTGTAGAAGTTTCAAGCCTTTTTTAAATTTTTACATTTTTTATTTGTTTTAATCCATCGAGTTCAGTTCTTTTGTTTTTATACATCTCGAGAGACATGTTACTTGTCTGTGATTGGCACATTTATGATATAAGTGGTAGGTACGCTATAAAATTGTGGCAACAGTTTTGTGTTTTGATATCCCTCAGCTCTTTTAACAATAATTAGCTTGCAATTCAAGCAGGTTAAATGCTAGGTTTCATTTTGGGTTTAGATCTCCTTTCTGACTTTGACTTTGATTTTTTGTTTGTTCGCATGTTTTTTTTTTTCATCTTCCCATTCAGAATTGTCTTGGGTCTGCTATTATTCTTATCTCACATTATGATCTCCCATTCTTTTCTTATCTTTCTCAATAATCCCTTGCCACACTGTCTTTGTAACATCATTTCAATATTCCAAAGTAGGACAAATCCTTCATATTGTGTTGCTAAACCAATGTTTTCCCTCATGGTTTCAGGAAATGAAATCATACGTGAACAAGTGGGATGCAACCAATCAATAGGCTGAATTGTGTCTTCTAATGAATAAAATAAATCTCGCTACAGGATAGTGAAGTGCTGCATGTTAGTCATGTAGTTAAAAATTTCATTGTAATGTACACTGTACAAGTGGCAATATTATAACTACACTATTTTACTAAATAATTCTCAAATTAATATTTCATCCCAGAGAATTTCTTTTATGTTGTGATGGATTGTGCCAAGGACTCATGGCTTCAAACAAAAAATCAAAATATGAATCATTATTATATTTTCATTCTTAAAGTTGTCAGCACCATTAAATTAGTATTAATTGTGTGCTATAGACCTTTTTACCAGTACATTCAAAGTCACTTACGTTGGCATTCTTACATTAATAACTATTTTCCATTTGAAAAAACTGAAGCAGGTGTTTATTTTCAATATTCAGGGTAAGAATATTGGTATGATAAGTCATCAAGAATAAAAGTAGTTCCAAAAATCAAAGTCAAGAGAATCAAATAACAGGTTCTTAATGAGGAAAATAATAAGCAAAAATGCAAATCCAATAATCGATATTTTCATCTGAAAACTCAGATAACAAAATTTGTATTGAGCTCACCTTTATACCTTTGACCCTTAATGACCTCAAATATCACCTATAACAACACCATAACAACTGGTACACCAAAACTGCACAAAATGGTGGCATCCTTGAGAAAAATGAAATGGTGGATTCAGTGCCACCCCTAGCCAAATTGGGACCCTAAGTTGAATTTTCTTGGTGTCCTCCCACTCTCACACCTCCCTAAATCAACTACATTAGTATTTCTTATAATCTCTTTAATCTGAACAGTAAATATATAAATGCTTAATAAATGAACAAAGAAGCACATATCCCAAACAACTTCTGTGCACGGTCTGAGTTGATGCTGATGATAGCCAAGCTGCATACTTTGTTGTGCCATGGATGACCTCAAGTACTGTATGTTGTGATGAGTATAACAAGGAAAAAGTTTCTGCTTTAGGTAAGTGTTCGGCATTTCTTGCCTCGCATTTCCTTTCATCCTACACTTACCCAGATCTTTGCAGACACAGAACACGCATGAAATGTGTGTATTCCAAATAACGATATACTGTATTATATACCCAATACAACTCCAGGCACATCACACGCAGATAAGGAGCCTTGGCTTGAGCTGGGAGAGGTGAGCTCCGTCAATGCAGGGGATGGGACAGCAGGCTGTTTGCTGCTTGTGTTGATCGACACATTTACAAAACAAAAGACGCTGATGCGGAGATGCGAATGAATTTAAGGTGGGCCGGAATTACGAGTTTTTTCGTAGGCTCCAGGGATTCTAGTGTTAAGTTTTGAAAAACTGGTAAGTGGGAGGGCTGCTGCATTGTGGAAGATAATCCATTGATTTGGACTTCGATGGCATTTCATGACAATGATATACCAATTGATTTATTTCACTTGTAAATGAGGGCCTAATAAATAATAATAATAATAATTATAATAATAATAATAATAATGGTCCAGAGTATCAGTGTGCTGTTACTGTTTGTCACTTGATATAGCCAACAATATCATTTATGTCATAATATAACAATAGAAACAATTTTAATACTACTACTACCACTACTACTAATAATAAAGATACTTTACTAATCCCAGAGGGGATATTGTCTTGTCGTATGACCTTTGGAGGTCAGAGTGCAGGGTCACCCATTGGTGCACCCCTGGAGCAATTTTTAGGTTAACAGCCTTGCTCAAAGGCCCAAAGGAGTAGAATCTCTTTCTGGCAGAAGGGAAACACTTGCACATGCACTTTAAATATCTAGACGAAGAAGGCTGATGGTATCATGGTTGTGCTTTAGCTCTCCGGTTGACCTCTACTGAATTGACAGGTTCATGCTTAACTCCCCTGGTTTACTGAAAGGAGATTTTTAAAGGAATGAATCATTCACGAATCGCCCATCGCTAATGCTTATGCCCATATGTCTTTGTCCTTGTCTTAACAGAAAGGTTTTATAAGTTCTTTGAATTGCAAGGTTTCTAAACACAGTCAGGAAAACCTGTTGGGAAATGTGATAGAAAAGCACTAGCAATTCTAACATGTCTAATTTTAGATTAGCCTCCACCAGTTTACCCACAACATGTCTGACCTTGGTAACAACATATATGTCAGTTATGACCCTGTTTTTTCCGCCTTTGTAACTCCCTGGCCGTTCCAAAAATCATCCATCCATCCATCCATCCAGCTATATCCTAACACAGGGGTCTGCTGGAGCCAATCCCAGCCAACACAGGGCACAAGGCAGGAACAAATCCCTGGGCAGGGCACCAGCACACACACACTAGGGACAATTTTAGGATCACCAATGCACCTAACCTGCATGTCTTTGGTCTGTGGAAGGAAACCGGAGCACCCTGAGGAAACCCACTCAGACACAGGGAGAACATGCAAACTCCACACAGGGAGGACCCAGGAAGCAAACCCTGGTCTCCTTACTGTGAGGCAGCAGCACTACCACTGCGCCGCCATGCTGCTCACTTCCAAAAATCAGTCCTGGTAAATTCATTGATGTAAACCTTTTTCAAAAACAATGTTGTGTCGTACTATAGTACAAGCGCATGGATCTAACTGACCTTTTAATTTGCAAATATCCTGAGAAGCCCTCTGATTTTGTGCTCACATTTTTTACCCTCCAGCATTTTTAAGTATATTGTAGCACAGCAAATCTATTGAAGTAGACGTGTTTTTAATAAAACCAACTTTGCCCGTTACTTTTGTAATTCATTCAGTAACACGCATTTAGAGTTTTGCATGTTCAGAGAGTTTGAAAGTAAAGTTAAAGAAATTGATGGCACATTTAACAATGCAAAATGCAAGCAAATCCATCAAAGCCATGTTATGCCATCTGGAAAGTGGTTAATAGCTCAAGGCCTCATATATCAATATGACATGAATGTGAAAAGAACAGAATCAATAGTTAAAAAACAAATTATCTGGAAAAAAGATACTGGCAAGCATATGACATTGCCCAAATCCATATCCCAGTCTTAGTGATGCCATCTGGCAAGTGCTATGTAGAGTGCTATGCTGAAAGACAGTGACAAAAACAAAAATATATGCAGAAAAATAAATGAAAGTGTGACTTGGGATAAATAAGACATAATGGACAAAATAAAAGAAAGAATGGCCAGTACAGATGATGTGATGTTAAAATAATGAATGCTTCAGGTGTTAAGACCACATGTCCATTTTCTAACCTGTTTCTTCAGTTCAGGGTATTTGAAGCCAGTGCCTTTTCTGGCTTTTGGGAGAAGCACAGGGGGTGCCAGGCTGTCTAAGAGGTGTTATTACAATTAAAATGTTAAATTGTTTCTTTCAAATGGACCTACAAAGATGTGAGTGTTGCTGTGTGCCTCAGTGGGCTCTATAAAAGACTGATACCTTGTCCATTGCTGTTTACTGCATCTGACGTTGGTGGGCTAGGTACAAGTCTCCATGACCCTGACAAGTATAAAGTGACTTTAATATGGGATGGATGGATGGCTAGATAGATAAAATCATTCTATAGTATTGATTTAGTATATATTCTACATATAGTTGTGAAGACTAAAGCTACATCATATCCAAAGTCATGTTCTCATAACTCAGGCTATTTCCATACTATTACATTTTTCATTAAAAACAATGTTTGTAAATGAAAACAGTCTCTATCCATACTAGCATTTTCACATTGTTTATGAAAGTATCTCTGTCCACACTAAAATGATGAAAAATACATATGATATAGAGGTTCACCTGCACTGGGCATGTATGCATCAGTGGAAAAATCCTTGAAAGGGTGGCAATGCTGTCAGCCAAGGGAGTTTATTGGAAAACTGTAGTGACTTGTAAATCATTTGCCTTTTGTGCATGTATGCAGCATTCCAACTGTACAAAACATAATTTAGCTATTGAGATATAACAATCTTCTTGAAATAAAGAGAAGCATCACAATAACAAAGCTTTGGGGGCCATCTCCGCATAATGTCCATAGGACAAGACAAAAAACACAAAAAAGACATTTGAAGCGATCAAAAGCATATATCTGGCAGTTGATAAATGGTACATGATAAGATGGCATTTTTATACAAAAAACAAAATGGGGACAGGAAATAAGTTGGCAGGATATGATGTCGATGCTGTGGGATGGAAACGATGTCATCAACATAGGACCAGATGGGATGTGTTGGTTGTGTCGTCATCAGGAAGTGCTGGAGGTATCGTCAGGAAATGCACCGGTAGTGACGTCTCAGCAGCCATTTTGGAACCCGGAAGTGCGTTTTCTATTTTTCTTCAGATTTCCTGGTGAGAAGAACGAAAGAGTCAGCTTAGTACCGTATGATAACCCTTTGTCTCCCGATGTTTCACTCAACTTTAGGCTTTTTGACTGCCTCCTAAGTGCAAGTGTGAGACAATATATACAACAAAGCAACACAACAAGCACCATGGAAAGCTAATCTTCTGTGTCTGCTATGGGAGTTATTGGACCAATCAACAACACAAATATATTTCTTATATAGCCCAGAATCACACAAGGAATGACAGCTCCCAGGCTTTACTCTCTAAGAAGACGACAAATCAAAGAAAGAAATGTAGCAGTGATCAGGATCCAATCAGAGAAGTGCTACAAAATTAACACAAACAAATAACAGTGCAATTAGAATCTGCTTTATCAAAAGTCTACATATTCACTCATCCACATTACAACACTGAGGTTGTGTTTTCACAAGTATACAGCTCTGAAGAGCATTTTCAAAAGTTTCAGTTTTCAATGATCCACAGTTCAGATATAGATGCTAATTAGATTTAGTCATATGTCATCTAGACATTAAAGAATGACTTGGAGGAATGGACATGTGTTCAGTAAATGATTCCATCTTAGTTAAAAAAAAATACAATTTTATGCAGTTTATCTGTCTATGGTTTCTGAAAGGCTAGCGCAGATACTGTTTTCAGAGTCTAAAGAGCAATCACCTCAGGTCCTGGAAAGCCTCAATGATGGCTGATTTCTTCATTTCAGGCTGATTCTGTGCTATTAATTCAAATACATTGTTGAATTAAATAAGATGCCTCTGCAATCTGTCTGCAGTGTCTGAAATTATCAGTAGTGAAGGTCTTACTCTTCTTAACCTAAGAACAATTCTTATTGCTATTAAGTGACTTAGGGTTCAAGGCAGGAAACCACAGGACACACTCATTAACACAACAACATTAAGGACAATTTAAAGTGCCCAATTAACTAAACATGCACTCTACATCATTAAGATATGGCAGGCAACCGGAATTTCGGAAAAAAATCCATGCAGACACAGAATGGGCCTTATACACAGTATATTGGTCAGACATGGCAAAAACATGTGCAGAAGCTGCTCTGACCAATATGTGAATGTTGCACAATGTATTACATTTTTTCTCCATCCATCCATTATCCAACCCGCTATATCCTAACTACAGGGTCACAGGGGTCTGCTGGAGCCAATCCCAGCCAACACATGGTGCAAGGCAAGAAACAAACCCCGGACAGGGCGCCAGCCCACCGCAGTACATTTTTTCTTTTTATTTTAATTTTTAGTTAAGAGAATATCAATAAATTGTTTACTAGATTAGCCAATTTCAGTTCTGCTACCATTTCTGCCTTATGCCTTATGCAAGGATTTTCTTGCTTCCTTGGCATAACAGTAATACTAGATCTCCCCAGTTTAATTACATGGCAAGGCACCACCAACTGAGCCAATAGCAAACATGAAAACCTCAGCCTGTCATCCATGATCAATACAAAGAGATTTAGAGATGCTTACATTAGCTGGGCACATTCTTGAAGAGCATCAGTGACAATGAACGATTAATGGGGTTGTCAAATACTAGCTAAACAATGGGTCTACTTATGGACATCAGCAGAGAAATTCAGATCTAAAGCAGGCATTTCTTATGTCTGATAGTTTCTAATATACAAAAGGAGGATAGGAAACATTTTGTGAAGGAAGAAGATACCATTTCATCAAAAATGATGTTTCAATGCCTGAATTAACATGTGGTAGGACTTAATATGCACTATATGGTCAAAAGTTTGTGTACACCTGACCATCACATTAATATGAGCTTGTTGGACATGTTATTTCAAACCACGCGTGGCATCTACAGTATAACAGCATCCACTCTACTGGGAAGACTTTAACTCAGTTAGGGCTAGTTATTTTTTTTCCCAAAGCAAAGGTTTTGCACATAAATCAGTATAAAATATTTGTTTATAACAAATATCACTTTGTTTTATGTTCCATGAGCCCCTACAGTATGTAAATTCACATACTTATTACATACCTGTTTGTCTCATCACTCGTAAGCTGAAAGGAACTTTCTGGTAATCCACAGTGTCCAGTAGCATGCCATGTCATTTGATGAAGTCCAGCTGTCAGTTTGCCTCCCACAGATCGATGTCTGTGTAGCCCTCCCAGGGCGAATGTTGCCGTAGATACGTCTGCTACATGAGCACATTCAACACTACGATCAGCTGTGGACCGATCAACTAATGAAGGTACCCGTCTTTCATTTTTGATTTACAGATCATTTACAACAAAATCAGAGCTCAATAAGTGTCTGTGTAGCCCTCCCAGGTGAACAGTGCTGTAAGCACATCAGCTGTATGATCAGCTGGGGACTGATCAGCTGATGCAGGTACCTGACTTTTGTTTTCGATCTCCAGATTTCTTGCATCAAAATTGGACTTTGAAGAGTCAGAGTCCGATTCAGCAAGAATACACAAAAAGTAAATAAATAAATTATACGCAAAGAGTGTTTCACTTTGTCCATTCGCTTTGCTCTCTCACCCAATGTCGATGCCATTTTTAATGCTGTTTATGTTTCTCATGCACATGTAGAAATTTGACGTCAGGTGAACAAGTCTAACAATCCTCCTAGCAAAGAGGGTCTACCTATAATGTAACAGTGAATTTTATCGACATTTACAGCTTTTTTCAAATTCTGTCCCTGAATGTCGACTTTAGTTGACATCCGCCCTCAGGGCTACATGTCGACAAATGTCGACATCCACCCTAAAAGAGTTAAACAAAATTTTGGAGTACGGTTGTGGGAATTTGTGCTCGTTCAACCAAATGAGCATTTGTGAGGTCAGGTACTGATGTTGGATTATAAGACCTTGCTTCATTCTTCAACAGAGTCCAGGTCAGGGCTTCTGTGCAGGCTACTCAAGTTCCTCCATGCCAAACTTGTCAGACTATATCTTTATGGACCTGGCTTTGTGCACAGGGGGCACAGACATGCTGGAACAAAAAAGAGCTTTTCCCAAACTGTTACCACAAAGTTGTAAAAGCACAACTGTCCAAAATGTCATTACATGCTGTAGTATTAGCAGAACCCTTCAATGGAACCTAGGGGGCCTAGCCCAAACCATTACAAATAACCCCAGACATTTATCCACCAAACTTTGCGGTAGGCATTATGCAGTCCAGACGGTAGTGTTCTCCTGACATTCACCAAACCCAGAGTCATCTATCAGACTGCCAGATTGTGAAACAACAACAACAGTTATTTCTATAGAGGCTGTAGGTCAAAGTGGTTTATAAGATGTCAAGGAAGCAGTTGCAAAAAAACAAGTAAAATTTGATAAGGATAATAATGAATAAATTCCATAAAAGAGTAGATAGATGGAAAATGAGTAAAAAAGTAGAGTCCTCATATACAGAATTGTTTTTAGAAGCACGATTCATCTCTCCCATGAACACGTTTCCACTGCTCCAGAGTCCAATTGTGTCATGCTTTACATCACCCCAGCTGATTCTTGCCATTGCACATAATGATCTTAGACTTGTGTGCAACTGCTCAGCAATGGAAACCCATTTTATGAAGCTCCTGACACACACTGCTTGTGCTAATGTTGCTTCCAGAGGAAGCTTGGAATTCTGATGTGAATGATGCAACAGAAGATATGCACTTTTTATGTGCGATGCACTTAAGCACTCTGCAGCCTTGCTCTGCGAGCTCATGTGGTCTGCTACTTAATAGCTGAGCTTTCGTTGCTCCTGAATACTTCTACTTCACAATAACAACACTTACAATTGACCAGGGTAGATCTAGAAAAGCAGAAATTTCACCTACTGACTTGTGTTAAAGGTGGCAACCTATGACTGAGCTCTTCAGTTCGACCCATTCTACTACCAGCGCTTGCCAATGGAGATTAAATGGCTATATACTTGATTTTATGCACCTTTTATCAATGGGTGCAGCTAAAGACCCAAACTCGGTCATTTAGAGAGGTGTCTACATACTTTTGCTTAAATAGTGTATTAATTGAAGACAGCTCCTGAAGTAGACCTGCCACTAAGATTACATGCTGATATAGGGATATGCCAACTGAGTGGTGGCCAAAAGACTACAAAGATAAGCCTAAAGAATATGGGCATCATCAGTGAAATGTGACCCTTGCACTAATTTAGGAATAATATCCATATAGTTTCATTTACTTGGTATTTCATGATTAGCCTTTGTGCCTGAAGAGTACAGAAGCACATTTCCTGCATGTCTCTTGTGGTGTAAATGGTCTTTACTACTCTAACCAGCAGAGGATTAGATGAATGTGATCTGACAAAAGTTAACTAGTTACTGTAAGGCTCACATGCATGCACAAGTAAGGCTCATGTGAAACGTGTGAATGACGTTTTATATGCAAAAGTGAACTTTAGATAAAGAGCTTGCTTTAAAGTTTGTGTGTACTGGAGTATGGTATGATCTGGGGTGACTGAGCACATTTATATTCTTGCTTTTCCACTTCTGTTTGGGCACGGGTTTTGTCTCTTTCTGTTGTTTTATATCGTATAATGCACTAATGTGCCTTTATCTGTACTCCTGCCTCCAAATTTATCACATTTTGTTGTCATTTGAGTGCTATATCAGTCTCCTTGATGTTATTCTCATTTAATGACAAAGAAGTTGTGCATTGAAGACATGATGAGATATACATCTACAGCTCGGCAAGCTTGATGGGTGAGATGATCTCCTCTCATTTATACCATTTCATGCAGTAAAACATAAAGTCATTCTAACACAATAATTAAGAGTTAGAACTTTAACATAACGTAAACTGGACATCTTTGACTCAGTTTAGGATTAACCCATATACTGTATATACTATATATAAATGTATAAGTAAAATCCTTAATGTAATGCCCTGTTATTACAGAGCAATGCAAGCTACACATTAGTATCCATTGGCCTGACAGTTTAATTTTACGGTTGCAAGAAGAACAATTAAGTAAGGAGGAATGAACTACAGTCTGGATTGACTCAATCTTTTTCTTACATAACAACTCAGATCAGCAATTTTAGTGATCTTGTCAGATCTTAAGTGCTATTTAGCCAAAATTGTAAAGATAGCCAGCATTAAACTTCCTCAGTACAAATGGTATTGATGTAAGGTACAGAATATTACATATAATAATAATTTGACTATCACGAGCTGCAGGAAAATATTTCAGCATGTTTTGCAACTGACAGCTTCATATGTACAAGTGATCAATAAATATTGAACACTTTTTGTTTAAAGTTATAGCCTTGTTAAATTCACTTACACATATCTGTAGTGAGCCAAAGCACATTTTGATATGGGAAAGAATAGCAATACTCAAGTTACGGCCATTTTGAGAGGATAGTTTTCAAGCTGGATTTTTTTGAACACCCATTTTTATTTTCAAGTTACGGCCATTTTGAGAGGATAGTTTTCAAGCTGGATTTTTTTGAACACCCATTTTTATTTACTGTTTAAATAAAACAAAAGGGCACGTCATAAATTGTTGGGGCACCTAGGTAAACGCTGTATACTGAGAGGAAACAAAAAGTAGCTTTTAAGGCAAAAAAAAAGTTGTCAAGTGTTCTGCAGACTGTCCTCATATGGCGTTGAGGCTGGTTATCAATTGGACAAGCCGGAAGGGTTGGGCTCAGGTGGGACAAAACCAGAAGTGATGTCAGAGTTGGAAGGAAGGACCATTAATCACTCATTCTGCAGAGGGAGGAAGAGAAAAGGCATTAGACAACAGCACCACCCTCTGGTTCGGAGTATAACAATCGTTAATTGAGCCTTCAGGTTGTTTCCCAGACCTGCATGTGTGATACTGTATGTAATTAAATGTTAAGGATTGTTTATTGGGCCAGATGTTACATTTTTTCCATTCCTGCCACTCACTCATTAGATGACCCCGATCAAGTCACTTAACCTAGCCCCCATCAGCTAGATAGCATGTTAAAGTTGGCAAGCATTGTTTACCTGTAATTGAAAAAGCAGTAACAAGAAATGGGCATTCATAACACTTCTTCATGCATCATTTTGTCAACCACTTTCTTAACTCGTCTAAGCAGGCAGATGTTTCTGTAATAAAAATGTAATAATTTGATTGCGAGATTTGACAAGCACACACTTGCTGTTTTATCAGTTGTATTGTGTATGCGAGAAGCTGATAGCGTGTTGCTGCACCCACGAAACCACCTGGATTGGGACCCGAGTGCAGCAGGTGACACTTCAGCACCACAGTGTGAGGTTTTTTTACAGTGGCTGGAGTGCCAATCCTGCCACCAACCTCCAGTTTTCCCTGTAAGTTGGAGGACCTGCTTGCAGGGCTGGATGCAGATTATATACGAGAAGGCTGAATGAATAAATCGGCTGCCAAAGTAAGGCCAATAGACATATTGCCCCCTCGGCAGCCAGTGCTCTTGATTCAGTGTTTGCATGTTCTCAAAGTAGGATGAACAATTCCTTTGAAGAGTTAGAATTAAGCATAGCATCTTATTATTTTAGACACTTGATATTCAAAAACATGTCTAGAAACTTTACCTTATGAGGAAATTTACATATATATGCTGAAATTCAATCTGGAGCTGTTTATATGGAATGCCATTCGTGCCAAAATTAAATTAAAAAAATGGAAATTCTGAAATCATGGTATGCAAAAGTACAGTGACACACACACACACACACATATATATATATATATATATGTGTATATATATATATATGTGTATATATATATATATGTGTATATATATATATATATATATGTATATATATATATATA
>JANRMT010062807.1:55178325-55203324 GCA_026402145.1 Polypterus bichir lapradei | reverse complement strand
ATAGATAGATAGATAGATAGATAGATAGATAGATAGATAGATAGATACTTTATTAATCCCAAGGGGAAATTCACATAATCCAGCAGCAGTATACTGATACAAAGAAACAATATTAAATTAAATAGTAATAAAAATGAAAAAAAAAAAAAAATTATATGTATTGCTGTACTTTTTGTATGTGATTATTTCATAATTTCCATTTTATTTATTTCATCTTGGCAGAAAAGGTATTCCGTAGGTTTGGTCCTTGCTCATTTTCCTCTTTGCCCTGAAAAAAGAAATGAATGGCTACAGGCCGCCATGCCCATGTTAAAGTAAATTTAACTTGACAGTTCAAACATGGAATTGAAGGCAGTCGCAGGAAACCTAAGCCTGTACCGGAGTACATGCGTACAATTTAGTATGATTTTATTCTCTTTTGAAGTACTTAAAATGTTGAATGGCAGTTTGACAACTAGGAAGACAAACCATAATTGAAAATCAGATCAAAAGTACAAAAAAATAAGCAAACAAAAATGTAAATTTAATGATGAGTTTAAAATAAAATCCCCTTGTTTTCGACCTTGATGCAATGATGAGGAAGTCAAAACTTTTATCAGTAGAGCAGTTATAGAGTAGCTCAGTATTTATAACTTTGTAGCAACAAAGGCACCAAAAAATTTACCAGCTCATGTTTATTCTGCAAAGCACAAAAGTGCTGAGAGCTCACCAGTAGAAGTGACAGATGATTTTGTGACACCAAGTAAAACAGAGGACACAGTGACTGCAGCTGAGCTTGTCTTGGCATTTCACACAGTTGAGAATAACAATAGGTACAGGTCAGTTGATGAAAATGTATGTCATGTTGCCTGGGTGACTATTTATATGGCAAAGTGAAATAACAATGTTTTAACTTGTTTCATTATATTTTTATTATGATTGGCCATCTTAATATTGCAGCCAATAAGGGCTTTAAAAGGTGTTAAAAGTGAAAAAGACTTAAGTTTAAAAGTTGCAGGCATAACCCTGCAACAGTTTAAAAAGCTTACTAAGAGGAAAGTTTAAATTGATCGAAATATTGTAATGGTTCTAACAAGCTGCATCAGCCAAGGATGAGTCACCCGTAGTAGGAGTTGGCATTTCATCACCAGAGGCAGGGGTACCTATAAAAATGGCAAGCCTGCAGAGTCGCAAACCAAATTTCAACCAGTGCAGCTAAAGATGAGTAGAACTTTTTAGGATAGCGAGCCACCTAAAAGATCCATTCTGGCACTTGCCGTCGGTGCTGCACTAGTGTCAGGTGCAGGATGAAGATGTCTGATTTAGCAGAGTGCTCAGTGCCACAGAGACCTGCAATGGAATTTCTGGACTTTTCTGGGGAGTTGCTGGAGAGTATTGAGCATGAAACCCGGGACCTGGAGATCACTTTGCTGCATCAATACAGAGAGGAAGAAACCTTAGAGGCATCTACCTCTGCAGCTCCACCAGTGCTTCTGCATCTGCTAAAGTCCATTGGCCTGACCGTGTGGACCCTTGGGAAGCTTCTGGCTCGTTGAGCTAGGAAATAGTATGGCAGGTCGAGTTGTCACTGCCTGCATATGAGCAGTGTCAGCAGGTCCAGTGATAAAACTGCACAGACAATGGAGGAAGTAGATCACAGAGGTGCTACAGGGCAGCAATGGAGGAAGAGTCTCAGTGCTAAGATTTGAACCTGGAATGATGTTTGCCATGTCAGTTGAGTGATGGAAAACAGCTAAGAGACTGGAACATTTGCAGCTCCAGACAAAGAGGTTTGACTTCTCACTTATAATCGACAGATCAACACACAGAAGTGCAGTGTTTAACATCTATGCTGCACTACATGACCATGCAGCACTCAACATCCATGCTGCGCCACCTAACAGCGAAGCAGTCAAGACAAATGCTGATGTGCTTCTGTCACTTGCCACACAAACACAGCAGAAGCAAAGAGCACTCCATTGTTTTCGAAGAGTTGCCTGCCATTTCAAGAAGTTCAGGGCAGCGACTTCGAAGGGAGGGGTGTGTGGTGGTGCTGACAAGTTGCATCAGCCACGGAGTGGGCACCGATAGTACGAGCTGGCATTCCATCAAGCAAATGAGCAGCTTCAGAGGTAGCGGCAGGAGAGCCATTTCAAAAACAGCAAACCTACAAAGTCACAAACAGAACTCCATGTAGTGTGGCAAAGGACAGTAAGCCAACAAAAAGTGCCATGTAAAAGAGCTGAGGGTCCATTCTGGGACTTGATGCTGGCACTACAACATTATATTAATTAAAGTAATTTTATTCCTTTGGAGGTATATGTTGGATGTAAATTACCACTGCCCGAGTCCTCATTTAATGAGAGTGAAATCTGATAACTGTAAGGTCCAAAACATGCTGCTTTGCTGCTACAAGAAGTACATTGTATATCTCGGTGTTAGTAAGCACTACCAAGATAAGAGTAATTAGCTATCAAAATGAAATTTTTAGTTTTTTTTAACTATTATTCTTTTACTTTATATTTTTCATTATTAACATTGACATTGTTAAAAAAGTCAAAAAAGTGAAAGGCATTTTGAATTTATTTCCTCTTTTTCTTTACTAACAAGTTCCCTATGTGCTAAGGGGCCTCAGTCTAACGTTGTGCTTGAGGCTCAAAAATCTGAAATCTGGCTTGGCTTATCATGCGCCACAGTATCCCCAAATTAGATACTGTTCACTTAGCATCGCCAATTACCTTAATTGCCATGTTTTAGAGCAAGGAAACCATGCAGACATAAGAAATCTGTGTACAAACCAAATTCTGGCTGTAATAAATGATCTTATTTCAGTTTAGTCAAGAGTGCTATGATTTTTAATCAATTTTTGACTGAAACCTGTCACAGTTACTGATATTTAATTCAACATTTCAATTTTTCATGCATAATAGTTTTTATTTTCTATTATTTTTCATTAGCATTTTTTCCATTTCTTGAAGTAAGACATGCTGCAGTTTTCTTACAGCGTGTTATAACTCTTGAGTTTGTTTCCAGTATTTGCTGCACATCTGATGCCATAGATGTTCATAGCTTATTCATTTTTATGTTTTTAGGTGTTGGCACTATTCACGTCTCTTTAAAATATAATGTTTAATTATAAAGCCATTTGCTCCGGCACTCCAGAATAATTATCAGTAATGTTTCTACCATACAGCTTACACTGTAGATCGGTCATTAAAGCCTGTGGGTTTCTAATATCTTCTGCCCTTGCTTCCCATCTTTTGTATAATTTCTTACTTACTCTTTCCTCTGGTCACAAACCAATGTCAATGATTAGTAAGGCAACATATTGACTGCTATCAATTAAGTCAAGGTGGACTTAATTTCATGGAATTTATTCATCCATCCATTATCCAACCTGCTATATCCTAACACAGGGTCATGGTGGTCTACTGGAGCCAATCCCAGGAACAAACCCCAGGCAGGGCGCCAACCCACCCAGGGCACACACACACAAAGACACACTAGGGACAATTTAGGATCACCAATGCACCTAACCTGAATGTCTTTGGACTGTGGGAGGAAACCGGAGCACCTAGAGGAAACCCAGGGAGAACATGCAAACTCCACACAAGGAGGACCCGGGAAGCGAACCCAGGTCTCCTTACTGCAAAGGCAGCAGCGCTACCACTGCGCCACTGTGCTGCCCTCATGGATTTTGGTTTTCAAAAATATTTCATTGTTTTTCAGAAATCCTAATTGTCAACAAATTTAAAGTTGACCACCACAAACGATAGGCTTGAGGATTGTCATCTGATCCAAAGTCATTTTTGTTCTTCCAGGTATCTCCAATTGCATTTATGCATATGTTTTGGGACTACCCTTCTGTGTTTTTTTTTTGTTTTTGGTCTGGGGTGTCTGATTTTCTTAATTCCATACTTTCTGTTAGCATATCCTTGCTTTTCCACATTTTCCTACTTCTAGACTTTTCCTCATTTTATTTATCTGTTACCCAGCAGAGGCTATTTGCATTACAGTCACTCACTGCCAAAACTGCCCTTGCCTGTAGCTGGAAATCTTCTGATTTTTCTTCTTTTTCTCGATTGAAGTCTTCCTTTCTTGTTCTGATCCTTTTGGATTTGTCATCACCGAGGATCAATGGGGCATCTTATATTGATAAGTAGATGGTTATGATACAGCTGGTCCAAGCATGGAGGCACCCAGGTCCTGGCCGCAACCCTAATCCTTAGTTCTTCTTCTTCATAATGGGGTTGAGGCTGTGCCATTAGGTCACTTGCTGGTCCTCATGGGCTCCTTTATTCTTTTGTTGTCACTACTAGTTTTAATGTAGAAGGGTTGGATTGGGTTGAGTTTTGGGGTGGGCGCCTAACATGAGGTTTTATTTTTAAGTAATTCCTTCCAGAATGGCGTATTTAAATCACCTTTAAAGTGTTGGCTTTGTATTTCAATAAAAATTTGAACACACAAATAAAAAAACAAAACAATGTTTCTACTACATTTCTACTCTTAGACAGATTAGAGGAGGCACTGACTGACTTATTGTCCCCGAGCTGATTTATGTAACTTTACTGATGCTCCTTGTGCTGTCTGTGTGGCCTTTGACTTGCATGCCTAGATCTGCTCTTGATGCTCAGTCTATTCTGGCTGAAGACTTCCCTCCATGTTCTCTCTGACATTATAACTTTTACCACTTCACTTATAAGTTTTCACAGTTGCTTTGTGAATGTTTAAGCCAATCACTTGTATCTTGTTCTTTTTTCAAGTTTATGCTGCCACTGTTTCATTTTTGAAAATACCTTTCATGATATATATATATTTTTTTTTCTTGTATATGTCCCACTGGCTGTTGGTATCCATGTCTGAAATTTTTACTTTCATTTGCTGTAGTATTGATTTTCAGTATATTTGTTTTCTTGTTTGCTCTGATTACCTAACAAAAATAGATTTGCTTTCTGCTCAGTGAACCTTACTTTTTAATCACAACCTATTATTGTATTTCTTTTGTTTTTATTCTCGTAAATGTGCTGCAGGTGTTCAGAAAAGTATCTGACTTGTCAGCCACAATGATTCATTCTGCAGCTTAAATTATGTAGTATCTGGTAACATTAATAACTGTTTCCAAATATATGCATGTGCTATTAATTTGTATTTTGAATATTTCTATAGTTATTTATTTGAATATTTGCATTTAGTTAGTTTGGTGATATTAAAATTAATATTTTGTTTTCTGTCATTTATTTGTTATCGTTATACCAATATTTTAGATTGGACTTTTGTAATGAGTGCCACCATTTTATACTTATTTTTCATGGCTAGTGTGGAGGTTGACCCGGACACAGACAGGCAGACACGTTTATTGTCACCCAAACACACGTTTATTTACACTAATATTTACAATAAATGCACCACAAAACCCCCAAAGTCCCCAAAGTCCTGGCCACACAATGCCTTTCTCTCACTCTCTTCAGGCCGCCTCCTTGCCTTCTCCAGCTCAGTCCTCTCCGCTCCCGACTCTCGCCCTGAATGAAGGGAGGCGGCCCCTTTTATCCGCACCCGGATGAGCTCCAGGTGCTCCCCGGCAATCTCCCGCTGACACGCCCCAGTGTGGCAGAAATGCCGGCTGTTCTCCCAGAAGCTCTCCGGGTGTCCCTGCTTCTCTTCCCCCCTGCACTTCCTGGTGTGGCGGAAGTGCTGAGGTCCAGGGTCCCCAAGGCATTGGGGTGCCTCCTGGCGGTGACCATGGGCCCCTACAGGGTGGGGCTTCCACGCCCTGAACCCGTGGCCCCCAAAGCAACCAGGAAGGCGGCCCCCACGTGATCCCAGATGGGCACACGCCCACTTCCGGTCCTCCAAGGCGTCCCGGCCGGGTCGTGGCCCCTGGCACCCTCGACACTAGCCATTTAGAAATCTAACCTGGGCACCTCCCAGGCAATCCCCATGGGCAAACCAAGGATATACCAGAAATATTATACTTTATGTAAAAGTATATGAGGAGGTTGAGCAGGGCTGGCTCTATGCTGGGGCAAGAGGGGGCAATGCCCCCTTAAACAAACATCCTGCCCCCTTAAAACAAATTTTTAGAAGTTGAGAAAGAAAATAATAGACTAGCCACAAACTAAATATGGACAAGATTTACTACAGTAGCTGAAAAATCCACTGGAAAAGGCACAAATGAGATAATAGGTTTCACCTCTTGTTCGCTCTTTCCCTCCATGCTCTGTTTGTTTGCAGGCTCACACAGCACTCGAAAGAGATCCCCCACTCACCCTCCCCCCAGCTAAACATCCAATCACTGTTAGTATGCAAATGACCCGGTGTCAGGTTTCTCAGTAGGCAGGGCAGAGCAAAATGAGCTGCGCAACAGTGGGAGGCTTTGAGGAAGCAGCAAATCGATGTCATCAAAATGATAGCAACTCATGAGATAATTAACAACAACTGAAAAATACATCTATATTTGTACAGTCAATGGGGGACTAGTCCATTGTTCTTCTCACAGTTTCAGTCTGGTAGAGAAGTGTTTCTTTCTCAATCCGACAAGCCGAATGGAGGACCTGTGTCTGTCAGACCCCAACACAAAGCCAGGGCTGGATTAAGTCCCTTAGATGTCCTAAGCACTAAGTAATTTTGGTGCCCCCTTACACTAGTAATTCAAAATATTAAAACAATAACAAACTAGAAAATAAAATTTTATTTTATTATCGAAAATTCGAAATTAAACAAAACATTTTGACATGAAAACCGTAGATTTACCATTTTGATTATTTAATTTATTTATGGCTTTTGTGTCAATTTAGCAAATCTATTTACACATATTCTTAGTACAAGATTTTAAGAATATTTTGTGAAAATTTTGTTAATAAATCTTTATTAGTAAAAAAGTTATAAACAATTTTATCCAATAATAATTAGCTGTACGGTTTTCACTTTTACATAATGTAAATGAATTTTAAAATATCCAAGAATAGAATTAAATAGACTTACCAGAATATTTTTTCCTCAAACTGGGACGATTTTTTGTTTCTGCTTAAAACAGAAAATAACGCTTTCTACGCACTAGAAATTTATTTTAAGTTAAATAATAGATAATTCACAAAACACAACAAATACGTGATAATAATTTTTAATCAACTATAAACTATTATTTAAAAATATAAAAACATATTGTTTTGAATCAAATTATTTTCACAATATTTTGACTTAACATGGCATTAAAGGGAATCACCATGAAATGGGAATTCCCCATCGTAGATGGCACCAGTATGCAGAACGCACTGTGTAAGGCGCCATCGACGAACAGTGACGGCATAGGGAGGTACATGGAGGCATTATTCATTTTTCATTAAATTTTGAAAATGGCTATAAATTTAATTAATTTAATAATTTATGTGATAAATTCGGCCATGAAAAATTTTTGTGGTGCCCCCTTTACCCTTGATGCCCTAAGCATGTGCTTACTTTGCTTATATGGTTAATCCAGCACTGCACAAAGCCCCGCCCCAGCTTTCAACTCTGCACTCAACAGTCTTCTTGTTTCATATACTGATGTAATCACAGCGATTTTAGTAAAGCTAATTCACTTTCCACCCCAGCTTCCAGCAGCTCACAAAAGGAAAGTCAATGCTGTGAGATGCATCCTTTTTTCCAAGCTTTTAAAAAGTGTGGTGCTGCTCCTGCCTATACCAATAGCAGTAGCAATGATGCTGCTGCTGGTACATCAGAGACGGCAGCTAGCATGTCTACTCCTGTGGCATCAACAGGCACTGCTTCTCCTGTACCTCTGCCAACAATTGCTGCCCCAAAGCAACCCGCTCAGCTACCCAGTGACTTAAATGGCAATGCCAATACTGGGTAGTTACCTCAAATGTGTATTTGATGGTATAACATTAAGATCATTCAATCCTGCATGGTACCGCACACGACCATGGCTGGAGTACTCTGTTGTTTCTGTTTGCCCTGTCGGAAATATGGCAGTACTGTTAATGAGAGGGATGTAGTTTTTACCTTAACTGGTTTTAACAACTAGAAAGCAGCACTTGATCGAGACAAGGGGCTACAGAGGCTACAACCATGTGCATGCTTCAACCTTCTGGACTGAGCATGAAAGCAGAGAGGCCAAAGGGGGGACTGTGGATTCAATGTTGGTTGGTAAAACACAATTTGAAAAAAAACATTACTATGTCAAGAGTATCGGTAGCGCTATAAAGTTTCTCTGTGTAAATGAGTTGGGGCTCCGTGGGACTGCAGAAACCTTGAGACATGATGCAGCGGGTAATGATGATGACATTGCTTCAGGTATTTTTCGAAAACTGATGGAATACACCTTAGAGAAGGATGAGAAGCTAGCAAGCATTGATAAGGGTATCCCAAAAATGCAAAATACACATCTAAGGATGTCCAAAATGAAATTATCCAAACACTGGCTGACATGGTGCTTGGAGAGGTCAGGAAAAAATATGAAAGTGCTGATTCTGCAGGGTTTTGCTTCAAAAGTGATGGGACTAGGGATAGGTGCAATATGGAAAATTTTTCTGTGATAAGGAGCATCTTATTGCATTGTTTGACTTGCAAAAACTTGATGCAGAGTACATCACCTCTGAGATACTGTACTGTTCCACCTTTCTGATGCTGGCTACAGTGCTGACAGTATACTTAGCCAGTGTTATGATGGGGCTTCTGTGATTAGTGGGGTTAGAGGTGGTGTACAAGCTCTGCTCCAAAAGAGGCTTGACAGATATGTCCCATACATCCACTGCTACAACCACCAACTGCACTTAGTGGTTGTGCATGCATGCAGAATGAGCCGTGTGCAAAAAGATTTTTTAGCCTATCTAATTCACTCTAAAACTTTTTTCACCACCACTATGTGCTCAATAAACTTGATGCACCTTGTCTAAAAATGCTGCTTGAGATCAGATGGACAAGCCACTATGAGGTGACAAGGTGCACTGTGGACAATCAAGAACAAATCCTTAGTATCCTATCTGAGATGACAGAAGATGATGATGCTGCAGTTGACCTGTGCACCGAGGCATCAGGCCTGCTATGCCAAATTATGAGGCATCACTTCTTTGAGATTGGAAAGTTCCTAGTGCGGTGCTTGGTGTCTTAAAACCAGCAAATGCTATTCTACAGTCTCAGTCAGTTGATCTGTGCAGTGCTTCTCAGGTTGTTAGTGCAGCACTGGACTCCTTAAAAAACATCCGTGAGGATGACTGTTGGGGAGTGTCATCTGCTGCTGAGGATGAGTCACATCCAACAAAGAGAAGGAGAACAATGAGCAGACACCTGGGTCAAAGTGTTGTGCTCTCAACTTTGGGCCATACAGACTCTGGTGACCCTACCATTTCCCCCCATCAGTTTCTGAAAAGATCTCTGCTCAACATCCTTGACAGGGCCATTTCAGAAATGGAAACTAAATTTTCACAGAAGAATATTGACCTGATGAGAGCCATATCTAGTCTTGCTCCCAAATCTAGCGCATTTCTAGATCCCACCCTGTTGCACCCTCTGGCTGTGATGGCTGCCACTGTAGCAGATGTTGTAAGTCTGAAAAATGAAGTTCTTGTGGCAAAACAGATGCTGCTCAAAAAATGTTCAAAGGAAACAGACCTGTCCACTGTGTGTAAACTCCTGCAGGAGTACAAGGAAGCCTTTCCTGAGTTGCATAAATTGTATGTAACAGCCCTGGTAATTGGTGTGTCTTCAGCATCGTGTGAGAGTTCCTTCTCCATTTCGTCACGGGTCCTAACCCCCTATCGTCGCACCATGTTAAATAAAAGAAAGAGGAATTTGGTGATCTTGGCCCATGAGAAGTCCATAACAAATAACATAAGGGAAAGTTCAATCCAAATTACATGACAAAAACAGTTATCCAGAGCACCCCCACCACCACCACCACCCCACCCCTTTCGCTCCTCCGTCGCCACCATGTGCCCCCTTCACATTTCTGTCTGCCCCCTCATATATGCCTGTCTAGAACCGGCCCAGAGGTTCAGACTTTTTATGGGGTTCTGGTGGCCTGGTCTAGTGTTAAGATCATCACTAGGAAAAATTGGTAAAAAGGGAAACGAGAAAAAAAAAAATAACTTGAAACAGATTATTGGCTCACGGACACAAAATGTTCTAAGATCATATATACTATAATGACCTCTGCAACAGGCTCGAAAAAAAAAAAAGATGGAGTGAAAAAAAACCAGACAGACGTAGTAAAGTCTCTCATGAGTTTTACTTGAACAGTCAAGAAGAAAAACGCTAAACTCTAAAAACCCCAAACACATCCTTCTAGCACCCTCTCCAACCCCTCCTCCCATCCTGGGTCCCACTCCCCCTTACCGCATCAATCAATACCCCGCTGTCAGTCTTCCGTGTTGTACTCTGCCCTCCCTCAATCGGACCTTACAGTCACTTAAAACAAAAAAGGCTTCCACCTGGCTGGGATGCTACAATACTTTACTATAAACTTATACAAAATGTACTGTAATTGTTCATCGATTGACTAATCCTTCCTATGTAACTGAAGTCAGTCATAGCACCAACACACTGACTGTATTATTAATGCATTATTAATGTATATAAAGGTATTCAGACCCCTTCACTCTATTCACATAGAGTTGCTGTCTTATATTGAAATTTTATAATTCATTTTTTCCCTCATCAAGCAATAACACAGCAAAAAAAAATCAGAAGTTTAGCAAATGTGTTAAAAATACAAAACTGAAATATCACATTGACACAAATATTCAGATTCTTTTCTATGGCTAACTCAGGTGCATCCCTAATGGGGTCACCTTCAAGAAGGGTGACAATGACTGCATCCCTCCAGCAATTTGGGCTTTATGGTAGAGTGGTCAGATGAAAGAATCTCCTCAGTTAAAGACACATGCATGTCAGCTTGGAGTTTGCAAAAAAGACTGTGAGAAACAAGATTCTTTGGTCTGTTGAAACCAAGATTGAACTGTTTTGCCTCAGTTCTAAGCATAATGTTTGGAGGAAACCAGGCAGCACTCATCACCTGCAGTATACCAAGCATGGTGGTAGAAGCATCATGCATCATGCTGTGGGGTTGTTTTTCAAGAGCAGGGAATGGGAGACTAGAATAGAGCAAAGTGCAGAGATAACATTAATGAAAACTTGCTCCAGAGCGCACTGGGCCTCTTCTGGGCTGAAGGTTCACCATTTGAAAGGTCAGTGACACTAAGCATAAAGCAATAACCATACAGGAGTGGCTTAGAGGCAACTTTATGAATGTCCTAAAGTGGGCCATCCAGTGCCTGGACTTAAACCCAATTGAACATCTCTGGAGAGACCTGAAAATTGCCACCCACGAATGGTCTCATTTCAACCTGCCAGAGCTTCAGATGAACTGCAGAAAAGAATGGCAGAAAATACCCAGATCCAGTTGTGTGAAGCTTCTCACAGAGATGCTTGAAAGTTCTCAATAAATTACTTGATCCAAGAAAAATAACATGTTATTACTAAGGGTGGTGTCTGATTGTTGTTTCCCATTATGGAGCTGCACAGAAGTAACTCATTTTTAAAACATACCATTAGAGCTATGGTTGACCCCGGGCATGCACCAAATTAACATTGTTTTGGACAAAAATCTTAGAATGCCTATCAGATAATAATAATAATAATAATAATAATAATAATAATAATGTATTTATATAGCGCCTTTCCCATGCTCAAGACGCTTGCCTTGGCATCACAGTCACTCATAGCCCACCAACATCTGTGATTGGTGTACTCCCAGAAGGGCTTAAAGTGCAGAAGGACAACCTGATTGTAATTGCCTTTACCTCACTACTATTACTCAACTGGAAGAATCCCAACTCACCGTTTTTAAGTCAGTGGACATCTTCTTCTGCTTCTTCTTTTGGTTGCTCCCGTTAGGGGTCGCCACAGCAGATCATCTTTTTCCATATCTTCCTGTACTGTACATCTTGCTCTGTTATACCCATCACCTGTATGTCCTCTCTCACCACATCCATTAACCTCCTCTTAGGCCTTCCTCTTTTCCTCTTACCTGGCAGCTCTGTCCTTAACATCCTTCTCCCAATATACCCAGCATCTCTCCTCAGCACATGTCCAAACCAACACAATATCGCCTCTCTGATTTTGTCACTCAACTGTCCAACCTGTGCTGACCCTCTAATGTACTCATTTCTAATCTCGTCCATCCTGTACCACTTGAAATTGGAAAAAATCTAATTCTCACTAAGAGATCTGTTCAAAACTTTTAAAAAAAAAATATGGTAAGATCTAAACAATAAAATTTTAGAATAAGCTTCTATATAAAAGGATACTCTTCCTTCCTTGCTGCTTCAAAGATTTGCTTTGTTGGCTTGCTCTCCTCTTTCTTTTGGGTGGGGGGTGGGGTGAATTTTGGTTTTGTTGAGTTTGATTTGATTGGGTTGATTGTTTTTTGCTCTTAATTAAAATTGTTAAAATAAATAAATAAAAAAAGAGTTTTGGTTGGCACAAAATTTGTTGCTCAGGAAGACTCCAGGCTGTTATCGCTGCCAAAGGCGCTTCAACTTAGAATTTAGTAAAGGGTACTTCCATTTTTAGTAACTTCCTAAAAAATTCTAAATTCCTGTTTTTGCTTTGTCATTCTGTGGTATTGGCTGTTGCTTCATAAGGAAAAAAGTGAATTTAATTAATTTTTAGACAAGCTGCAACATATCAAAATGTGAAAAAAGTGAAGGAATCTGAACACTTTTGAATGCAATGTACTGTTTCAAGTCAGGTATCCACAATCATCTGAGTGTTTGTGAGAAGTTCAGAAGGAGAATGAGCTAAAGCTAAACAATCATATGGCTTTGATGGCATGGTGTCGGGTGCCAGATACAGTACATTGCCATGAGCGTGTACGGTACAGTAACCTTATGAAATTTTTACACATGGGTATATGCAGAATGGGCCAACATCCCAAAAAATAAAAAAAATAAAAAAACAAATTAACAGAAGAGTCCTGTGGTTGAAGAAAGGGATTTATGTAGACTAACAAATTTTGTGCAGAGAAACAGTCATTGAATGCAGAATTGCTGCTAAAGGAGGCATATCAATATCTAACAGTCACCATGCCATATAATGGATGTTCAAGCCAGCTGTTATTTGTGAAGAGTTCTAGTTCTGACAAAAAAATGAAATGATACAGTCTTCAAAGGATTACAAACACCAACCACAAAAGGAATGGAGAATCCCAGAATTACCGTATATACTCACGGATAAGTCGGGTCTTGAATCCAGAAAAATCGATCATAAAATCAGACCCCAACTTATATGCCCGTTCAAAATTGTGACACTTAATTTTTTTTTTTTTTACATCTTCTTGCCTCCTCCAATCTCACATCAGTTTCTCAGATGCATCAAATTTTGTTGCAGCAGTGCAGTTACCAATTTCTTTCGCTACTTCAACATTTAATTTAAAACCAGCTTCATATTTTCTTCTGATCGAACGCTCCATCGTAGATAAGGAATCCTCTTATGATAAAGGTGTATGAGGGTGTGAGATACAAAAAACAAAACAGTGCAAATGTCACTTCGGAATAGTTCAGGTATTACCGTGTGGTCACGTAGGCACAATACATAGAAAAAAAAGGCAGTGTGCTCCGTGGTTACTCTCTCAGGTGGGCGTTAGCATATCATAATCTCTTGGATCAAAGCGTGACTTTTCCACATTCCATTTATACGAGTGATATTATAAAATGGCAGAAATTATACGGTAAAATCAAGTCCCGACTTTTCCGCGGGAGAACTTATCCACGAGTATATATACGGTAAGTAATTCCTGATGGAAGGATCAGGATGTAAAGCAAATTAACTTCATCCAAGGTTCCATTGTTCTTTTTGGATCAACAATGCAGGCTTGCATTAATGCTGTATTGGTGTGGCGTGTGTTTTTTCTTGTCACACAATAAATTGTTTGATCCAAGAAACATAACATTTTATTAATGAGGATGGTGTCTGGTTGTTTTTGCTCATCACAGTTCTGCACAGGGGTGACCCATTTTAAAACATACCACTGGTTGAAACAAAATCTGTTGCTCTAGTTAGAGACAATTTCTCGGTCCATGAATTTGAATGAAAATTAAAGGATTAATTTAGTGGGTGGTGTAATGTAGTGAATAAGGAAATATTCTAAACCAGACGGTCGCTGCGCCTATTCCACTTTGTGACCCTTAGTAACATATTTAACTTTTCTGTGCCCCAACTGTAACAAATAAAAGTAAATAGTTGTAATATCGCTCAGGATAATAATGCTTTGGAATGATATTTGCTAACAAACAGTGCTAAACAATATAAAGTTTAATTATAGGGTTTGCAGAGACACTGCAGGCAGTCCAATCTGTAGAAATCGCAGAAGATATTAACTGCAGTAGGATTTGTTTGCCCCGAGAGGCTGTCTTAAAAACAGAGTCTAATGATTTCATATCCAGTGGTGCAGACTGATATACGGGAAAGTGCTTAACACAACTTAAAGCTGCCACTTTCAGGATTAAATAATTTAAAAATATTTTCTCAGGCTTTTATCAAACATAAGCAGCTTCTTTTCTGCCTATACAGTGGAAAGCAGATCATTTGTTCCTTACTCATTCTGTTGTTGTCATACACATTAAAAACAGACAGAAAAAAACATGCTTAGAAGTCCTAATTTCATTTTCGTTCTACTATAAATGAAATCAAATGGAACAAAGTTATTACATTTTCGTCTCCTTGTTTTTTTTCTATTTTTCTATTACCCTGCTTATACACAAGAAATTATTTATAATTGTGTTCAGTCAAGCACCAGAACAGGCGGAAAATAATTGGAATGAGAAAAAAAAAATGTACTCACGTGGACGTTTTATACTGTTTACCAGGAGCTCTGTATTGTTTACTTGGTTTCACTCGAATAACAAAAGCTGGATATTTATTGGTGTCCAGAAACAGAAATAATTTTTTTCCTGCTTGGTAACTCAGATCAAAAGGCATATCTAACACTAAATGGGACCACCTTTAAGTGTGTTTTTCGGCGCCTTGTAATGAGCTGTCATCCTGTCTTATCTTAGCATTATATTCCATTATTTATTTGATACATTCATCCAAAAGACATACAGATAGCAGGCATAAGCATAAGACCAATTGTTTTCATATTTCTACAAATGGAGCACTGACAGATGAATTGAAGATTGAATGGCATCCCTGCAGCTCTGGATTGGATTAACATGGTGGGCATTTACATAGCGAGCTAGAGTACAGTTGTGTTCAGAATCACCAGGGCTAGGAGAGGGAAACAAAAATCTGAATCATAGTATAACTTTTCTAAGGATGAAGTATCGTAATTTTTAGATTTAATTTTGTCTGATTGTAATGATTTTCTCAATTATGAATACATGAACAGTAAATCCTCACTATCCATGGACCCTGCACCTTCAAATTCTCTTATCTGCTATCATAAATTTTGCCAGCAGCCATACCACATGCACTTCAGAAGAGATCATCCACCTGAAGCTAAGCATTTGCATTGGACTGGATTGTACTTGAATGGGAGACCATCTTGTAAAAACTTGGGTTGCCACTGGAAGAGGTGTTGGTAAGACCAGCAGGGGGGGTGCTTACCCTGTGGTCTGAATATGGATCCCAGTGCCCCAGTGCAGTGATGAGGACACTGTGCTGTACAAATGGTGCCGTCCTTCAGATGACACGTGAAACTGAAGTCTTGACTCTCTTTGGTCATTAAAGATCCCTGGACATTCTTCGTAAAGGGTAGGGTGTATCCTAATGTCCTTGCTAAATTTCCCTTAATAGCCTAGTCATTCTGCCCCCCCTATTCATCCACTGTCTCTACTTGGCTATCACTCTCCCACCATTTGACCACCTAAAAGCTAATGTGTTGTAAGCATACTAGCACAAAAATGGCCGTCATTGCGTGAGCCAGGTGGATGCTGCACATTAGTGGTGGTTGAAGTGGCTCCCCATTCACTACATAGCAAGCTTTGAGCAATGAGAAAAGTACTATATAAATATAAAGAATTACTGTTAATTTAAAATTCTAGTTCATTTGTCAACACCTTCTGACTAATCTTGTCTATGTGCAGCTATGCGGAGCAGAATAAATGTTCCCAGAGGCCTATTGTGCTGAAGAAAAACATGAGAAGGAGGTATAACAGGTCGGTGATGCCCTTAGATTTCTTGGGCTACATGCAACCTACAATGAATAGATCAACGTGTGTCTACCTGTCATCAAGAGGCGTGGGTATGCCACTGAACCGCATTCATGAAGGGGACTGGGGCTTGCAATTGTTCTCCTCAAACACGGAATTCCTAGTAAGTGCAGGTTGTAAAATCACACTGAAAAGTCCCTGCCCTCTTGCACACACTGCCTGTCACTACTGCTTCTTCTTCTTCTTTCAGCTGCTCTCATTAGCTGGTCGCCACAGCGGATCATCTTCTTCCATATCTTTCTGCCCTCTGTATCTTGTTATGTTTCACCATCACCTGCATGTCCTCTCTCACCACATCCATAAACCTTCTCTTAGGCCTTCCTCTTTTTCTCTTGCCTGGCAGCTCTATCCTTGGCATCCTTCTCCCAATATACTCAGCATCTCTCCTTTGCACATGTCCAAACCAACGCAATCTCGCCTCTCTGACTGGATGATTTAGTGAGGTCCTTGGATTGGCCCTGAGGCAGACACTCATGTCCCCTGGCGGTGCACCTATAAGGTGCTTGACTATAAAGGAAGTAAAAATCGTTTCCATAGGTAAAACTGTGGAATGATCATTACTGAGCCTCGTGGGACAAGAACAGAAGGCTGATACATCCATCTAACACCGTCTCCCTCAGTTTCCATCACCACCCTGAGCCAGCATCCAACCGGAACCTGACTCCATTTCACCTATAGAATCAATGCTTCTGTGGTTCCTGTATCTGAGGTCTGTCACAAACAAAACCAGCACAGTTAATGAGAACTGACCATATATCCTGTTTTCTACTGGGAACCAAAATGAAAAATAGTATTTCTTTGAAAGAACCAACATAATGTATATATTTTTAATAATCTTATTAGAAAGAGTGCATTTTGTTCATTGCACTATAACAATGATTAAGATGGATGGCAGGGTGGTCTGTGCTGCTGTTCTCACTGACTAAGCATCCTGGATTGGTGTACTGTCTCAAAGAGACAATAAGGTTTTTAAGAGTAATGAGAGAATGAAACGTACAGAAAATTCAATAATCATTAGTCAGAAGTTGAAATCAAATATTTCAGGAGTAACACACTGAAAGTAGTTCACAATTGTGCAGTGTTTTATCCAAATGTGTAAGCAGATGAGTTAACCTATGAAACTTAACGTTTAATGATGTAACAAGCAATGATATTTCAGTTCTGATATTAATTGTAGTTTTAGTTTTTATTTTATTTTATAAAATTATTTTTTAGTTCTCAGTAGAGTCAACAATTTTTATTTTTATTTAGTTCTGTGTTGAAAATTGTAGTTTTTATTTTATTTAGTTCTGGCTTTTTTTTTACATAATATTAGTATAATTTTAGTTTTTCTTTCTGTTGCAAGACCACAAATGCTGGCCTTCACATATTTCAATGCCAGTTATGTTTCAGTCAACAAAATACACTCACAGTTCATAATGCCATTAAACACAGCTTGACTATCAATGATCAAACAGATTAAGTGGCCTAATGACTACAGTCAGCAAGATCAAATGTTTTAACCCATGAAACCAGTCTGTGCGAGCAGCTGTTAAGCTTTAAACAAGCACGCATTTCGAGAGATCTGTTCATGCTGCAATGACATCCATTGCACAGATAGCCAGACAGGGAAAATATTTGCTTGGCGAGCATCTGTAATGCAGGTGCACAGACAAGGTCCTCGGCCACTGGCACCAGCAGACTGTATGTTGACGATTTCTGCTGCCAATACTGAAGCACTGACGTGTGGTGAGGCTCATGGCTGGTGAGGCACAGGCTCCTTCAGAGTCAGATTTACAAATATATGACCTAAAAGAGTATCTTATTCGCTATTCAATTGGCAGCATGCACATTGACTACTGGTAATGTTTCATATCTCATCAGCATTCTTTACACACACATAGGTTAGGTACGTATTTGGCTAAGAAAGAACGTTACATCTATAGCGGCGAGAGAGAGCACATTTGCTCTGCACCCTCCATGTGTTCTAAGTTTGTCGTTGCAATTTCACAATTCAAACTCATTCGATACAAGTGAAAGTATAGAGTTGTTTACAAAAAAAATGGATTTCAATTTTGGCCTTAATTGAAATATTTAGTTGTTTTTAAAAGCTTTTAATTCTGATGCTTTAATCAACTTTAATACAGACTGTTCAACAAAATGAGGAGGAGGAGGAAGTTAGGAGCACACACTGATACAGTGCACGAAAAACCAACTCAGAATTCAGATTAGGACTTGAGTGCAGCCATGCAATGGGTGGATAACAAGAAAAACAAATGAATATTTTATCCATCCATCCATTATCCAACCCACTATATCCTAATTACAGGGTCACGGGGGTCTGCTGGAGCCAATCCCAGCCAACACAGGGCCCAAGGCAGGAAACAAACCCCAGGCAGGGTGCAGGCCCACCACAGAAGAATGTTTTATTTAAGGTCAAAATTTAGTTTTTAAATATTGGATTGTTTCTTTCTTAGTCTGATCCCATTTTTTATAAAATTGAAAATCGTTTATGGTCTTATCTTTATTTGTAAATGAAGTCCATGCACCTATCCTTCTCCACGAAAATCTCTGTCACTTTTTTGTAAAAGTCCTCCTTATTTTCTTTTCGTTTTAAAAGTCTTAATCTTCCATTTTGGCAGTCAGTCGAAATAAAAAATAAACGGAGCACTGCAGTGCACTTGACTTTCTGATATTGCTAACCTATTGGCGCCAATATTCTCTGCGTAGAACAGTAGCAACAAGCACCTGTTGGGCTTCAGTGCGACACAGTATTGTCTGTCTCAACTTGTGCCTTTTCACTGCAGTGTTATGTCCTATCAGCAAGACTAAATATGTCACACACATTCATTAAAGACATTAGCCAGACTGTGGAAAGTCAGGTGTATAATAAACACGCGTGCACACATTATATTGCCGACATACAGAGAGACAGCAACGGGCACGTGCCAATTGCATGCATCAACCCAGCATTGAGGAATAGCACTGTCCGAGATGAGCCTCGGCTCGTTTCGTCACTGCCATACCTTGTGTTTCTCCTCTATTTTTGATCCGAAAATGTGCAAATTCAGCGATTTTGACTATAAAAATGATCATAATCATTAGAATCATATAGCCCAGTGGACAAATTTATTTTATGTTATCATTATTAGTTTTTTTTTTTTTTACTTTTCATGATGACAGGTGTGACCGCACGTCCTTGTATGAAGTTCAGTCATGGTACCAGAAAAGTGCGAATCTTCCACTAAGCACTGATCCAGCTGGCCCTGCACTGAAACTCCAAGACCCTTTTCTTCTTCTCGCACACTACATTTGCTTTTATTATCTTCTGTGCTGTAATTAAAGTATTTCCACACGTTACTTTTTCGCTTTCTACCCATAAACACTTGTGCAAAACTCGCCATCGTCACCCACACGTGCTTACTGCTTCAAGCCGACGAACCAAATATGCGCAACAAACAAACAACAGTCTTTTACGGAATTTGCGCCACGTGACTATAGTAAGCCTAAGGTACAAGATCACCGCATAGTAAACAGTGCAACGTAGTTGAACGCTCAGGGTGACCTACAAACAACAACCAGAACAGAACCAGTTTGAACGAAAATACTATTACTATTTTTATCGTTTTACTCAATTTTCATTCTCATTTTAGTTCATTCATATATCACAAATTTTTATTTTTATTTACTTTTAGTTTCACTGTTTGCCTTAATTTTAGTTCTCGAAAAACATTATTTTTAGTTGTACTTCTTGTTTTCATTATGAAAATATCACTGGTAACAAGCAGTGCACACTCCAACGTCTCTGGGTAATTTCTTTATGAAAATGTACTGATGCAAATGGTGGCGCCTACAACAAAACAAAAATGGCATTGCAGCAGTTATAGAGTGGAATAGCATGATATTTGAATTCATTGGGGTAAAAAACCCCAAGTAGATGCATACATACATACAAAAAGTCAGGAATTCATATTACAATAAAATAAAGAAAACAGTCGATCACAACATATGACGGGTCATTGCCAGTCAGTCAGTCAGTCATTGTCCAACCTGCTATATCCTAACACAGGGTCACGGGAGTCTGCTGGAGCCAATCCCAGCCAGCACAGGGCACAAGGCAGGAACAAATCCTGGGCAGGGTGCCAGCCCACCACAGGGCACACACACCCACGTCAGTGTTGAGTTTTTACATTGTTCTCCGGGACTATATGGGCTTTCTTCCCACCCTCCCAAAAATTTGCATATTAAGTTAAAGAGAATTAGGAAAATGAGATGAATTGTTACAGTTCTCTCTGCTTTTCCATGAGGACCAACTCATAAACATGGGGAAACCTATGGGGGATAAGACGAGAAACTCCAGTTACCACAAAATGGGACCAGTGACATCTGCAGACAGTCACATCCCAGAGGGAACTTAGAAGTCTGCAAGAGATTGCCCTGCCCAGTGAGGTCAAAATGAGTAAGATTTTATCATGGTGTCCATGAAGGAAAGCCACCAGAGAAGAAGGTCAGTTCACTTCTGAACTACACACGAGAAGAAGCTCCAACAAAAGGACGGGACACTATCTGGAATAAAAGAGGACCCTACTCTGCAAACCGATAGTGCACAAACCTGTTTGAAGAACCTGAATTGAACTAAGCAGGTCTTTGAATGTGGTTATGTTAACAGATTTCAGAGTCAAGCCTGCCCTAATAATTGTTGACCTCTCTGTTGAATATGAAAAATATGAAGTCAAACACCAAAGATCTGTCCATCTATTAGCATAATCACTAAGTTAAACCATACCAGGCAACCAAATCACAATACTCTTTGTACTTCCATAAAGACATTTATGGTTATGTATTGGATTAGCCATATCAATATGTTTCCCTGCGGCATTTTTTTTAGTAATTGTTTCCATGTTTCATTAAATTAATAGAGAGTTTTCAAAATGAGTAGACTGCCTGAGGTATTCTCCTTAACTCTTTGAAAAGCAGTTTTTTGATGCACTTTATGTACCAAATCTGATGTATTTTTTTCCCCCGCAACCTACCAAAGATGTCATTTTAAACCTTTTTAAAAATCTCATTGTTTCACATTTCATATTATGAGTTGGTCCCAAGTCAGTACTATTTTCAGAGCTGCTGAAAAATTAGTAACCCAGAAAAGCCAACTGCTGTGCATAATAAATATGCCACAAGTGAGCTCTCAGTTTGGTGAGATAAATTAAGAAACCCCAGCAGATCATAAAATATATATGTCCCTCAAGGAAATGGCACCCAATCAGACTTGCTGACAGCTGGAGTGTTGGACTTCAGTCCTTGTAATTCAGAGCTGAATAAGGCACAATGGGAAACTGAAGATGGAAATATATTAATAGTGTATAAGAGGAAGCCCAGTAAAGGCCAAGCAGGCAGAGATGGGTGGTATAGGAAATGAACAGAAGTGTACAGGGTCCTGATAATAAGCACATGTCGATACAATGATTGCCCTAAGGGAAATGGGACAGGTCAAGAGTGGACATGTAATTAGTCCAATAGATGGCAGCAGGGAGGCTAATTACAGTAACTGTGGTCTCCCGCTATTTTTTATGGTGGCCAGGCTACATGGGGGCTGTCTACTGCTGTGTAGCAGGACTGAATGGACAACTGGGGCAGATAGGGGAGGGCACACCAGAATTATAAAGGGTTTTACAAACCCAGGAGGTGTTTGGGGCTTACGCCTCTCACTAGAGCTTAAAAGCTGCCTGCCAGTGGCTACACTAGTGAACTTTGAGGTGGGACTTGAGCAGTGCTCCCACTCATTTTTTTATACTGATGAACAGATGTGAATAACAGATGAGCTGGTAATTATGTTTAAAACTGAGTTCTTCAATCTCCTTTAGAATAACAGGTGGAACTAAGCAACACTACAGTTGTGCTTAAAAGTTTCTGCATAAATATGACCTAAAACATCATCAGATTTTCACTCAATCCCTAAAAGTAGATAAATAGAAACCAGTTAAACAAATGAGACAAAAATATTATACTTGGCCATGTATTTATTGAGGAAAATGATCGAATATTACATATTTGTGAGTGGCAAAAGTATGTGAACCTATAAGATTAGCAGCTGGTTTGAAGGTGAAATTAGAGTCAGGTGTTTTCAATCAATGGGATGCCAATCAGGTGTGAGTGGGCACCCTGTGTTATTTAAAGAACAGGGATCTATCAAAGTCTGCTCTTCACAACACATGTTTGTGGAAGTGTATCATGGCACGAACAAAGGAGATTTCTGAGAACCTCAGAAAAGAATTGTTGATGCTCATCAGGCTGGAAAAGGTTACAAAACCATCTCTAAAGAGTTTGGACTCCACCAATCCACAGTCAGACAGATTGTGTACAAATGGAGGAAATTCAAGACTTTTGTTACCCTCCCCAGGAGTGGTCGACCAACAAAGATCACTCCAAGAGCAAGGCGTGCAATAGTCTGCGAGGTCAAAAAGGAATACAGGGTAACTTCTAAGCAATTGAAGGCCTCTCTCACATTGGCTAATGTTCATGTTCATGAGTCCACTATAAGGAGAACATGGAAAAACAATGGTTTGCATGGCAGGGTTGCAAGGAGAAAGCCACTACTCTCCAAAAAAAACATTGCTGCTCGTCTGCAGTTTGCTAAAGATCACGTGGACAAACCAAAGGCTACTGGAAGAATGTTCTGTGGACGGATGAGACCAAAACAGAAGTTTTTGGTTTAAATGAAAAGCGTTATGTTTGGAGAAAGGAAAACACTGCATTCCAGCATAAGAACCTTATCCCATCTGTGAAACATGGTGGTGGTAGTATCATGGTTTGGGCCTGTTTTGCTGCATCTGGGCCAGGACGGCTTGCCTTCATTGATGGAACAATGAATTCTGAATTATATCAGAGAATTCTAAAGGAAAATGTCAGGACATCTGTCCATGAACTGAATATCAAGAGAAGGTGGGTCATGCAGCAAGACAACGACCCTAAGCACACAAGTCGTTCTACCAAAGAACGGATAAAGAAGAATAAAGTTAATGTTTTGGAATGGCCAAGTCAAAGTCCTGACCTTAATCCAAACGAAATGTTGTGGAAGGACCTGAAGCGAGCAGTTAATGTGAGGAAACCCACCAATATCCCAGAGTTGAAGCTGTTCTGTAGGAATGGGCTAAAATTCCTCCAAGCCGGTGTGCAGGAATGATCAAAAGTTACAGGAAACGTTTAGTTGCAGTTATTGCTGCAAAGGGGGTTCACATCAGATACTGAAAGCAAAGGTTCACATACTTTTGCCACTCACAAATATGTAATATTCGATCATTTTCCTTAATAAATAAATGACCAAGTATAATATTTTTTGTCTCATTTGTTTAACTGGTTTTTATTTATCTACTTTTAGGACTTGATTGAAAATCTGATGCAGAAATATTTATATTTATGCAGAAATATAGAAAATTCTAAAGGGTTCACAAACTTTCTAGCACAACTGTATATGAGTACAGAGGGTATGTCCACCATGAAGTGTCAATTGGCTTGAAGCACCTACTAGTCATTGATGAGCTGTGGGGACCCTCATGGAGTTTTGGGAGCCACCGATGAAGGTTGTGACAGTAGCAGCATGGCACTTCCAGACTGCTTCGTTGGAGTGAGAATGAGCGGCATGGTAATTTCTGCACAGCAGTTCAAAAGTGCTGTGTGGCACCCAGAAAAAAGGTGTGTCGCCATGCAGCCGCACAGCTTAAAGGTAACGTAGGAGGTGAGCGAGTGAGTGAAGAGTTGAACTGGCAGAGGAAGAGATGCCTAGGTTTAAACCATCTGGGCTTGGAGAAATGACAACTAGGAAATCATACATTTTCTTTGCTGGCAGCCATGCTGGACAAACTTATTTCTTTTCTGACAGATCATAATTAATCAGGTTCTCTAAGGGACCTCGCCTTTCTTCATTCAATTTGTCTTAAAAATCCCATTTGGTAGAGTGCTTGTCACTTCATTAGTTGTAACATCTTTTCTGCATTGCTTCTGTATTAAGGGCCGATGGGGCACAGACCCACCAGATGGGCAAAATGAGTGATAAGCTTGTAATTTATTATTAAAATGTTTTTCCCCATCCTCAACTTTATCTATTTAACCATTTTGTTTTCAATTTTCCATCGTATGCTCAATGTAGTGTCTTATCTAGGTACAATAAATATTGCTTTAAGTATTATCTTTGTGCAGGTTCTGCAGTCTTGATTGCATTTCATGGTGCTTATCCAGTTGGGCCTGCAGTGTTCCAGGTTTACTTTAAGAAATGTATCTACGCATGTGCATCCTGAACTTTTCAATTTAGCAATGGGTCAGAGTCTCTTATTCTCAGCATTAAAATGTTTACGATTGTTTAATCACACATTTGCACTTTAGGATCAAACTTTTCCCAGTCAAGACCATGCAAAACAAGCCAGGAAAGAGATACTAAAATTCCAGTACCATTTGCTCATTAAAGGCAGTCACAGTACATTTCAAAATAGGAACACAGAACAATATCAGAGATGCAATGAACACAAAATGTTAATTTGATCAGAATAGGGCTGAGCTGAATCTTGACAAGGTCTGCCTGACAGCACTAAATTTGAACTGGTCACTAAGGAACTCTTACAAATGTTCTTTCAACCTCATGCAAAAGAAGCCAGTAATGTGCTGCACCATTTCAAAGAACTGTAGACTCCTTATGTAGAATTGCTTTTTTTTCTGGAAACATCTGTCTTCCATATTTGAAATAACTTTATAAAAATGATCTTTTAGAAGATACTGTAGATAGATAGATAGATAGATAGATAGATAGATAGATAGATAGATAGATAGATAGATAGATAGA
>JANRMT010062807.1:55165133-55178315 GCA_026402145.1 Polypterus bichir lapradei | reverse complement strand
AGATAGATAGATAGATAGATAGATAGATAGATAGATAGATAGATAGAACTAACTTTATTTTTCCCAAGGGGGAAAATTGACTTCTTACAGAAGCTGTTCATATAAAAAATAACACACAAATTGATAAATAAATCTATATACACCAGAATAGCTGAAAAGGAAGAAAATTTTAAAAAGAAAGAAATCTTCTGCCTTGACCATAACAGTCACAGTTAGGCATTATGTCAAAATATTGCTTTTAGTATAAAGGCGCCCCAGTGGCATTTCTTGACACACTTCTGCTGAATAATTTGTTGGCTGTCAGTTCTCGGTTTTGGCATGACAGAGAGAGGATGTGCTGCGTTGTTCATAATGGCACTCAATTTTGTTTTAATTCTCTCCTCTGCTACTACCTCCAGGGTGTCCAGAGTGTTTCTTCTAACTGAGCTTGTCTTTTTAATTAGCTTGTTGATTTGGTGGGCTTCTCTTGAAGTAATGTTACTAACCTCCGCACACCACAGCATAGAAAGTTGCACTGGCCATCACAGAGTTATAGAAGATGTGAAGGATGTGACTTCCTATATTAAAGGAACGCAGACTTCTAAGGAAGAAGAGCCTGCACTGCACTTTCTTATATAGTTCCTCTGTGTTCCGAGACCAGTCCAACCCATTATTAATGTGGACCCCCCAAGTACTTTGAGGAGTGGCTCACCTCTACATCCACTCCTTTAACAGTAATTGGACATAGAGACCCCTTGGTGTGGCAAAAGTCAACAAGCAGTACTTGGTTTTGCTGATGGTGAAGTACAGACAATTCTCTTTGCACCAAGAAACAAACTTCTCCACCTGACTCCTGTATTTTGTCTCATCCCCATTACCAATACACCCCATAAGTGCAGAATCATATCATGTTGTAGGCACTAATAATATGTGTGTGTATGTGTGTCCTTATAATTCATGTAATTCACAGAAACCTTATTAGTAGAGAGTGAATTAGCTGAAACAATTGATTTTGAAAAAAATTTTTAAGTTTGCAAAGATTAGGTCAAGAAATAAGCATTTTGGGTTGTACTAGCTGTACCACCCGTCTAAGTTGGGTTGAAATCTAAGTAACCAACGTAGACCTCAGTGTTAACATTTGCAGTGCACCATGCAAGGGATGTGTCTCTGTTATATGCCATTTGGTGTGGTTTTATTAAAGCAGTGCTAATGTTTATGATGCTCCATCTATTGGAATGACAGAGACATAGCAACCAGACAGACATGGACAGATACACAGACAATCATTGTTTTACTAGGGGGGCAAGCCACCCCGGTGCCTTCGGCGCCTCGACCTTCAGCTAACTAAATCACCTAAATACAAACATTGGTCTTATGAAGAGATATTTTTTTTAATGGTTTGTTCTTGTGAAAGATAGTTTGCTCGATCAAAAATAAAAAACACGACTTTCTGGATATTAAAAACAATGACTTTCTTGATATTTTAGTTTATAATTTAAAAATGGAATAAGAATCTGAAAATCTAACAACATCACATTAAAGTTCGATAAAGTCTGAAAAGAATGATACCAAACATATATATGTAGTTTTTAAACTAAGCCCGATTTAAAGCGTGACAAAAAAACGTCACATAAAATCGTTGCACAAAATCGTTGCGCTTTTAGGCTTAGGATTTTATACATAGAGAGTAGATAAAGGTGGAAAGGAGTTTAAGCATATTGTTATTTACCTTTTAAAACTGGTATTCTCTGTAAATTGAGGTTACCATCGAGCAATTAACCCATATATTATCTTATATTTAGACATCATTTGTGTTTATATATTTTATAATAAAATACACTCAGCACTAAAATGCTAAGCCACTTTCACATTCATTTTTATATTATCTGCAGTTAACTGTTAGTTTTCTTTGGCATCATTTATCAAAAATTGTAAAATTTATTATAGCAAATACATACCTATATTCCAAATTAAATGCATACATTAATATGAATAGATAAAACAGAAACAGAATGTTACATAGGTAATGCTATATCAATAGGTTAAACAACAATAATCATACATTTAATAAAGTGTTATGTCATACAATGGGTCATACAAATAGGAAGGCATCATTTACAGCTTCACCAAGGGCGGCAAAAATGGCCAAAACATACTGTATCTGTGGATCGTCAGGTTTTCCAAAGCAATGGAGATTCTTAAACAGAAGAACAAATAATATGTAACATTTCTCAGAAAGGTTCTTAAAAATGTAAAAGCTACCAGCCTTCTGTTATACTGAAAAGCATCCTGACATGGCAATGTAAACACCAAAACCTGGGCAGCTATTTAAAAACAATTTTTATCATTAATACATTCAGAGCTACGAGCATAGTGTTGTTTGACAATGATGTTATCATTCTGTGCTACTGTTGTTTTGACAATATGCCAATTCTAACGCACGGTATGCTTAATGAAGCATGTAATGTTATGCTGGCCATGCTGTTTAAGGTCATGCCATTTATCAGGTAGATCGCCTGGTACTTGTTTACCTGCGTGAGGAGGACGAAGAAAAGCTGTGCTGCTTGAAGAAGTTAGGAGAGAATGTGTAATAGCAGAGTAGTCGGTGAGACAGGAGTCCTGGAAAACCAACAAGCTGGAGACAGGATCACAGCAATTTAGCCATAGGCGGGCACAGCCCACAATCAAAATGACTGCCCATGGACTGGAGAGGAGGTGAGGTGAGTGGTGACTTGTCCCAGAGTCTGGGTACATTTTACTCTTTTGGTGAAATAAGAAGTCATCCAGAGATCAATGTAAGTAAACAAGGACTACTAGGGGGCAGCTGCCTATTTAGGAGTACCAGTTACCATCCCACTAACTCTAACCCTTAGATGACCCTGAGGAGTTCTGGAAGTCTTTCAGCTTGTACTCAACAATACTTCATAAAAAGTCTAAGAGAAGAAATGGCATCAGTTAAGACAGACACAATCTTGCAGTATTTTTACACTTCAACCCACATTAGTGCTTCATACAGTGCATGCACAATATTCTTTTTGGCCATGAAAATGATTACATTTTTAAGGCAAACGGTTTAATTTTAAATTTTAATTAAATGTGACATAATGCATGCACAAAGTGAAGAAAGGATGTGCTGTCAGCTATTTTTATTTGAAGATTATTGCCTACATTTAAGAGACTGGCGCTCATTTAATTGTTTTATAGAAAATACCTGTTGTGTTTAAAAAGTTACCTATAAACAATTATATTACACCATTACAAACTGGAAAGTCAATACATACTGCTGAGAATCTCCACTTTTTCCCAGCATATAATCTATTATCTGCAGCTTGACTTTTGCCCTTGTGATTTTGTAATTTCAATTTGTTAATCCATTTTAAGCAGAGTCAAGCCCTTTAGAAAATTCATGTTATGCCTTCATTGTAGCTCATATATCCTTTTGTTGTGCACTTCTTTAATCAGTTTTTCTTTCTACACTTGCCTGAGCCCATAGTTGATTGACATAGTAGCTAATTTTGTAAACTAAACTAAAAATTTTCTGCTTTTTTATTTAGAATACTATAATGCAAAAATATATAACTCTTGTGCTCCCTGGACTCAGAACCATTTTAAAGTACAGTAATGATCAGGAACATGGGGTCATTTGTAATAATTTCATTGAGTGTTTATCAACTTTTCCCACTACTGGGAAATAAGAATGTGAATCAATAGAAGGCTTCAGGCACGTATTGCAAAAGTAAACCTCCTGTGCCACAGTGGCACACCAACAGAAGTAACATCCACCCACCCATTAATCTATTTCATAATTTCAGGGAGCTGAAACTAAACATGGTGGCACTGGGCACAATCATGGTGCCCATCCTTTACAGAGGTCATGCAGACGCACATTCACACACAACAAAAATGGGTGAGCAGTCAGCATGGATTTTGAAGGGGTAGCCCATGTTTAAAAATATGTTGGAATTCAATGGGAGTCAACAAAAGCATACAATAACAGAGGTACATATGATATTATTTATCTTGATTTTCAGAAGGCTTTTGACAAATTTCCACATTCTGTCAGTGCTAGGCCTCAAACTAAAACAAGTGGGAGTTCAAGTCTATAAGTGGGTGCAAAACTGGTTTAAACTCTTGAAGTAAAGTGTTATGGTATGAAGACCTTTTTGTGAATTTGGTGAGGTTAGAAGTGGTGTCTCTAAGGGGTCATTGCTGGTGCCTCTGCTCATTTTAATATACATAAATGATCTGGACAAGAATATAATCAACAAGCTTGTGAAGTGTTCGGATGATACCCAACTATGTGGAACGACAGATAACGGTGCAGGGGGATTGTAGTGATCTGGGTTAGAATCTTTTGTCTGGTCATTGTCTGCGTGGAGTTTTCATGTTCTCCCCATTTTTGGAATTTTCTCCAGATATTTAGGTTTTCCTCCAACATCCCCAATGATGTGAAGGATAGATTCATAGATAGCTATCCCAAATTGGCCTTGCTTGGATGTGTACACGAGTGGGCGGCCCTTTTGATGGCTTGACTCATGCATCAGCAGTGACTCTGAACTGGATTAATATGAATTTAATGATGCTATGTTACTATTAAATGTGACTACTGTATCATTCCAACTGCTCAGCTTCTCAACAATCTTCCAGTTAAGGCTTGTTGCCCAGTCTATGAGCACTGAGGTTTTCAAACGGTGACAACAATCAAACCACCAAGAGGATCAAATTGTGCTGGACACTGACTAGCATTCTTCAGTCATGAAAACTAACAGACTAAGAGTGGGTAGACAACACAATAAGCAATTCATTAACAAACATTGCCTTTGTTTTGGATTATTTATTCACATATTATATCTTATCTCCATAATTTCATTCATTTTATCCAACATGTATTCGAGGTCTTCATCATTTTCAGTTAAGATAGCAATATCTGAGCGTATCCGTTCTTTCACCCTGCACTATTACTCCCACTTTTACTTGTTCTCTAACTTCTTTCAAAGCTTTTTCTATATATATATATAGAACACAATAGGTGATAGTGTGCAAATTTGTCTAACTCTTTTCCAGAGTTTTGCCTCCTCTTGTTGCCTCCCTCCATATAAAATAGCTCTCTCATTCCTATATAGATTCCATATCAGTCTACGAACCCTACAGCTAATTCTACCTTTTTTTAGAACCTCAAACATTTTGCCCCACTTAATGTTGTCAAAGGCCTTTTCTATATCTATAAATGCTATGTATGTTCTCATATTCCACTCCATCCTTTTTCCTATGAGCATTCTTAGAGCTAATATTGCTTCCCTGCTACCTTAATTCCTTCTAAATCCAAATTGATCTTCTGAGAGCATTGCTTCAGCTTTTCATTCTGTGCGGCAAAGGCAATATTATTAATAGCAAAATACCCGCGCTTCGCAGCGGAGCAGTAGTGTGTTAAAGAAGTTATGAAAAGGAAACATTTTAAAAAGAACGTAACATGATTGTCAATGTAATTGTTTTGTCACTGTTATGAGTGTTGCTGTCATCAAGGATTTGATTATCAATATTTCTTTCAATCAGGTTCGTATTTGGAGGATGTGTTGTGTTCAAGTTACATTCCATGTTTGTCAACATTTGTAAAGATAACAGGTTTTATTCATCGAAGTGTTCACTACCCAAATCGGTACTCGTGAATCTAAGATGTTTAACAGGCATTCCCGGTATTAAGTTGTGGATTTGCCTGCGAATATTTAGCAGCAGCGTGTCTATGAACTTAATTTAAACTTAAGCTTTACATCTTGCTTTCCTATTGATATGTCTACAAAGGCTTGTTCAGCTTCAGAGGGTTGTTCCTTTCTTAATGCATCAATAAACAGCTCGTCTTCCTTTTTATCTGAGACATCACACACTGCATCCACGGGTTTACCTTTACCAGTCCTGCAAACTTTAGCAAAGTGGTTCAATTTACCACATTTTTTACACTGTCTTCCTTTAGCTGGACATTGACTTTTTCCACCGTGTGCTTTGTTTCCACAGTAGCTGCACTTATGAATATGCTTGTGTGAGTCACTCGCTTCATATTCTTTTGCTGCCTTCTCAATTGTGTAATGTGTTTTTTGTTCAGCGCTCTTTGGAGCTCTTGTTTTCTGTGTACGTACTGCGTTCACAGTCAGTTCACGTGAGCCGCTCGGAGTACATGCATCGAAAGTTCTCAGCTGTGATTGTGCTATCTCGTGCGATCTTGCGATGTCCACGGCTTTATTTATTGTTAGCTCAGACCCGGCTCTTAAAAGTTTCTCTCGCACTTTCGCTGAGTTTGTGCCAAACACTATTCTATCCCTGACCATCTCATCTTCGTTTGCATAAGCACAGTCCTTCACCAGCAATTTTAACTCCGTTACAAAGTGATCAAAAGTGTCGTTTATACCCTGCGTCTTCTCATTAAACTTGTATCTCGCGAATATCGTGTTCATCGTAAGCATGACAAACGCCAGCGGCATCGTGTCTATGAACTTAATTTAAACTTAAGGTTTACACCGTGCTTTGTTTCCGCAGTAGCTGCACTTATGAATATGCTTGTATGCGTCACTCGCTTCATATTCTTTTGCTGCCTTCTCAATTGTGTAATGTGTTTTTAGTTCAGTGCTCTTTGGAGCTCTTGCTTGTTCTCTGCGTACTGCGTTCACAGTCAGTTCACGTGAGCCACTCTGAGTACATGCATCGAAGGTTCTCAGCTGTACTTGTGCTATCTTGTGCGATCTTGCGATGTCCACAGCTTTATTTAATGTTAGCTAAGACCCGGCACTTAAAAGTTTCTCTCGCACTTTCGCTGAGTTTGTGCCAAACACTAGTGTATCCCTGACCATCTCATCTTCGTTTGCATAAGCACAGTCCTTCACAATATTTAGCGGCAGTGTGTATATTGGATTGCTGCTGACGGACTGCCTTATATGGGCAGGCACTCAATTACGTGGGAGGGATGACAATGAGGGACGCAACTCCGCCTCACACGGCGACCGAGCTGCAGGCTATGGCCATATATATGTACGTAAGTAGGTTCCAGTTATGACCGTTACTCGCAGAATTTCGAAATGAAACCTGCCTAACTTTTGTAAGTAAGCTGTAAGGAATAAGCCTGCCAAATTTCAGCCTTTTACCTAAAAAGGAAGTTGGAGAATTAGTGATGAGTCAGTGAGTCAGTCAGTCAGTGAGTCAGTCAGTGAGGGCTTTGCTTTTTATTAGTATAGATTACTTTTGATGCATGTGTCACTAAGCTTAATGTTCGCTAGTGGTCGCATTTTATTGTGCCTGCTTTCTTACATAAGGGGGATCATGATATTTTCTGCAAAATCAGTGAGGAGTTTTCCACACTCATATATCATACAGACCAGTTTATAGAGCCTTTTCTTCACCTTTGTTCCTTCTACTTTGAGAAGCTCGGTCGGATTGTTATCTATACCTGGTGTGTTTTTGTTTTTCAAGTATTTCATCGCCATTACAAACTCTACTCTCATTATAGTTTCACCGAGATTTCCTGCATCTATTTCAGCTTCTGTTTCAATATTATTTTCTGGCAGTTCTTCCTCTCCATATAATTCTTCAATAACCCCTTTTTTATGATTTTATTGTCTTTAGCTTGTATATTGCCATTTCTATCCATTATTGCCCTACTTTTATTTCTATGTTCCCCGAAAAATAGCATTACCAGTTTATAACCATTTTCCATTTTCCCCACTTTCAGGTTTTCTTCAGCTTCAATACATAGATCTTCAATGTACTTCTCTTTTGCTTTCTTTGCCTCTCTATTTATTCTCTGCCTCTGGATTCTATACTTCTGTTTATCTTCCTCCTTTTCTGAGCCATTTAGTATTCTTCTGTACTCTATTATTTCCAGCAGATCATCAGTAATCCATTATTTTCGTTTCTCCTTCCTTTCCTTGCCCCGTATATCCTGTGCTGCTGTTAGGATATCGGTCTTTATTGATAACCATATTACTTCCATTTAGATCTCTCTTCTCATTTATTGTCTGTTTATACAGGGTGGTCCAGATCTAATTATGCAGATACAGATCGCCTGGATGACTTTGATTTATGCGAGGATGATTCCAGTTTGGCACCAAGACGATTCTTCAAGTCGTCAGTTCGCACACTTCTTGATGGCCCAGGATTTTTCGGGTGATTTTATATGTAACAAACTTAATAAGTTATAGTGTAATGAAAATTGCATAATTAGATCTGGACCACCCTATACAATTCTAATGTATTAGTATCTTTTAATTTTGCTAATTTCCACTTATTCCTGCTTCCCTTTCTTAGTTTTTTGAACTTCAACTCACTTTCATCATAACCATATTATGGTCGCTCACTATATCACAACCCGGGAAGCTCATACTATCTTTGATCTGGTTCTTAAATCTTTTTTTCACCAATATATAACTGATCTGATATCTATTGATATCTTCAGGCATTTTCCAGGTATAACTTCTTGGATGAAGGTTAAAAATGAGTTTGTAATGCAGAATTCAACAAGCTTATTGCCCCACTCATTCCTTATTTCTAATCGAAAATCCCCAACAACATCTTCATCTTTTCCTTCTCCTACCACCACATTCATATCTCCCATTATGACAAGATTCTCATCTGTGCTTCACCACAGGGACAATATTAGGCAGATTATGACCAGTGCCTGCTCTTCGCCAGGCTTAGTGTTCAGAGTTTAACCTAAAGAGTTCAGTCTTTGTCACATAAGACCAGAGAAGCACTTTAAATTTGCCAAACTTCAAATAGGGGTTAGGCACTCTACTGCTAAGATTTTAGTGCTTCCAACAGGTTCTCCAATTTCAGCAGGTAGAGGACTTCTGAAGTTCTGTTAGAGTGACTATTAGGTTTTTGGTCACCTTCCTGACCAAAGCTCTTCTTTCTTGGTTACTCAGTTGGACGAGTCCTGGTGGTTCCAAACGTCTTCCATTTCACAATTAATGAGAAATGGTTTTATACCCCCTCCACTTATCAATGTCTCAACACAATTTTAGCAAAGAGGTCTACAGCATGTTCCTTGGATTTCATGCCTTGTTGTTTGTCCTGATATGCAGTGTGAATTGTGAGACCTTCTATACACCTTTCTAAACGATGTCCAATCAATTCAGTTTGTCACAGGTGGACTTCAATCAAGTTATAGACCCACCTCAAGCAAAATTAAACCAAACAGCAGACCCCAGTTAGGAGTGCCACAGCAAAAGGACTGAATACTTGTATGAGTGAGAGATTTCAGTTTTTGATTTTTAATAAATTTGTAAGCCTTTCTTAAAACATGTTTTCACTTTGTCATTATGGGTTATTGAGTGTAAATTGATGGGCAAAAATGGCAATTTCATTGATTTAAAATTAAATCTACAACACAATAAAATGTGCAGAAAGTGGTCTGAATCTACCGTATACTGCATAAGTAAATAAGAACATAAGAAGAATGTTATGGAGAGGAAGTCATTCAGATGAACACAGTTTGTCAATCTCTATTCATCTATCTTTGACATCCATTACTGTTTTGAAGACCCAAAAGTCCTTCCACAATATGTTCTGTGTTATTTCTGTTTCACTGTGTAAAGAAAAACTTTGTAACATTATTGTAAATTTTACCCTTAACCAGGTTCTATCCATGCCGCGTGTTCTTTTTCTGGATGTGGACAGTGACATGTTCGCTACAACTAAACATATATCATGTTGGAGCACAACATTGAGCAGGAACCTTCATGTTTTTAACTTATAGCACCGAATTAAAATTTCAGAATTGTTTCACAGTATACCTTTTTTTGCATTAAATGCTGTCCTTTAAAATTCTGGCATGCCACTTTCCTCAACCTCATGTAACAATCAAAGCACCTCTCTTGTCTTTTTTCCATTATAGCTATACCTGAAATACCTTTCCAGCATCCAAACATCCATTTGCCAGCTTGAAATGGGATCAGCAAGTTTCAGATTTCAGAAGACTTTGAAAGTGTAAAGAAAAAAAAATCAACAGTTGGGTAGCTGGCATCTGAAGAAACACTCTGCCCTGGGGAAAGCGCTTTGATCTCTGATGGTGTGGAAAATCACTCTCCTCAATATGAATAATGCACATTAAGTTTTGTGTCAGAGTTCAAGTAGCTGAGAGATAATAGCAACACAAATCTAATAAATCCCAAATGCTTTAAAAGATTCTGATGAATAACTGAACAATTTAGATACCCAATATCAGCTCCATTAGAGTAACATTAGCCACGACAGGCACAGGAATGGACAGGCCAGATTAAAGGCACTGCTATTGATGAAATTAAGTTGAAAAGCTTTTTAACCTGACTCTGTAACTTTCTCATAGTTAAAAGCATCAATTAAGAACACAGACCATTTCTCAATAAAATTAGTATCTGGCAGTGTGGCTGCTAAAGGGCAGATCAGGAATCTTTGACAATATGAAACTAAAACTTGCTTATTCTTCTAGGCACTCCAAGTTCTGTTTTAATCATGTAAGGTCACGCTGTTACAAGACACCCAAGGTAATAACACAGATAAAAGGCACAAAGGTCTCACTTTGCTTATGTATTGATCATATGACCCCCATAAGCAGGGTCAGAATACAGCCTGCACTTTCTTTAATGCAGTATTAAAAGACCCCATGGTTGGTGCCAAGAAGAGCCTCTGATGAAAACTGGTGGTGGTTAAAAGCTGATTATTGAGTATTAACTTATCAAACAGGACAAAAAAAAAACTATAATCAGTTTTTGACTTTCATGTCAACAGACAAGGAAGCTTATTCATATAAAGTTATTATTCATTTATTCATTTCCAGAACCTACACTTCTATGACAGTATAATGGGGAGATGAAAAGCAGCTCATCAATACTGAATGCAAGGCTCCAACCAACCCTGGATTGGACACCAGCTTATATCAGGGATCAATTTAACTAGACTAATTTCGAGTCAATAGTTAATCTAACCAGTATCTGAAGAAATGCATTTAGAACTAGCACATGGTGGGAACAAGAACATTCCACACAGACTGTCACCAGATTGAGAATAAAACTTCTGTCACAGGAGGCAGCAGTTGTAACTGCCATGCCACCATAACACCAATTATTATTGCTACTATGGTATTTTGATACATTTCCACACATTAAGATTAAGAAATAATTGCCTCTAAGACAGTATAAAAGAACAGCAAAACCACATCACATCAGGCAATTTTTCTAGCAATTTTCATTTGTAGCCCTCATTTACATAATCGTAGGAAGTTGCCAGAGTGATATCCTGTTGCCGATTGTGACATAGCCAGCAACTCACTCTGAAAAGTCTACGACTCAGCTCGACATGGACCTCACAAACAGAAGAGAAGCTCATCTGTCTGATGTCTCATATTTTATGTATGAATGGAAAATAAAGGAAAAAAAAGGGCAGCAATTGTACCTGTTATCACTTACATACAACACCGGCTTCATCAGGCAGCATTTCTGTCACAAAAAGAGGAGACAGCTGTGCTTATGACACGTCTGACATAACCACTGACTAGAAGTTGAAGAAGAATGTTATTACTGAGTTAGTTGCAATTGTATTAAAAGTCCATATTATAATGCCAATTCAACTTTTTTTTCACTCTATCTTTATTGATTCTCACTTCTCACAATATCATTCCTCTGTTTATCCTCCAAAACAATATTTTTGAATGCTATCTTGTCATGTTGTCATTTGTCATAAAACAATCCATTGACAAAACTGTACAGAAATGGCTGATCACAAAAACCAGGCTACCATCATCTTGCTTCGTTCATCACATTGATTTTGCTTGGAATTAAAAATCACTCACTAGATAACAGATAGTAATGAAAAAAGTTGTAAGATTCCACACTTCTGCTTAGATTATTTTTCCAAATTTTGATGAAAATCTAATTTTCAAATAAGAACAGGGAAGACATATAACTTTCATTAGGAATGAAAGGAGGAGCTTTTATTTACCACTAGCCATCCTCCACGGCTTCGCCCACATATTAGTGAAACAGGACAGTGACAAGGGCCCCGCCCAGTTCTCTACTCCTGATGTCACTCTTCCCTCTCACCTCGATCCGCAGCCGCTGTCTCAGATTAGCGCAAATATATCGTTCCTGCAAGTGAACTATGATTCTTAGTGCAATGAGAGAAGTCACAAAATCAACCGGAATGTTCAAGCAAATTACAGAAAAAAAAAGTTCTAAATCTGTTAAGTAGTTCTCTCATTTGCTAACTAAGTAGAGTTAAGGTTACGCCTCAAGGCAGATGCGTGAGTGAGGAGGGCCCTGCTCCCCTCCACACAGCCCAATGAGTCTCTCTCAGATTTGCGCTAATAAATCGGTACCGCAAGCAAACTGTGATACTTAGCACAATTAGAAAGCCGCAAAATCAATGTAATGTTCAATCAAATTATAGAAAAAAACTCAATCTCAATCCTCTAAGTAGTTCTTTCGTGAAAAGCGAACAAGACATACAAACGGGTCTAAAAAACTATAAGAAATTTCACGCTTGGACCTTGAAATTTTAAAAACCATTTCTTAGCGAGCACCTATGGGCCAAGGGTAGCCTACATTCCACATTTCAAGTCCCGAGTCCCCATGGTTCGGGAGATTTGTTGATGAGTGAGTCAGTGGTATTTCGCTTTTATATATATAGATTGTAGGTGCCAAGTTGAATGGACTATTATCCCAGCCAGGACCGAGGGTGGTTCCTTGCCCAAATGGATGGCTGTAATGGGAGGACAAGGATGAACAGACATACCAGCTGGGTTGGCTGCTGGTGCCTGTCCTGATCGGAAGGCCATCTTTCTATATATATATATTGTGGAGGACTGCCGGCTTCTCATGCCGATCCTCACCCCCAGGCCGCCAGGAGGAGCCCTCCCGACAGCAGGATAGTGCCCCGAGGTCCAGCAGGGCCTCATGGACTTTGTAGTATTTATACACAGCCCTGCTGGATACCTTGGGGACCACCAGGAGTCGCTGTGGGGGGGGCTTATGGGCTCTTTTGTGCCCTATAACCCGGGAGTACGTCACGGTCATGTGACAGGAAAGACGACGTGCAACCGGGTTGAATAAAAGGACTGATTGCCCTGACCCGGAAGGAATTAGGAACTATGGATTGATGGGACAGAAACACCTCCAGGTCAGGGGCTATAAAAGGACGGTGCCTCAGTCCAGACACTGAGCTGTGCTGGGAGGTAGAGGAGCAAAG
>JANRMT010062807.1:55093621-55164733 GCA_026402145.1 Polypterus bichir lapradei | reverse complement strand
GAGCTCTAGCGCCCCCTACTGACACAATATATATATATATATATATATATATATATATATATAAAATCCAACATCTGTCTGTATATCTGTCTGCTTTTCATGAGAGAACTACTAAATGGATTTAGATCTGGTTTTTTTCTATAATTTGCTTGAACATTCCGGGTGATTATGCAACCTCTCTCATTATGCTAAGTATCATAATTTGCTTGTGGTACTGATTTATTTGCACAAATCTGAGAGAGACACAGAGGGCGGAGCCCTCCTCACTCATGCATCAGCCTCTGGGCGTATCTTACAGCCGTTTAGCTAGTTAAAGAGAGAAGTACTTAATAGGTTTAGATCAGGCTTTTTTCTAGAATTTGCTTGAACATTCCAGTTGAACTTCTCTCATTAGGCTAAGAATCATAGTTCTCTTGCAGGAGTGATATATTCGTGCTAATCCGACAAAGAGGCTGCAGGCGTAGGGGAAGGGGTAATGGGACGTCAGGAGTAGGGAGCCAGGGAAGGCCCTCCTTGCTGTCCTGTTTTACTTCTATGCAGGAGAAGCCACGGGGGACGGCTAGTAATGGATAAATAGGGGCATATTGTCTATCCAGAACAACCCCTTCCCCAGTATTCTAGATGGAAGCATCCCTTAGGAGGATTCCATGGGAATTGTAATTCCAGTGGGCAGTCCTGCTGGGTGTCTAGAGAGCTACCATGGGGTGCTGCAGAAAGGAGGAGTCCTAATTTTAAAGAGGCTCTGCCTGACCCATAAATGCTACCTGATCTCAATGTTGTGGTATCAAAAGTACTCTCAGGTCAGGCATAAAAGAAACTGCTTAACCTCATCCAGGTGAATCAGAGTTGGGAGGCAGAGAACGACATTCACCTGGAGAAGTGGAAGGAGGGAAAAGAGTGATATATCTGTGGTTGTGGAAGTGGATCTTGTTAATGTGTGAAGGTACTCTGTTTAAGAAACAAAATCCTTTGTTTAAACCTAGGACTGTTTTGGGTGTGTTGGTGTCTAGAATTTGAGGCTTGGTGGCACCCCCTACTGGTTACACCATGGTTAAAGGCAAAACTGCTGTATACAGTATGTCTGATATGTTGATATGGGGTGGATATGCCCAAAAGAGTTAACATGGAGCGCCATTCCTATACAATGCATCTGAAGATTAAGAGAACATATACTCTGAAATGTTGGTTCAAAAAGAGTTGAGGAGATGAAAGATTTGCTGAAGTCCCAACCATTATTTTTGGCCAACCCACTAGATAACAGAAAAGCCAACAGCAAAACATTTAATTCGTTCTAATTAACTCCTAGCAAAGTACAAAAATCTCTTATGAATGTTCAAGGTGGCGATAATGAAATAAAGATGAAATAAAATCATCTACAAATAAGATGTTGCTTGATGAATTCACACAAAAGCTCTTCAGTACCACTCATTTAAATCATTATTTGAATGGATTGACAATGATATTTAAGGAATGAGCAATGTAGGGAGCTATCAGATAACAGATGACTTCTTAACTTGGGATTTCTAACAGATTTAACTTCCAAACTGAATTGCAAATTGTAGGAAAAGAACTGAGACAAATTCCACATGGCCAGTGTTGTGAATGCTTTCAAAGTGAAATGTTGCACATCCCAGTTAAAGAGCAGGAATCTATCCCACTCCCAGGAATTGCCACAAATTCTGGGCAACATCACAGACAAAGACTTGTTCCATCCTGAATAATGTGTCATCTTGGGCAGACTGGTAGACTTTAATAGGCAGTTTCAGATGCTAAACAAGATAGAAGATACAGTCACATTCATCTGAAACACTTTTCTTCCCATTGAGACTAAGGATCTGGCAAGTAAATTTCAACAGTACCTCATGGTGCCAAGTGCAGTTGATATGCAAATAATGGATTTCCAAAGTGACCTTGAGATGAAAGTTTGTGAGACAAGAACTCTTGACCTGTGACTTGATAGAGGTATCCACTTCTTTAATTTTGTGCAATCAAGATGAATGCCCACTATTGACCCACATATTCTTGTGAGATGGAATTTTCACAGATGAAAATCATTTATTTTAAGAATTTCACTTGCCTAATAGATGATCACCTGACCATGTGCATTTGACTTGCTGTCTCATACTATACCCCAGACTACAAATCACTAGCAGATAGCATGCTGGCACAGACACCTCACTAATTGTTAGTGGCGTGATTCTCAGCATTTAGCAGCCGCTTAACGAAGTAAGTAAACAGTAAAATTCCAGGCAATTGTCTCTATAATAAAATGGCAATAAACTAAATGTACATCTATTTTAGATAGCTGGAGCCCAGGTATATCATGGTAGATCCTTGATTTGATCTGATTTCAGGCATCCTCCTACACCTCCTAAAATTGTCAGTTACTGCTGTACAGCATGGCACAATGTTCATAATCTTACAATACATCTGCACATGCTGTCACCCTGTTGGTTTTGTGTTATTGCATGATTGATGAATAGATTAAAACAAATGAACACCAAGTAATATCATTTCTGTCTAGAAGTCTACTGTATATACTATGCTAAAAGAGAGACCTTTTGAGCTTTATCACATTTTACATAACAACAATAACAACAGAGAATGTAGCTCAGAGTGTGCTACCAGACTTCAAAGAAATAATTACAAGAAAAGAAAAACAAAAAAATAGATAAGAATAATAATGAATAAATAATATACAGGGTGGCCCATATTTATGTATATGACGTTTCACAGGCTGCTGCATTTAAACTACTGCGAGAAAAATATCGAAAATGGCATCACTATGTAGCCTGAGAATGGGAGTAATGATGACCAGACGTTGATGATCTGTGGTTGCAGCAAGATGGGGCACCGCCACATTACACTGTACCACTGTGACACTGGTTGAATGAAACATTCCCGCAAACACTGGATCAGCCGACACAGGGCCTGTGGAATGGCTTTTGATTTTGATTTGATTCACCAGACTTTTCCCTGTGGGGTTACCTAAAAGACAAGGTGTATCAACATCGCATTCACATTGTGGCTGAGCTACGTGCAACTAACACAAAAGAATTTCAGAGGATACCAATACAGGTGTGTCAAGCAGTCTGTGACAACGTTGCTCTTCGTCTTCAGGTGTCTATCGATCTGTATGGTGCATTGGTGGACCACGCCATGGAGAACAGGGGATGAAAAAACATTTAAGGTTCTTAATGTTCATGTTCCATTATGTTACCTGATAATAACATTGGAAGTTTCCTGACAATAACGCCTTTTCAATCATATACGTAAATATGGGCCACCCTTTACTAAAAATAAATCAATAACCACTTACATAAGACAGATATATAATTAGTAGAGAAGTAGAGTCCTTATTTGTATAGTGTCATTTTTAAAGTCTCTAAAGATTAAGCCAATGATAAGGTCAGAAGGCCAGAGGAAACAGAAAAAAAACTTCAGGGGTGAGATTCTAGAGAAAAAACAAAATCTGCAGGGGTTCCCTCACTGGACATTTTTCCTAATATAAATTTACTTAAGTTGTTCCTTATTGTTTATAAGGCTTCATCCTAGAAGATTCGATGCAGTAGGTGTTGTGAATAGTGGGGGTATCCACATTTTTTTCAGCATTACAGGTAGCTGCATAGTGCTTTTATCAGGTAGTGGTGGTGGTGAAAAACGCCACCACTGAGAAAAAGCAGAAAAGAAAGCAGAGATTAATAATAATTGTAAATCCATGAAGATATGATAATTCTATACATATCTGGTATTAAAATGTGGCTACAAAAAGTGGGTTTTCAGAAGTTTTTAAAAATGTTCCAAAGTGGTAGCCTAGCATATCTCTATTGGTAAATATCAAGGTTTTAGTAAATAACAACAAAAAGACTTCTTCACCACTTCTTTTATGCTGCCACCATTAAAATTAGATCTAAGGTTACAATTTGAATGTAGGGGCAGATGCACTCCAAAATATAGGAAGGAACAAGATTGTTTAAAGCTTTATATACAATCAGTAGTATTTTAAAGTCAATTCTAACGGCCATGGGTAACCAATATAACAACGCTAAAACTGGTGAGATGCGCTCAGCTTTTTTGTTTTTTGCTAGTTAAGATTGTTGCTGCTGCACTTTGAACTAACACAACCCAATTAATGTCTTTCTTAGGTAGTCCTGTTTGACTTAAAACAATGGCGTGAATTAATTTCTCAGCACCTTGTAGTGTTATAAGCAGTCTAACTTTTGAAATGTTCCTTTGAATGGAAAAATGCAGTATTAGTATTCTGGTTGATGTGCAATTTTAAAGTATAGGTCAGAGTCCATAATTACACCTGAATTCTTTACTTCCGCCCTCTCTTTTGATGCAAAGGATCAAATTTATTTCTAATTATCTCCATTATTTACATTTTTACCAACAATTAATATTTCAGTTTTAGCTTGAGGAAATTATCACTCATCTATTTAGAAATAAAAGTAAGACATTGGATGCGAGAGTCAGGGTCATCAGGTGCTATAGATAGGTAAAGCTGCATGTCAACTGCATCGCTGTGGTAGTTCAACTTGTGTTTCAATATAATCTGCATGTAGATTGCAAAAAAATGCAGGCCCAGAATAGGTCCTTGTGGTATATAATATTCAGTATCATGGACCTCCGAACAATCACCACAACTAAAAAAGAGTTCTCTGTTAAATAAAATTGACCAGTTTAAGACACAACCAGAGAAACCCACCCATTGTTGAAGGCGATTTTTAGAATGCTGTGGTCTGTGTTGTCAAATGCTGCACTCAAGTCAAAGAGAACAAGAACAGATACTGTATGTGGCCTCTGTCCACATTAACTCACAAATCATTTACTGCTTTAACCATTGCAGAACTGCACTATGATTGACAGAAGCTTATCAAGAACAGCAGTCAGCCTGTCAGTCATTATCCAACCTGCTATGTCCTACACACGGTCATGGGGGTCTGCTGGAGCCAATCCCTCAAGAACAGCATGTTTATTCAAATAATCATTTAATAGCTAAAAAACTGCATGAATATAAATATGCTTTCCACTGCATTCTGTCTGGTAGAAATAAGCTGGTTATTTCTGTAATTAGAGGTCAGTAAGTCAGATGTTACCTGTAGGCAGCAATCTTCCTTTAATCAATATATAGATATTAAAGCAAGCATTAATACTGAATGTTCTAATTACATATTCTGCATTAAGATAAGAGTTCAGAGGAGTTATCTGGAGTTTTTAGAAGTGAGTCACATTTTTTGAACACAATTTAATTTAATAGGTAAATAAACCAAATAGTAAATAGTAAGAATAGCATTCACTTATGTTATAGAAGATAACTGAGCCTTTCAAGGCTCACAAGTTGTATCCTGTAGTTCCTTTGACCTTCAAAACACAAACATGTAAATCTGTTTTTCTATAAATCAATCTGAAAAAAAGCTTCAATAAGAAAGCTGTATGAGCAAGACATTATATTTCAATGAAACACAGATAACATTCATTAACATTTTAAAGTTACAAAAATAATGTAGTCCAGCATTTATTCTGAGTGTGTAGTTTTGCCTGCTAATTTGTATCATCTGGAGGTTGTTTTTAGTCTGCTACTAAATGTTCATATTTCAAAAAATGTGGGGACACTGCAGGTTTACGGCCAGGTTACTCCAAAAAGTGGTAACATATGGGTTGTAATTATGCTTGCCCCCTACACCCGGAAGTAAGCCTGTTTTCAGCGGGCACTTCAACTGGCCATGTAAACAAAGAAGGGATCATGTGGGTATGATGCAAGGTGAGGTGCTTTTGAGAACTGCTTTATTTGTGGCCACCTTCCACCAGTGATGGTTTGCTGTGCTTTGAAGGGTTGTAAACAAGAGACACCAGGCATTCTACACAGGCGAGCAATTGAGGAAGCAATCCTCTGAAGAGAAATGGAGTCAACTTATCCCCAAGCTAAGGCTTATTATATACCATATGTCAGAAGAACTTTTGTGAAAACAATTTTCTTACATTTCAGGAAGTTGCTTCATCCATAGTGCCCTTGAATAATTGCTACAAGTCAGACTTTTTACATTTTCCTTTAGTCTAGTGTTGATACTGAACTCCTTCTATTATGTTATAAATAATGAGCAGTTACTGATTTGATGTCCAACACTACCAAGTGGGGAGGTGTAGGAAAGTGATTATTTGAGCTCTAATATGCAATCATGCTGCTGTAGTTATATATGTTTCTGATTTAATGCCTTATCCATTCAGCTATAACCTTTGCTTTGACTCTTTGTTACTGATTTTGTAAGTAGCTGGATGTAATTGTTTATATCCACATGTTTCAAAATTCCATCTGTTTCACATGTTGCTCAAAGGGCTTTTGCAGGGATATGTAGGGGGCCTCAAATAGTAAGTCTGAGTGGTCACTACAAGGAACTGATATAAGGAAGGAAAGTTAGAAGCCTCTTTCTGGCTGATGTTTACTAGTGTAATTTACCACTTCACCATAATATCACTAAAGTTCAAGGTGTGGTGAACGGCCGGCATTTCAGCCCAGTTGGGACGTCCCTATAAGGGAAAAAACAGCCTTTTCAGGGCACTACATCCCCTGGAACGCTAGATGGCAGCCTCTCTGGATGGAAATGGCTCCTCGGATTCCCGCAGGGCAACATGGGACATGGAGTCCGTATCCTCAGCCCTGTTGGGTACCTTGGGTGCCACCAGGGGGAGCTCACCAAGATCCAGGGGGATATTATGATGATGTCAACCCGGAAGCAATTCAGGGTCACGAGGACGGGAGCCCACTGTACTTCCGGGACAATTAAGGAAAGAAGATTTGATGTTGACCTAGAGAAGAAATACTTCTGGGTCATGAAGTATAAGAGGATTATGGGAAACCCCAGCAGACGGAGCCGGAGTTGGGTGGGAGTGTGACGGAGCTGCTGGGAGTTGGAGGATTGTATTTGTGATTTTTAATATTATTGTTAATTATTATTGAGAATTGTGGAGAGTGTGGTGCTTTGGGCACTTTATTCAGAAGAATTATTAAAGATCTTCTTTGGAGCTTTTAAAAAGTTTGTCTTTGACGTCTGTCTTATGGGTTCAATGGGGCAACAGCGACCCCTAGCATCCACAAAGGTTTTACATACATGGAATGAAAGCTACCAATTTATAGCATGCACTTTTTATAAAGAGTTAAAGTTAAGCCATAGGCCGAAAATAATGGACTGTTTACAGATTTTTACAAGATCTTCACTGTATGTTCTACAATAAAAAAAAACAAACTATTTACAAATTAAAGTGAACTAACAGTACTCCTTCCTTCAGCTCACTGCCTCTCCTTCCCAGATAGCCTCCACTTGAATTTAAAATGGAGGTTCTCTCCAAATCCTTCTTTCTGTCCACACTACACTTCTAAATAATCTGTAGTCTGGACATGACATTATGTATCACTGCCCAATTCTAGGGAACCAAACTCTGCAGACACTACATGGGCTCTTCCAGTCCCCATCTGACGTAGCAACGCTAGCCAAACTACGCCCTACCATTCAATGAGAATTTACTATAAGTTACCCAAAATTTCCGTGAGTGTGCAGTCGCAAGTTCTCCAGCCATTTGCAGCACTGTCTGTCACCATCACTCTCTCTTTTTTTTTGGAATATGTTGCAGGCTTCAAATGGAAGAATGGATGTATATTAACAAATAAAATGAAATTGACCAGACAAAACATGAAATATCTTGGGTTCATACTGTCTGCAATGAAATTGAAGTCAATGTAAATTTAAGAATCACTGTGGGTTTTTTTTATTTGCATTTTCCACACCATCCATTTTTCTGATTTGGGGTTGTACTCCAAGACAGGACAACATCAACTGTGTCTTTGTGAAAATATGAATGCAGAACCATAGTACTCAAAGTGAACATAAATTCTAATTTTTGTAACTGAGTGTGTCAGTCAACTGTATTATTCCTTACCCACCAGACCATAATGTTCATAATATGAATGGAGAAAGGTTTGAGTGTTTAACATTGAGCCAAGCTTGATGGACTGAGTCACTTTCTTGTTTACAATTTTCAAATAATATAATTCTCAAGACTGCATGATTCAAAGTATCAGTGTAGAAAGTTTTGTGTATTTTAATGCACAAACACAACATATACCCAGAAATTCTGTAAATGCAGCATCATGGTTTATTTACTTTTAATAAGTTGTGACTGGTGGACAGATTGTGAAAGAGCCAGGATAAACATTTGGGATGCAATCTGGGCTCTCAGAAGTCTAGCCACAGAAATGATCAAAAACAAAAAGATAGCCGCTCAATATTCAAGCTTCACAACACAAATCTTAGCTGGTCCATCAACTATTACAGCACAAATGGAGAACGGTCTCCTCAGCAGGACCTCCATTTCCATTGGTGGAGCTGCTACCTTCCAAGGACCGCCCATTGTTATTGCATAGAGACTGGAAGGGGTAGGGCAATTTCTGGGCTGAAGGCAGACACTAGATGACTTCCAGGGGCCACCTCTCATAACTGAAGGTGAAAAAGAAGGCAGTGTTATTGATAGCACGTCCCTTGTCACGGGATGGTACCACTTACCTTGATGGAGGCAGGAAGGTGTTTCCAAAGTGCATATGTGTGACAGGATATAAACCCGCTGTTGTGTGTCATCCTGGGTTTTGTTTATTTTGTGTTTTATTGCTGATGTTTTTTTTTAATTTCAGCTCATTACTCTTCATGTTTATATATTAATTTTGTTGTATATACTTATTACTTGTTTATTATGTATGTACTGTTCCTTCAAAGAGGCATCCATTCTTTGGCCTTTGGTGTGATACCGCAAGAGGCAGGTCCATGCTGACGTCACTCCTGCTGGGTCTTCCCTCTGGCTTTATAAGTCGGTCAGAAAGAAGGATCCAGTATTGGTTCATATAGCGCGGTAAAATGTCTAAAGTGAGGATTATTTTTTCTTCATTTTTAAGGGTATTAATTTTAATGTGAGGTACAGTTAAGCCATATCTCATTGAGCCTGTCAAAACGCGACATACAAGAGAACTATAACACCACTGTAGACACAGCCAGCTTGCTGGTGAGCTTTGCTGCTGTATCTCAGTTACTTACTATAGTGCTGCTATCAAGTGTATAGTCATAGAATTTTATTTTTTGGCTTGCAGAAAATAGTGCAATAAATAGACAGATCATGATTATGTCGTCACAAAAAAAGGTTATGAAACAACTAGATTTATGGCAAGATGATTGAGATAATGATAATTAAATGGATGAGGTGGAACCTGCAGGCTCTGGCACGAATGTGGATAGTTGCCCCAAAGGGGTTTCTTTACTACAAGGAATGAGACTTGTCCCGACTGGCAGAACAGCACTTCATAGAGATTAGCTGCCCACTGAGCTCAAATATTCATCAACTACTAGATATTTTGTGTGTAACAAGCGTGGATAGTGCAAAGTAATGTGTTATATTTGGAGCATGTGTGCTTCTAACCTGCAATCTACATGGTGCCATGTTTCAAGTTCTCTAATTTAATTGCAGATTTTTAGTCATGTTGCTTGTGAAAATAAAATAATTAACTTTTTTTTCATTTTTGACATAGTTACTGTTGATAATAAAACTGTACATTTCTGTACATTTTTTATGAGTTTTGATAGAGTTCATCATTTATCATATATGCATAGAACTATGATGCAGAATCCTGGTAATAACTAGTCCAGCAGTCAATGTGTTAATTGCTTCTGGTTCTGGATTCTGATTTTGGAGTTGGTTGCTCCAGATTCTCTTTTATGCATATCTTTTTTGCTGTTTTGCTATTTTTCTCTATTTTGGTAATAAACTTTCAATATATAAAGACTCCTTGTTGTCTTTTGTTTAAAAGCCAGAGGTTTATGGCTTCTCTCCCTTGTAAGGTAATTTTTGTGAACTCTGGGACTTTATTGCATTATTTTAATTTTTAACAACAACAACAACATTTATTTCTATAGCACATTTTCATACAAATAATGTAGCTCAGAGTGCTTTACATGATGAAGAAAAAGAAAAAAAGACAAAGTAAGAATTAAAATAAGAGAACACTAATTAACATAGAATAAAAGTAAGGTCCGATGGCCAGGGAGGACAGAAGAAACAAAAAAAACTCCAGACGACTGAAAAAAAATAAAATCTGCAGGGGTTCCTGGCCATGAGACCGCCCAGCCCCCTCTATGCATTCTACCTAACATAAATGATCAGTCCTCATTGTATTCAGGGTTCTCATGGAAGGACTTGATGATGACGGTCACATGGATTTCTGGCCTTTAATCCATCAATGTAGGGACATCACGGTGCTTTGATTAGGTGGTGGTGGCGCAGGCCGTCATCACAGAAAACCGGAAAAAGAACAGAAGAGAGAGTAGGGGTTAGTACAGATTTTGGAGCAAAAAATCAAGAAAGGACTTCTTAGGGCTAACCTTCTACTGAGGCTTTACACCCTTTTGTTTTGTTTGGAGCTCCTTTTCATGACTCCTATAGCATCCTGAAAATAAGCCTTATTATCTATATATTTAATTCACTAAGGCAAGACACCCATGGAAAGGCAAGAAGGCACGCCGGAAGGGGCGTGGATTCACTAAGCCGCCGACAAGTAAGACACCTATAGTGCATGCAGGAAGAAGCCACGCCCACCAACTACAAGACCATTGGATACGACGACAACTCGCAGAGCCACGCCCACCAACTTGGACACGACGACACAGAAAAACCGGTGTCATTTACGTTCGTCTGTCGTAGAGGCTACATGCACCTCCGAGCCACGTTGACAGTTCATAGAGGCATGTTTCTCGCGGAGGTGAATTGCCATATGCAGCGTGTAAAACGGTTTGCAAGGGGTACCCCATGGGATTCTTAAAACAATCCTTTACAACTGAGGTTAAAACACAATGAAGTAAGCAGTCTTTAAAAACCGAGTTTTCGGTTACGACGCACGACTGCGTGCACCATGGCAAACTGTTTTACACGCTACATACAGCAATTCGCATCCGCGACAAACATTCGTCTTCTTCACTCACTGACAATTATATGTTGCTCTCTCCAGACTTCCATCTTATTATTCACTTTCTGTTGTATCCTCAAACCCTCCCTTTTTAGACAACTGTGTCTTTCCAGAAGTGTTCAACCATCAATAAATAATTATGCGGCGTTTGTTATGCCGTGGGTTCACTATTGTGTTGTACTTTGCTCTCTCCAGAGTTCCATCTTTTCATTCACTTACTGTTGTATTCCCACACCAACCCGTTTTAGACAACCGTGTCTTTCCAGAAGTGTTTAGCATTCAATAAATAATTATGCATGAGATTGAGCGTGTGTTCCTCATAAAAATAATTGTATGATAGGGCAGCCATTGCGTCACTGTAGTTAAGCAAAACAATAAATAAAATGAGTGCATTTATGTGTGCCAATGACTATCACTAAACATTTTCAATGTATGTAGATTCACAATTACCCTTTTATCACGAAAGATCTCCTCCTTTCTAGAGATGCTGGATCTCTTAATATAGATTAAGTTATATCTGCTTTCAAAATACAAAATCATTCTATAGTCCATTGTTATGCCAGCTTCATGAATGTAATAAAACAGTGATGTGATATCTTGTAGAAGATTATCACTTAATGTATGTACCTCGTTCTAAACACTTGATTTCAACAATTACTTAATTTTTTCCCTCATCTAAAGTTATATCAAACTGAAACTAAAAAAAAACTTTGTGTTGTTCATTGTGTGGTACTAATTAGCAATGGCTCATCTCATCACACTCACTCTAAGCTTTTAACTGACTGAGGATGACAAAGTAGTCCTTATGGTTCTCCCAGGGGATCATTTATATTGATGAGGTTAAGATGGATGAATTTTTTGCTTTAACAAATGTGAGTGCTGAATAACACTATACTTACTCTTATTAATGAACTAATGAAAAAACACACACATATACACATGTATACAGTATATACAGGGTGTGTCAAAATTATGTTAACATTTGAATGGCGGAAACAATTTATTCAACGATTTACAGGAATGTCTTAACTTGTTCACCGTCATGTTCAACACATGTACCATATGTGGCACATAAACTGTCCACTAAAATTGTATATAACTATATACAGAGCAGTACCTTTAGTGTTAACATAATTTTGACTCACCCTCTATATAAATTACTAGTCAAAAGTTTTAGAACACCTCAATGTTTCCAGTTTTTCTTCTAATTTAATCAGTTGAAATGCAGTGAGTGATCTAAAATGGTTCAAAGGTAAGCAATAAACTGCCAGAGATTCCAATTTAATGTTTAGATTAGCAACAACAGAAAAAAGGAAATATCAGAATATTACAAATGGGCCTTCTTCAGGGAACAACTAGTAGGTTACAAGCTACAGATGTTCTGCACCAGTTAAAGTAAACTAAGCCTTGCAAGGTGAAGCAAACTATTTGTACAGGTGTCCTAACTTCTCTTGATTACTTAAAACCCTCTGTGTGTCTTAAGGCAGAGTTAGAACAGACTGTGTTACTACACCTTCTGATGTACTACCTGGACAACATTTCAGTGAAAATGGCAATTAGCAGATAAAATAAGTAAGAGTATTATTATGCTTACAAGTGTAGGCCTTTCATTTAGAAAAATTACAAAAAAAACATAGTGTTGTTGAGTACTGTGGTGTCCTACTCAATCCAAAGGTAATTGGAAATTGGAAGAAACTCTGATAGGGAGAGATCTGGCAGACTCAAAGTCATATTTCAGTCAGAAGAAAAGTTTCTGAGGATCACCAGCTTGTGTGATTGGCGCCTCACAGCACAACAGCCTAAGCACCGCTTAATGGTGGTCGAAAAAAGCAAGTCTCAGTTTCTACTGTGAAGCGGAGACTTTGTTCTACAGGTTTGACAGGGCAAGTGACAGTACGAAAGTCATTCCTTAAGGAACTGCTGACTGGACAAATTACAGACCTGGAACTTAAGGTAGCTAAAACTGAAAACAGTCCTTGAAGAAATAATATCACAATACGAGTATGAATCTACGTGAGGGTTGTGCGGGCAGTGATTCAGTTGTTTTTATTACCTGTTCATTAAAAAACTGTTTTCCCTTCTCTGTGATAGTGAGCTGGAGGTGAAGTGAACACATCAATTTTTAAGCCTCACCGTCTTTTGAGTTAAAACCTTAAACATTTATTTTTCAGTATCTGTTCTACATAGGCAGGCAAAGGGTGCTGAATGCCTTCCTGTGGGGTCCCAGACTATTCCATGAAGAAGCCAAGTTTCTTTTTTTTCTAATTTTTAGCATGTTTACTGTTGAAAGGAGGATAGTGTTGATCCCAGATAAACAGGTGGGTACAGCTGTGTGGCTGCACACCTTAATCTTCCCTTCTAAACTAAAACTGCTGCATGGTTTGATTCACTGCGTGTTTGCCTATGAAAGAGATATAAGTAGAGCTTGAGTGTGGGTGTGTTCATCAGTGTTCATCCAATGTTAATTTGGTGCCTCATTAAGGATTGTTTCCTGCCTTGTCCTCCATGCTGCTAGGACAGCCTTCAGTTGCTCTAATCTTGTATATGAAATAAATGAAATTAAGTCAGAGATGATAGAAGCATGGAAATCAAAAATAGTTCATGTCATTTCACTCTTTTGATGTCCTTATTACTTAATAGTGGGAAGCAAAATACATTCTTTAATAAGTTCACGTAGATATTCATAGGTCACTGATATTTGAATCTGCCCTTCTGATAATGTAATCATACATACAATTGATTCTACACCATGTGGTCTGACTTAAAATTGATTTATTTTGTAATAGATATTTTTGTGAAGATGTAATTGTTCTTTCAGTGGATTCAGAATTTTTATCAAATTAGTGCATGTCATGATAGAATCATTCATGATACAACATACAGTACAGTATGCCATGAATATTATATATGGGAATGCAAAGATGAAAAATAATATAAATAAATAACATATTCTCAAACCCACTTCATCTGGTGTACCAACAAAAGCTTTCAAGAAAACAAATTGCATGAAAAAATTTGTTCAAATATAAATTCAAGGAACGAGTGAGTTGCATCTTGGACAATGTGGAGAAAAGTGACAGAAATTCATTCAGAGGACTGCCTGTCTATATAAAAGATGCCTCCCTCTCAGTGTCAGCTTTTTAAAATCAGGCAGATAACTCACTACGTTAGTCTAGCATACCCTGACTAGAACTGCTGATTAGCTAAGGATACTGCATCTTTGTTTGTTAGTCATTTGTACAAAAATAAGTACTTTACTGTTCTGCCTTTAAAAAGGTCATCTGACATACTGTGTGTCTTGGAATCATTGGATGGAAGGATTCTATCATCAGATTGGATGGTGTCGCATATACTCTACTACTGAATGCCCGGTCTCCAGAACTCTGACTGTGCCTGACTTTGTTTGTTAAAATTGACGGTGGGCCCCCCGGATCTTTTTTTTTTCTTCAGGATGCGGTTGAGTGACATTTTCATTTTCTTCTCCTCCGTTATGTAGCAGCTCTACTTAAATGACCTATAAATCCCAGCAGCCCAAGTAGTATTACACCATTGGGAAGGCAGCTTCAGATTAGCCCAGGGATTGCCGGAAAGAAGAATGATTAGTCACTATATGTAAAAAGAAGCCAAAAGATGCAGAAAGGTATTGCAATTATCTCGGTCTATTTGTTTCTGTGCTTCACAACTATTGAATTACAAATTCAACCACCGTGGATTGCAGCTCTTTCTTGATTTATGTGCTTGTGCTATGCCTGCTTGTTCATGTGATTTCATTTTAATACGATACATCTTCATCTGGGGAGTGCACCCAATCTTTCCAAATCTTTACACAACAACTGGAACCTGGTAGGAGAAAACTATACATTTCAGAGGGCTGTTTTCAGAGGGAGTTTTTCATTCTACACACCATTGACATCTGCACCTGCTGTACCAAACGGTGTTTGGATATTGTTGTAAGTGTTAATTGTTTATCGTGTAGTGCCTAGTGTTTCATTCAGTTTTATTTTGTTCAGTGTTTGTTGAACAACTCCAGTGAAATTTGATTTTGTGTACGTGTTATTTGTTTATTGATTGTTTTTTGCTTTCTTCATTTAGTTAAAATATTGTTTATCTATTCATTTTGAGCCATTTATTACGTGTCTGTGTTTGTGAGTGTGTGAGCTGGGTCAAGGCTGGGTGTGTTCCTTGGGTCACTGAAATAAAATAAATGAATCATCATTTTAACACTAGAATTACCAAAGCCTACGAAAAAACTTGTAATCCAGGTCCACCTTAAATCCCTTTGCACCTCTCCATCAGCGTCTTTTGTTTTGTAAATGGGTCGATCAGCACAAGCACAGCAAGCAGCCTGCTGTCCCATCCCCTGCCTTGACAGAACTCACCTCTCCCAGATCAAGCCAAGGCACCTTATCTGTGTGTAAGGTTCCTGGAGTTATATAGGGTAAACAGTATATCATTATTTGGAATACATGCATTTCATGTGTGTTCCTTGTCTACAAAGTTCTGGGTAAGTTTAGGATGAAAGGACATGTTAGGAAAGAAATGCTGAACACATACCTAAAGCAGACCTTTTTCAATGTTATACTAATATTGAAGTGGACTGTATAATGTATGAAAACTTTAGGCCAAATATCAAATAAACATGTGCCTTTTTATTCAAGAATATAACCAAAGAAAAATAAATCATTCAATCCACATGTTGCGGTCAAAGAGTTAAAAACACAAGATCAAATGTCAATTGACAGGATGTTAATACATGTTCTTGAATGGTGCAGAAGTAAGAACTGCTGCCTTATAACCCAAAGGTGCTGGGTTCAAGCCTCGGCGCTCCAAGTACTGAGCTGCTGCTCTTATTATTACTATAATATAATAAAGACATACATTTGATTTGAGTCTGTAGTAAAAGGTGCAAATTCTGGCTATTTGCAAAAGTTAGCACTTGTTTTTTCTTATAATTCAGTTTAATTCTGTCAGTGACAGTGGTACAACGAACTTGCCTCTGAGTTGATGCCGATTATCTCCTTTCTTTTCACAACAGCAGCGATGACAACAGTTGGTGCTGTGGCTGACGCCTGCTCAGAACTATTTGTTGTACTGGCAATCAAAGATACAATTTCCCGTGACCGTTATCAGACTACCATGAAGCATTTGCACTTTGACAACAAAGACACCCATGCAGAACGTTTGATAAACAACAGATTTGCTGTGGTTTCAGACATCTGGCAATGTTTTGTTGAGAACTGTGTTTTGAGTTACAAACCAAGGCAAAGACTTTCCGAGTCTGTGGTCATAAAGCTTATGGAGCTGTTTCTGGATAAAGGCAGAACCGTAACAACAGACAGCTTCTTCACAGCACTTTCCCTGACTAATAGACTGTTGCACCGCGACACAATTCTGCTTGGCACCAGAAGTTAAATGGGACTTCCACCTGCAGCTAAAGTCACTTTAGTACATGACCAATTCATCACTCTAGTGTTTAGATCTGGCAGTGCCATGCTGGCGGTGTACAGTATATGCCCAAAAAGAAGAAGCCTTTGATTTCAGTCTATAACAGCTGGTGTAAAATTTTGTAATTAGGGGCGGAGTGGTGGCTCTAAGATTAAGGATCTACGCTGGTATCCCGAAGGTTGCCAGTTCGAATCCCTGTCACTGCCACAAAGAGATCCTACTCTGCTGGGCCCTTAAGCAAGGCCCTTAACCTTCAATTGCTCCAGGGGCGCTGTACAATGGCTGACCCTGCACTCTAACCCCAAGGGGTAAGCGAAAACTAACAAATTCCTAATACGAGAAATTGTATAAGGCAAAATAAAGAACAAAAAAAAACCTCTAAAAGATGCTGAAGGGGTATAAGCAGACACATAAATGCTGGTGAATCATGTCTTCATAGTATTTTGTTGTCACTTGAATTTTGTGTTATTTAGTTTTATTCTTGAATAAAAGTACATTTGTTTCATTATACCTTTGCGAAAGTGTTTATTTTGCAGTCCAGTAACCACTTGAAAGAGATCAAATCCGTCTCTGCCTCGCTCTAGCACGCACATCATTATTTGAAAACGCTATGTCATTTGGCAATTTTTTTTTTGATCTTGCCTATACTCCGCGTTATGGTGCATGATACTGAAAATGCAGGCAGAGAGGAATACAGTCAAGATTGAAAAACGCTATGCCATTTGAACATGAGTTGTCATTTGAACATTTTTTTTTTTCGAGTGAGAATCAGAAACAGTTAGAATCTGAGCGGCTCATCACGACTGCTAGAGTTGTCAGATTTGGATAGACTTTTTGTTAACGTCTCAGTAATTGTGATGTTAATGTTTTATTTAATGGAAATGTATTATTTTTTATGAAACTAATAAAAATGAAAAAAGAAAATGTGGCCACACAAAACATATAATACAAGGAGACATATTACTCAAAAATGACAATAAAACACAAAATGATGAAAATAAGGAGTTAACTGTACTGTGCAATTTATAGTGTCAAATTATGAGCAGTCTATCACAAAAAGTGGTCCCCCATCCATCAGAAAATGTAGCAAGAGTCAATACCAAGGAGATCAGAATATACAGTGGCTTGCAAAAGTATTCGGCCCCCTTGAACTTTTCCACATTTTGTCACATTACAGCCACAAACATGAATCAATTTCATTGGAATTCCACGTGAAAGACCAATACAAAGTGGTGTACACTTGAGAAGTGGAACGAAAATCATACAGGATTCCAAACATTTTTTACAAATAAATAACTGCAAAGTGGGGTGTGCGTAATTATTCAGCCCCCTTTGGTTCGAGTGCAGTCAGTTGCCCATAGACATTGCCTGATGAGTGCTAATGACTAAATAGAGTGCACCTGTGTGTAATCTAATGTCAGTACAAATACAGCTGCTCTGTGACGGCCTCGGAGGTTGTCTAAGAGAATATTGGGAGCAACAACACCATGAAGTCCAAAGAACACACCAGACAGGTCAGGGATAAAGTTATTGAGAAATTTAAAGCAGGCTTAGGCTACAAAAAGATTTCCAAAGCCTTGAACATCCCACGGAGCACTGTTCAAGCGATCATTCAGAAATGGGAGTATGGCACAACTGTAAACCTACCAAGACAAGGCCGTCCACCTAAACTCACAGGCCGAACAAGGAGAGCGCTGATCAGAAATGCAGCCGAGAGGCCCATGGTGACTCTGGACGAGCTGCAGAGATCTACAGCTCAGGTGGGGGAATCTGTCCATAGGACAACTATTAGTCGTGCACTGCACAAAGTTGGCCTTAATGGAAGAGTGGCAAGAAGAAAGCCATTGTTAACAGAAAACCATAAGAAGTCCCGTTTGCAGTTTGCCACAAGTCATGTGGGGGACACAACAAACATGTGGAAGAAGGTGCTCTGGTCAGATGAGACCAAAATGGAACTTTTTGGCCAAAATACAAAACGCTATGTGTGGCGGAAAACTAACACTGCACATCACTCTGAACACACCATCCCCACTGTCAAATATGGTGGTGGCAGCATCATGCTCTGGGGGTGCTTCTCTTCAGCAGGGACAGGGAAGCTGGTCAGAGTTGATGGGAAGATGGATGGAGCCAAATACAGGGCAATCTTGGAAGAAAACCTCTTGGAGTCTGCAAAAGACTTGAGACTGGGGCGGAGGTTCACCTTCCAGCAGGACAACGACCCTAAACATAAAGCCAGGGCAACAATGGAATGGTTTAAAACAAAACATATCCATGTGTTAGAATGGCCCAGTCAAAGTCCAGATCTAAATCCAATCGAGAATCTGTGGCAAGATCTGAAAACTGCTGTTCACAAACGCTGTCCATCTAATCTGACTGAGCTGGAGCTGTTTTGCAAAGAAGAATGGGCAAGGATTTCAGTCTCTAGATGTGCAAAGCTGGTAGAGACATACCCTAAAAGACTGGCAGCTGTAATTGCAGCAAAAGGTGGTTCTACAAAGTATTGACTCAGGGGGCTGAATAATTACGCACACCCCACTTTTCAGTTATTTGTAAAAAATTTTTGGAATCCTGTATGATTTTCGTTCCACTTCTCAAGTGTACACCACTTTGTATTGGTCTTTCACGTGGAATTCCAATGAAATTGATTCATGTTTGTGGCTGTAATGTGACAAAATGTGGAAAAGTTCAAGGGGGCCGAATACTTTTGCAAGCCACTGTAAGTAACCAAGATAAGATGCTAGGCCTACTCTTAGTCAGTAAGGATCGCAGTGAATTGAAATCATAAATCAGAGACCAGTCCCAAAACCAAATCTCTAAACATACCCGTAGTCATAAATTTGTGTCAGATTCATCCTTTTTAAACTATAAGTTTTTCTTGGAAATTCATAATTAGAGATGCTGAAAAGACAAGGCATAAGCTCTTAAACTGGTGCCCCAGTGACCATGATGAAAACAAAAACATAATAATAAAAATATTTATATCCTTATAAACAACAATGTTAACAAAAATAACCATTGTGGCCTGTAAGGGGCTTTGCAGCACTCAAAACCCCCAGACACAACTTCACAACACAGTCCTGAGTTTGAATAAAAGGTGTTTTTTTTTGTACAATACCTTCACAGGGTTTCAGTTTCCTTTTTCTATAACACGCAAAAAGCATTAATCTTCTCTTTCTACCACTCCCATGCAGTCTCATCCGCCTCCTTCCACCTGCTGGACCCAGGAATACTTCTGGAGTCAAGGATGAAGTACTCCCGGGTCAGGCAGAAGCCCCTGAAAGTAGGGACAGCCCTCCCCAGTGCCCAGGGAACCCAGCAGAGCTATCCCACAGGACCACAATTCCCAACATGCCTTGCAGATACAGGAATGGGAATACTGACCCAGGAATGCTTCCTTCCAGTGTATCAGGAGAGCATGTGCTCTTGGGAGACAGTCTCCATCTGCCCATCCAATACACTGACCTACCTATTTGTTTATCCTGGCTAGGATGTTAGCCCAGCCCTCCTGTCCATCACACCATACAAGGAAAAATCCCTGAAACTTAAAAAGTCCATAAATAAATAATAATCTCTCAACAAAATGTTATTCAGAACAGGAAAATTTCCATGACAGACACAGTAAGAAAGTGTAAACTAAATGGATGATGACCAAACATTGAATTTGATCCCAGAATTCTGGATCTGTGAGGCAGCAGAGCTATAAACTTTACAAGCATTCCGCCCAAGATAATAATATGTTGTGATATGTGCTCTTATGATATTAAATTAATTTAATTTAGAAAGGTGCATCATGGCGGCACGGTGGTGCAGTGGTAGTGCTGCTGCCTTGCAGTAAGCAGACCTGTGTTCGCTTCCTGGGTCCTCCCTGCGTAGAATTTGCATGTTCTCCCTGTGTCTGCGTGGGTTTCCTCCCACAGTCCAAAGACATGTGGGTTAGGTGTATTGGCGATCCTAAATTGTCCGTTGGGTGTGTGTGCCCTGCCCAGGGTTTGTTTCCTGCCTTGCGCCCTGGGATTGGCTCCAGCAGACCCCTGTAGTTAGGATATAGTGGGTTGGATAATGGATGGAAGGTGCATCATCATCATTGAGTGTTTAATATACAATACATTCAAATCTTTTAAAACCTCCAAGTCAGCGATTGTGCCACATTCCCAAATAATTTTATCAGACATCATTTACAGTTAATTTCTCATCCATCTCACACCCATAATTCAAACTTCTATCTGCGATTCCAAACAAAATAGCTATCACTATGGAACAGCTTAATCCATTAATTCTTCTAGCCTGGGGAGTTACTGATGTGTCTCTGTTTAAACATGAAAGGCTGTGTCTTTATCCTGGTTGCATTTCTCCAGAATATTGTTTGTATCAGAAGGGGAATTCTTGAATTGCTGACTAATATTAAAACATCTAAGATGTCCAGTAAATTATTCATCAGATATACTGGAAAAGCTACCAAGTAAACTTTTGGATAGGAATACCCTCAATATAAATTTAACAATATTACTAAAACGATGAAGCTTAAGTGAATAGGCATGGACAAACTGTATCCTGTTAAATGGCTTGGTTTTTATAAAAACTTCTATACTTTTTTCATATAAAGAGCAAAATAAAGAGGCAATGTGTGGCCTTGTCCAGAAATATTGCATACACATATTAATTATTAGAGGTTGTCTGCATTTAGAGTTTCTGGACCAAAATATCTTTGATACTTTGTTCTGCAAAGCCTTATGAAACAGAAATATAGAGACAAAAATACTAACCATTAATGAGACAGCTTTAAAGAAAAATGACTGATAAATTTGATAAAAATGAGGCCCACTGACTCAGAAAGCATCTAAATATGGTGCAAAATGGAGCTAATTCTACTGATAAAGCTGAAATTATGCACACTAATAATGAATCATTCCACCTGGGGCATAACAGGTTTGGCAAATGTGAAGTTGATTATCTCTCCTACCGTTCTTAGAAATGTAGCCTAATATCCAACGGGTAGAGAGAGATTAAAAAAAAAAAAATCGACAAAACATAACATTTAGAAACCAGGTGGTGTTTTAACTAATAAGACTCACATCTTCCAAAAATAAAATCACATGAGGTAACCAAAAACCTTTAGTGATTATGTGGAATCCTGCATCCCACACAAAGAGCGTACCCTAAGCATCTGGCAAACAATACAAGTAAATATGCTGTATAATAAACAATTACTCTCAAAGAAAAAAAAATCAATGCAAGCATAATGTTAGAGCAGAGGATTACTTTAATAAATTCAGCTGCCTGAATTATTCAATAGGCTTAAATGAATACAGATGCACATGGAAGACTATTTTTGGCCAGATGCCTTTCTTCTGTGTTTAAAGCATTGTTCTGATAATCCAAACTCAGTAGAAATGATCCATATTTATTTTACATTTTCACATTCTTTATTCTTTATTGCTCTAAGCTTTGTGATTCTACATATACAGTAGGTAAGTAAATAAATGCAATTGTCTTTATATGGAATTGGTCCATCACATCCTACCAGAACAACTTCAATGCTCTTTAGTGTTGATTCTATAAGTGATATGAACTCTACTGGAGGGTGTGACACCATTCTTCTCTGAGCATTTTCACCATTTCTTGTTTTGATAACAGTGTCTCAAATTGCTACTTCAGTATGTGGTCAATTCTGTTGAGATCTGGTGACATATGTCTGGAGGGGGACCTTATCACGCTGAAGATTCCGTGATCATCAAAATGGAAATGTTTCACCACAAGATGAATGGAATTACCAGTTGGTGATTTTAAAATAGTTATACGATATATTGTCCAGAATATTCTATAAGTGATTGATTGAGTTGAGACCTTGAGCCTCATGTATCACACCGTGCGTAGAATTCACACTAAAATACAGCGTACAGATGAAACTGAAAATGTGCGTATGCACAAAAAAATTCAGATGCATACGCTAAGTTCCACAATATCCTCTTCATAAATCCCAATGAATGTGAAATTAAATGCATGTGCATGTATCTAACAACAAAACCTGACTCTTCTTAAAATTTTGCATACTTGAATATGCAAATCAGTATACATAGCCCCTTCCATTCAGTGTTCTGTCAAAAGACAATAGCAAAAGCACATGGAAAAAAGAACAGTTTCAGCGAATGCAAAGTGGAGCCAAGGAGAAATATACGATATGTTGGTCTAAGCAGTGGTATAAGCAACAAAAGGAAATTTATGGAGTGAAACAGCATTGTGGAGACTCTCTAAATAAAAAAAGTGGTCAGATATCAAAGTTGACATGAAAAGCACACAGTCTGCTTATTCTGTTTCAGACAATATTACAAAAGCTGAAACCCATGCTGATGATGCGACTCCAGGCGGCGATGGTGCTGCTGTGCCCATCAAATCTTTGGGCGCTGGCTACACACAAATCTCTGCCTTGGAAACCACAGGGTGACCATCTGGCTGTGTGCTGACAGACACTGTTCTGGAGTCACAAAATGCAATAGTGGATGCTGTAAGAGATGTGGCCAATGAACTAAGGAATAAAAGGGCTGAACTATGTAATGCTGACCACAAATTAAATGAATTGGTAAAAAAAATGCTGCATCTGATTACCTATTTTTACATTCTGCTAATTACATTCAAATTAAGTTGTAATGCTGTCTGATTTGGCTGATCATTTGGTGGGTCAGGTTAAGGTTTATCATACCACATCTCTTCAGTTACGGGCAAGCCAAAATTGTGTGCCACATTATGCAGCACTCTACATTCTTGTACAATGCAACACACTTTCTGTGGACCATAGAGCAGCACATTAATAGAGTGGAAATGCTTTCAATTTACATAAGCAAATTCATTCTCTGAAGGTGCCTTTACAGTGTGGCGTTGGCGCCGAGCACCAAAATAGATAGATTCTGAGCTGTTTATGTGGCTCTTTGAGGGGACTCGTTATCCTTAAAAAGACTGTATGCATTTTTCTGCGCTCATTTAAAAAAGCACCTGCATCTGTGCAGAGTTGCCATTTTTTTAGGCTCTCCTGCTATAGCTGACGTAATGCCAGCTCATTCTTTTGGAGCTTCATCCATGGCTAATGTCATTTGTCCAGCTCCATTGCAATAGCAATGTGTGTTCAGTAGACCGTTCCAATTATATTTGGAAAACCAGACTTGCTGCGAATTGTGCTTTCATGTTTGCTTGTTCCACCACAGTGTAAGGAAATCTTATATATCTGGATGACAAGCAGATAATACCATCCTATAGAGCTGGCATGGCGCAACTCAGTGATGACTGAGAAATACCAACAAGTTGACATTGAAAAGCTCCTGCTGCTAAAAAACCAAGGAAGAACAGAACTTGCAAAGGAGCAGGTAGAGCACAATTCCTAAAAGTCTGCCTTTGTAAAGCCGGCAGCAGTTCAGCACACAGCGCCAAGAGAATAACTCTTGGAGATCAAAATTGATTTAGAAGCCTGTCATGATCATCTCTAAATACACACTCTTTTTAATTCTTCTAATGCTAAAGCAGCTATGGTATTTGGAATAGTTTGGACATTCTGTGCACCATTATATTGTTACAGAATGAGTACAATCAAGCAAATTCAATTTGCGCAGTGGGTAGTGCTGCCGGGTCCTCCCTCCGTGGAATTTGCATGTTCTCCGTGTGTCTGCGTGGGTTTCCTCAGGGTGCTCCGGTTTCCTCCCACAGTCCAAAGACATGCAGGTTAGGTGCATTGGTGATTCTAAATAGTCCCTAGTGTGTGCTTGGTGTGTGTGTGTGCGTGCCCTGCGGTGAGCTGGCACCCTGCCCAGGGTTTGTTTCCTGCCTTGCGCCCTGTGTTTGCTGGGATTGGCTCCTACAAACCCCCGTGACCCTGTATTTAGGATATAGCGGGGTGGATAATGGATGGATGGATGGATGAATTCAATTTGTAAACAATATGCAATTAATTTCTCCGTATTTGATAAATCCCGCATCATTGATGCGAATCTAAAAAATAAAGGGACACCACACAGAAACAGTAGCACTGCTTTGAAGCTGTGTGCCGCCCATTTACAAAATCAAGCAGCAACTTGCGTACACACGGTGTGAGACTGCCATGAAAATGTGGTATGCTTTATGCCAAGTTTAGTTTTTATATATCTCAAAGTGTGCTTGGGAACTGGCATATGATCCATTTTTGTGCATGCGCACCATTTATACATCAGGCCCCAAGTGACTGGTCTGAGGGGCCAAACAGGCCATAAATGACATATTTTTGTGCGTAATCTATTGGTTTACATGAGAACAATGTAGGTTTATGAATATTTACTAATAGTTTGTGTTCATAATTAATTTGTTTGTATATGTACAATACTGGTTTCATTCATATGAACTATGTTGGTTCGTGTCCCTATATTAACAGTTTGTGCAGTAAATCAGATTTATAGACTGGAAAGAGGCCCATTGTTTATGATTGAGTTTACTAGAGGGACCAGATACATAGGTATTGTTGGTGACATATTTGCAAGTGATACAGCGGCTCCTGTTTACAGCTCAAAGTGCATGGTGGGGAAGTAAGCTGCGGACAACAGGTTTACATAGTATAGGGGCCAACAGAAGGAGATCAAGGGAGGGTTACGAAAAAAGGTTCCTGTGGAAAGATCAGTCTGCAAGATGGGGACATTTTGTTTCATTATCTGTGGGAGAGATAGAGTATTAGGGGGAAATTGAAGGACAAGTGGCATGCAAGCTTCATTATTGGGACTCCTCTTAGACTGGATATTACAAGGTTCGATTGAGGGTCCTGTCCACAATATTACAAGAGTATACTCTATCATTAAAGAAGCTCTTCATTTTAAACCTTATTACCACAGAGGAGTCAGAGTCTAAGGAACAGAAGCAGATATTTTTTAGTATGCCAGGGATGGAAGGAGCTGTACAGAAGCTAACTGTGTGATTCAGTTGGCTTGTAATAGATAGGTTTTAAGTCCTAGAAAGTTAATTGAAAGAGTTCCTTAATTGTATTTCACTGTGCCTGCCCTCTGATGCCCAATTCTTTCAGTAACCTTGTAGTGGAACTGGCTATAAAGCCCCTACAGCGAACCCGCACTGGGCACACCCTCACATTCCAGCCTCTTCACTCTCCCTCAGCTGTGAGATTGTCATCTTGCAGCTTTTTTCTTCCATATGCCTCAATAATGGCATCAACCCAAGGTCATTAATCATCTTTGTAGATATGATATGTGGTCTGGAACAATGGATCGGCTCCTATGTCCATGCATTGATACTTTAGGGAGTTTGTCATTCCTGACTGCACATGTTGTATTGACTTGAAGAATCGGAATGTCCATTTATGCCTTATGATATGTATGGGAGGTCATATAAAATATTCAGGTATTGTGGCACTTTTATATCAATATTTCTTACTGTTTTAATAGCAAAACATCTCTTTGTATACTGAATTCATTTAAAGAAGCCATGGAGCCTTGACTCATCTTCTGTACTTGTTAAGGAATCAAGGTTAAGCTAATGCACAGGAAGAATTCAGTTTCTGAACCTGAAGGTTATATAATTACTATGTGTGGATGATGTTGTTCTCTTCACCTCATCTCACTGTTATTAACAACGTACACATGAGTGGTTTTCAGCAGAGTGTAAGGAGCTTATGATGAGAAAAAGAATTTCAGGATCCTTGGTCAAGGTCCTCTTCTGTAGAAAAAAAAAGGTTAATTCAGTACCTGTGATGGGAGGCAGAAACCATAAGTGGTGGTAAAGTACCATGTGGCCTTATTCATTTGTGAAGACTGCAGTTATTCTGATGTTGACCAATAGAGCAGGGTACTGGCAGCCATTTCATGAGCATTTGCCTTTACAATGGTAATGAAGAGAGAGCCAAATCTTCAAAAAAAATCCCTGTTGTAATGAAGATTAGTTTCAAGTAAAAGATCCTAAATTTAGTTTCCAATTGAGGATTACTGGGCTTTAGGAAAGTTTATACAGCTGCAGACACGGTCGTAGGCAGAGGATGCACTCTTGTTCTGTTTATAATACAATCGTGTGTGTGTGTGTGTGACATTGCACTAATGCACAACTGATCCACACATGTGCACTGGCTTTCTCTTTCAAAGCATCCATGTTTTGTTGTATAGCACAGGACTGTGCGGACACAAACACCTGGAGAAATGCAGTTCCAGACATGCACAGCTGCATGACAAGACTGATCTCAAAGGTTATATCACGCAGACCCTCTCAGCTACAGTAAGTTTAAACAGGATTTTACTCCATGTAAAAGTCAGAGGAGTGACTATGGATCGGCAGGAGCTAGACAAGCTGTTCCATGTTGCCTTAAATGAAATGTCTATTAGGCATGAGTCACTATTAGGTGATCCAGGGAAAAACCAACACAGTCAGCAAGGATTATACATCTCAGATGGACTCAGAAGATCTGGAAATTCCCTAGATAAGCTGGAGACTTTCCCTAAGGTTACGGAAATCAAACCTAATTATCTTAATCTTCTGCAGACCCCAGCATGAAATGCTTGTTGACAATTGTACAGAAGGTGAGATCAGTTGAGTAAAAGTGTGTATTAGTGCATGTGAGTAAATGTGACCTGCAATGGCTTGACATCTTCTCCAGGACTTGTCTTACGCTGTGCTACCTAGATAAACATTGCCTTGTTCAGTCCCCACCACTGATTTGCTATACGCCCCTGAGCAAGTGCTTTAACCTGCCAGTATTCACAATGTACTAACAAAAACAATAATACCGAGGGCTTCATTAGTTGACTTTGATGTTAATTATATTAGATGGACACAACATCCAGCTATGGTTTCTGATATGTGCTAGATCATTTCAGTTTAGACTTCAGCCCCCTAGACCCTAAACTTAGATTAACCAGGTTTACATGACAAGTGCTGGTATCCATAACCTATGCTAGAAATACATGAGGTTCCTGTGAAACAATTAAAAAATATACAACAGTAAAGTGACAAAGTCAAAGCAACAAGGACCCTCAAAGTTTCATTGAAGCCCAGAAGTGTCATTGTAATTACAGTATCATGTTTCTCTGTTTGATGGCATTAATAGTAAACTGTTCTGTGGGATAAATATTATCCTTAAATTACAAGCAAGAACACAACAGCTATTCATTAGACCGGCACAATTAAATCGCACTACTGGTCTTAATAAGACAAAGAGCCTTTTGGTTAAAACTTAGAAGTAAGCATCTGCATTTCATGAATAACTAAACAGGAATGTATTAAGTATTTTAATAATTCATGATAAATACATTGCAAGTTGCTCAAGTCATCTATAATGTGTATTATTATATTCCACTGACATTACATTTTTTATTAATTAAAATCACCTCTGTACAGTACTTATAATAGATGATTAAATTACCAGACATCCTCACAGTGGGAGTGTAGAAATGTATTATTTTACATAGCAAAACAACCCAATCCAGTTCAGGGCCCTGAGAATTTCAAGCCTATCTCAACAACATTAGACATAAAGCAGGAGTCAGTCCTCAACAAGGGGTCACTGGCCTGCAGCAGAGTTCATGCACACGCACACACACAAACACATGCTTATACAGCATCAATTAACACTAGAATCTCTGAAGACTATGAAAAAACTCATAATCCTAGGCCACCTTAAATTCCTTCGCACCTCTCCGTCAGCGTCTTTTGTTTTGTAAATGCATCGATCAGCACAAGCAGCAAGCAACCTACTATTCCACCCCCAACCAATGGAGCTGAAGTTCTCCCAGCTCAAGTCTCTTTTTTGTGGTGTGAGGTGCCTGGAGTTGTGTAGGGTAAATAATATATTGTTATTTAGAATACATACAGTACATTTCATGTGTATTCTGTGTCTACAACGATCTGTGTAAGTGTAGGATGACACGAAATGCGAGGCAAGAAATGCTGAACACATACCTACTGTATAATAGAAACTTTTTCCATGTCATACTAATAATATCGTGAAGTGTATAATGTGTGAAGTCTTTATTCCAAATATCAAATAAACACATGCTATTTTATTCAAGAATATAACCAAAGGAAAAAAAATCATTCAATTTACATGTTGCTGTCAATGAGCTAAAACCCCAAACTCAAATGTCAATCGACGGAAAGTTGATATGTCTTCTTGGATGGAGCAGAGGTAGGAGCTGCTGCCTTATAACCAAAAGGTCCCAGGTTCAAGTCTTGGTGCTCTGCATTGCCTTAGGTGCACCTTTTCTTTGCAAAAAATTCTTCTTGATTATAAAAGAAATTTTATTTAGGTTTTTATGGTTGTTTTTTTTCTTCTTTTTTGTGAACCTCTGGTCATTTTTGTGAACTTTTTCAACTTAGTAAGGCACAGCCTTATTCCTGGGTTAATGCAGACTGAAGCTTACAATTTGATTAGGGGTTTGGCTGCCTAGAATGAGGTGAATTCTAGGGGCACAGATCTGAAATAAAGGGTATTGTGTGTATTTGAAGGTCTGCTTGCCTTTTGGGGTTCAAGGTGGCAGGAATCACAACACAAGGCTTGACACCAGGGTGCTTAATCCATGTTGGACTATCTCTGGATTGTGGTTCAATCTGAGTGATGTACCAGGATCCAAAAGGAATATTGTTAGGGGCAATGCCATTTATTCATCTCTTTGCACTTACAATCGCACACCTACATAGGGGTACATATGTGAGCACACTGCCAGACCTGCTACAGCAAACAACCAAGTAACAATAGCTCATTGACCGGAAGCAATGATAGCCACATGAAGAAGGACGAAAACAGAGGAAAACTTGCGGTGTGAGAAAGCATGAGACATAGGAGAGAAATCATCACCACAGTGGCTATCTTTACTAATCTTTTGGGCCCTGTCATTTTACAAAGACCATTTCAGGTTTCTGAGGATTTAGAGCCTTTGGAGCAGGAAAACAAAACGTCACTCTATCAAACTCTATCATGCATAATCACACCAGGATAGTTTAGAGTTATCGTTAACCTACAACTTTTATTCTGTTTTGATTCATATTGGATTCATTTTTAACATTATCTTGTTTATGTTTTTCTGATGTTTTTGGTTATCATGTCTGGCTGTTAGCAACACTGTTTTGTGATTCTTTGTTTTTGGCAGCAGTGTTTCACTACAGGAATTTGTGTCATGAGACCCCACTCCTCCATGTCCAAGTTTCTGGATTGTTCACAAAAGACTTTCACATAGTCAGTTGTTCAAAATCTTTTAAGGGAATTAGAATGTGAGTTTTTGATAACACATTTGGTTTTGCATTTTCTTTTACTTTGCTGTTTTGTGGTCTGCAATTTCATTCTGGCAGAACACTGTTTATCTTTGTGACATTGGAGGAAACATCCCTTATTCACTCTTTGCTTTGATAAGTGTGATGTACGGCCGGCAGCTCAACCCAGACGGGACACACAAAGAATGGAAAGATGGAGGAAGGCAGCTACTTTGGGACACTGCCTCTCCCATAGTGGTACCCCGAATTCCCGCAGGGATCTGGAATTTGGCTTCACAGCCTTGCTGGGTACCATGGGTGCCGCCAGGAGACGCTGCAGGTTGACCTATGAGTTTCTACTGTCCAAAGTCACAGGGACAGAAGCCCCAAAGTACTTCTGGGCGGAAGAAAATGCAAGTTCTCCATTTGACCCGGAAGTGCTGGCAAGTCACGTGGACAGAAGGACAGAAGCACTTCTGGGTCAAGGACTATATAAAGGACTGCTGTGAACCCAGCAAGTGAGCCAGAGTCGAGTGGAGGTGGGCAACACTTGCTGGGAGATGTGGAGGACAGAATCATTATTACTGAGAATTGTGCTTGTTTAATTGCTTGTTTATTGTAGCTGTGGTGCTTGAAGACACTATTTGGAAAGAAAAGAATTAAAAATACTTCTCATTGCTTTTACCCTGTGTCCTGTGCATCTGTCTGTTGGGGTTCAAGGGGTAACAGCGACCCCTAACGTCCAGATACGGCTCAGGTTCCCTAGTCATTACTCCCTTTCTGCCCTACTGAGTTGTCCTGTAGTGACCAGCTATTGTGGCTTTTTGATAATTAGAAGAGAACTGACTCCCAATATGACTTTCAAGATTCTGCAATGAACTATGGATGAAATGTGGTCAGTGTCTGGGAAGAGCTGGTCAGTCCATTAGGTGATTAAACAGCCACCTAGGGCAGCATCAGCTGAAGGGCAGAATTTATGAAAATTAAGGGGTGCACATTCCAGACTCAGAGGGGACTAATCCCCTGGTCATCGAACCATGCAGCATACACAAAGGGCTGCCTTTTGTGGTACTGGAGGAGCTCGCACTTCAGACACCAAGAGGGACCAAACAGGTTGTTGATGTCTAATAATGTCTAATAATGCCTACTAACTACTATGGACCAATGAGGCGTGACATCTGTCCACCACACCTAGGGTTCTAAATGGACTTTGACCTTCACTGTGTTTAGGTAAAGTAATTGGAACTCGACATGTATAACTTTTATATGTAACATAATGGAACCAGGTCACTAATTTTCAGCATTTCCTTAGTTTGAGATTTACCAGGTTGACAACAGGGTATGGCCATGATACAAGCCTAAAATGTTATTCTTTCAACAAGGGTAAAGGAACCCTACAGTTTCAGAGAAAACTTCAACTCCAAGATTGATATTAGCTATAGCCCCTTAAACAGAAGTTTGAGTTCTCTTGACTGAGGAGTGTAAGGATTGGCTTTGTTGTGAGGAGCATGGTGTTCACATGCTTGCACAGAATGTGGAAGGACCCATGAAGGTTTAATACCAGGTAATGAGGTATCAAGAAACTCAGCAAGTTTGCTACACATGTAAATTGAATAGATAAATCAATCAATCAGTGTATTTTATACAGATCATTCTCATAATGCTTTACTGGTTGTATTAAAATGAAAAACCCAGTGTATGGTGGCGCAGTGGTAGTGCAACGGCTTCACAGTAAGAAGACGAGAGTTCGTGTCCCAGGTGTTCCCTGCATGGAGTTTGCATGTTCTCCCTGTGTCCATGTGGGTTTCCTTCAGAGTCATGCAGATTAGGCGAATTGGTCTTGCTCAGTTGGTCACTGTGTGGGTGTGTTTGTGTTGGACTGGTGCCCTATCCAGGTGTTGTTTCTGCCTTATGCCCTATGATTGCTGGGATAGACTCCAGGCTCCAGCCCTGGATAAGCAGGTTAGGAAGATGGATGGATGAACCCAATTTATGCTAAAAAACAATATAGACTGAAATATCCACCCATTACCCATTCTGTCAATCCATTTCTTTTAGTTTAAGGGTCATGGGCAGCGTTGGCCCTCAAGGTAGTATCTAACTCTGAATGCAATGCATACACCCACACTCACTCACAATAACCCATTTTAGAGGCACTAGTCAACCAAACAAATACATCTTGGAGATATGGAGAAATGGAGAGTGAGGGTGAACTCCCAACAAACAGTAACTGAAAACTGCTTCCTTGCAGCTGTAAACTAACAATGATCTCCACTTTGCTATTAGCCCAAAATCACTGTACAATATCTGATAGACAATAGGACAGTAAGTTCAAAAAGAACATGATATCAAAACTAGAGAAGTGTATACAAGGTAAAAGAAGAATTATCTGAGCAAGGACAGGGCGTATCTTCTCTCTAGACAAGATTTAGAGCTTCATTAAATTGAGTTTGCATTGTGTAAATACAAGAATGACAAAATAAAAATCAGAAAAATAATGTGACTAGATAAAAGGTGCTGACAGATTTAATTTACTTATTTGGCTGATGCCTTTATCCAAAGAAGCTTACTTCATTTATGATATAATAGGATACATTTCCTTTGGTATTCAAATTGGCACACAGGCAGGTTGAGTGACTTGCTCATGGTCACACTGTGTCAGTGGCAGGATTTGAACCCACAGCCTCAGGGATTGAAGTCCAATGCCTTAAACACTACACTGCCTGCTTTAATCAAGTCCGCCATCAAGGAATGGGAAATGGTCTAAATACAGAGAGTCAGGAAGGAGAAATTGATCATCCAATGCAAAACAAAAAGGCAAGAAAACATAGTCAACCAAACAAAGTAAAGGTGTAATTTCTTTTTGAAAGGCACTTCTAGCTTCCAATGCACTAAAGACAAGCCCAGAAACATTTTAGAATGGGACTCAATACTCAGATGGCTAAAGCTGTGTGCTATCATATTTTGTGCATAACAAGATGACTTAATTTATCAGATTACTTAATGTGACCAGCAATGGTAGTGGCAACCTATGAACAATATGGCCATGGCCATGCGAAAGATCAGCACAAAATGGTGTTGACAAAAGTACAACAAGAAATAAAATGACATCAGATCAATAACAAGAAAATAATCCAAAGACAGTTGAACTGAACACACAAAACACCAGAATTACTACATAGTGTATCCATGAAATGCCAGTAATTTCACAGTGAGAGATATTAGGTAGAGGGTGACACTGCTACAGTGTACATGACTTTAAATCAGTGGTTCGCAAAGTGTGGTCCATAAGCATTTGCCAGGTGACCTAGTCATCTTTCTTAGAAGAAATTTCTTGTGATAAGGCCACATGAAACTGCTCTGAGAAAGCGACCTCCGAGGAACCAGTATGATTTTTTGCAGAAGATAACGTCTATTATTTCCACACTAGGGAATCCATTCCCGGATGGGTTTATCCATTCCCAGGAATTCGGGAATCCCACATGTCATTCCCGGGAATCCCGGGCTCCCGGGATGACACAATGCACGGGCATCTCACATGTGAACGGTTTTAGAACGAGCGACACTTATTTTTAATAAAACTACTGCAATATGTTGACACCAATAAAAGACTAACCTTATCTACAAGCAGTTCATGCTGTCATATAAGTACATGTATCTAGTTAGTTGCGGTAATAAGAGCGTAGAAAGCACAACGTGTCCAGCATGCTGCCGTCCAGGCGAGAGTGCAACTTCATGCAGAGTATGTCAGCCACTGAGAAAGCACGCTCTGACTCCACTGAAGTAGGTGGCACAGTCATCAGATACTGATACACTTGTTCTAAACAACACCCGTGCTTGCAGTTGCTCTGAAACACCGCCATTTCAGCTTTTACTCATGCATCCAGTTTCTTGTCATCATTGTGTGAGGGCAAGTTTCTTGGCACAGATAATGCGGATGAAACAGACTGACGCATTGCAATTTCAAGTTACTGTTCAAAGCCATTGTCTGACAGACGTCATTGAAGTCTGCTCCATCCCGGCATTCGTGAGCTGCAGAGTGCAGACTCCTCTCAGTCCACTGTGCTCAGTCTTAGCCGGAGCCAGGAGACTGACTGCTGCTGGTCTGTTGTTGACTGAATTATTTGGCAACACACTACACAGTGGGCCAAAAAACCATGCCACTTAATTATTTTCAACTCTAACTCTGTTATTTCTTGATTGATTTTTACACTTTTACACGCTATATATGCGAGCTTGGCCGTTCCCGGGAATTACAGCAGTTTCATGGTTTCCCTATTCCACACTCCTCCAGTCCTATATGATTGTAATGACTGTTCCCTTTTTTGATAGTTCTTCCACCTTCCAGTCTCTCTGAAGTCCAACCTAACTACTTCAGTTCATCGGACTTTTTTTGTAAATCGACATTTAAGTCCATCTGAAGAACCAACTCCTTATGGATGATGATACATGCTGGTTCTGATGTATTCAATGTCTAAGTCTGTCTGCTATAACACCATCTTTAAGGCTTTTATTGTGGCCCATTAGCTTAAATCTGAGGCTTTGAAACCTAAATTTAGTCACATTAAGTTTAAATTTTAGTCTTGTAGTGCTGACTTTACCTCCAGGTGGGCAGGACCTGAGCACTTGCTAGGCAAGAGATTCAACTAGAGACAACATGGCAACTCATTGAGTAGCAGTAAAATAATTTACTTTGTAACATAGAAGGTATTCTTGTGGGTCAGACGTGATTCTCAAACGAGAACACATGTCTGGAGGCAACCCATTAAAGACTATGCAGTGAACAGCAACGAAATCTTGCACTCCAAAGGCTACACCAACAGGGCTTTTTCCTAAAACATCCACCTCTAGTTTTTCCAGTCCATGTGTTTTAAACCACTGTCAGGGTTTCAGGGAGAGAGAGAACAAAACTAAAAAAAGACTTACTGAGAGAAAATAAAATTAGTTGTTTTCAATTCAGGAGCTCAGGAGGTAACTGAAGTTTAATAATTAATTTGCATGTTGTAATGAGTGCTGTAACAGTGGAAACAGACACAGACACACAAATGAAGACCACTGCAGCTACTGGGCTCCACACGATAGAGAACTGCCTCTATCTGCTACAATATCATTTCTGTCATTTTAACCGTTGCATCACTATATGACACAAAATGACAAGCAGAGCTTAAATAAGCATTGTAGTCTATATATATTGTGATGTGTACACAGCTCTGCCGTGCTACACGTCCTGCTTCAGCAGTGACTTTACAGCCCCATCACGCAGCGTGTCCATCGGCCATAGAAGGCTCATCACTGCCGACCTCACAACCCCATCGCACAAAACATCTGTTGGTCATAGGAAGCTCAAAACCACGATGAATTCGCTCACAGCCCGCAGAGTGTTCATCAGCCGGGGACCAAACGCCAACCCGTGGGGTAATTTAATTTGGCCAATGACCCGGACCGCTTTCTCCTTGTCCCCTCTCCTCCAGAACAATTCGATCCCAGTCTTGGATCCACAGCAACGTGACCAACCTGACGAGGAAGATTATCAGCACCTGAACTGAAGGAGGGAGCCGGGGCGGAATGACTAGTGAAGTCACTACTTGTCTGCTGTGTTTGTGTGTCATGGACTGGTAGCTCCCACTTCAATAAATGCACTTGTTGTTCCTGTTTGAAGTTGTTTTGAATAAAGCTGGTCATTCTGGAGACTAAGATTGAGCCTCTTTTTTCATGTGCAGGACAGTGACTCTTTCATCACAATATAAAACATGATAAAACACTGCTGCTATTTTGTCATGTTACTCGTTTAGATGTGCATTCAGAAGGTGGACGTTGTGTAGCATCATCTGTGCATCTGGTGTCATTAGGCTGATTTGTTGATTCAGAGAACTGAAACTTGCGTCTCCTGTGGCTCTTCATTATCAGCTCTCTTAATGATAGTTATTTTGACAGAGTCATAACACACGGTTCACTTCAAATGCATATTTTGCAGTTCATATTTTCATGAATATAGCTGCCACTTTTTCAGTCTTACAGTGGTGTGAAAAACCATTTGCCCCCTTCCTGATTTCTTATTCTTTTTCATGTTTGTCACACAAAATGTTTCTGATCATCAAACACATTTAACCATTAGTCAAATATAACACAAGTAAACACAAAATGCAGTTTTTAAATGATGGTTTCTATTATTTAGGGAGAAATAAAAATCCAAACCTACATGGCCCTGTGTGAAAAAGTAATTGCCCCCTGAACCTAATAACTGGTTGGGCCACCCTTAGCAGCAATAACTGCAATCAAGCGTTTGCGATAACTTGCAATGAGTCTTTTACAGCGCTCTGGAGGAATTTTTGCCCACTCATCTTTGCAGAATTGTTGTAATTCAGCTTTATTTGAGGGTTTTCTAGCATGAACTGCCTTTTTAAGGTCATGCCATAGCATCTCAATTGGATTCAGGTCAGGACTTTGACTAGGCCACTCCAAAGTCTTCATTTTGTTTTTCTTCAGCCATTCAGAGGTGGATTTGCTGGTGTGTTTTGGGTCATTGTCCTGTTGCAGCACCCAAGATCGCTTCTGCTTGAGTTGACGAACAGATGGCCGGACATTCTCCTTCAGGATTTTTTGGTAGACAGTAGAATTCATGGTTCCATCTATCACAGCAAACCTTCCAGGTCCTGAAGCAGCAAAACAACCCCAGACTATCACACTACCACCACCATATTTTACTGTTGGTATGATGTTCTTTTTCTGAAATGCTGTGTTCCTTTTATGCCAGATGTAACGGGACATTTGCCTTCCAAAAAGTTCAACTTTTGTCTCATCAGTCCACAAGGTATTTTCCCAAAAGTCTTGGCAATCATTGAGATGTTTCTTAGCAAAATTGAGACGAGCCCTAATGTTCTTTTTGCTTAACAGTGGTTTGTGTCTTGGAAATCTGCCATGCAGGCCGTTTTTGCCCAGTCTCTTTCTTATGGTGGAGTCGTGAACACTGACCTTAATTGAGGCAAGTGAGGCCTGCAGTTCTTTAGACGTTGTCCTGGGGTCTTTTGTGACCTCTCGGATGAGTCGTCTCTGCGCTCTTGGGGTAATTTTGGTCGGCCGGCCACTCCTGGGAAGGTTCACCACTGTTCCATGTTTTAGCCATTTGTGGATAATGGCTCTCACTGTGGTTCGCTGGAGTCCCAAAGCTTTAGAAATGGCTTTATAACCTTTACCAGACTGATAGATCTCAATTACTTCTGTTCTCATTTGTTCCTGAATTTCTTTGGATCTTGGCATGATGTCTAGCTTTTGAGGTGCTTTTGGTCTACTTCTCTGTGTCAGGCAGCTCCTATTTAAGTGATTTCTTGATTGAAACAGGTGTGGCAGTAATCAGGCCTGGGGGTGGCTACGGAAATTGAATTCAGGTGTGATACACCACAGTTAGGTTATTTTTTTAACAAGGGGACAATTACTTTTTCACACAGGGCCATGTAGGTTTGGATTTTTTTTCTCCCTAAATAATAAAAACCATCATTTAAAAACTGCATTTTGTGTTTACCTGTGTTATATTTGACTAATGGTTACATGTGTTTGATGATCAGAAACATTTTGTGTGACAAACATGAAAAAGAATAAGAAATCAGGAAGGGGGCAAATAGTTTTTCACACCACTGTACATTGACTCCTACACTATTGAACAACACAGAGCACACACAGTTCCTGCGACAACATATCGCTCGTGTTTACCATTTGTCCCTTGATGCCATTGAATGCCAATGTATAATCTGATGCTACAGAAAAAGTTTTTCTCTTCCATCAGGTTATGTTCATGTTTACAATGTGCAATGTATTCTCTGCACATGTGCCACACATGTATATGCTTAATAGTGTTTTTTTAGGAGACTTTTCAACTGTAGATGATTCATCGAAGTCAGAAGCTTGGTCTTTGTCGGACCAGATTAACAAGAGCACCGCTGATCTTTGCAGTTCAAAATTACCGTCACTATTTTGAGCATCGGCCTCATGAAGCATTGGAGTGGTTTAGAAATGTGACACTCAGTGAGTCATCTAATTATTCTCCCCTAGTTTTAAGTAAAATTCACTCATGGTTGTCTCCAGACGTATATATTTTAGATCTGGTTTCAGTGAGACAACATAGAAGGAGACTAAGGAGCAGTGCAAGTTTGATGGAGTTCTGTTTGTGTTGGATTATTTGTTGTCTTCATTAGGGCACCTTCCATGGGCATACAAGTTGGAACAGTACAAGCATTAAGCATTAAATTAAGAGGTATGCCAACTCTTCTTCTTTGCATCTGTGTCATTTGAGTATTTTTCACGTTAGTCCATGTTGGAAAAATAGTGTGATAATTTTAATGTGGAATTTACAGTACTTTTATCCAATAGGTGGTCCTCTAAATTTTTGACTTAGACAGAGTAGCCCTCAGTCCAAAACATTTTGAGACCCACTACCCCAAATGAAATTGCTATACCACTTTGCGTTTGATCTCTGACCTGTCCAAGGAAGTCTTGTATTCAGCCTCTGATTTGGATTCCAGTCCTTGCCAGCCTTTAATAGAAAACTCAATATAAGATCTGCAGGTAGTAAGAGGAAATGTAAATCCGTCCAGAACAAATATTAAAAAGCAAGCTTCTCTAGAGAAAAATCACTCTTTTTATTGTACTCTTTTGCTTGGGGCATATTGCTAAGCGTGATTTCAGACATAACGTTCCAAATAATTTCAAGAAGTAATCACAGTTGCTGTTTGTTGGGCAAAATACACAATCCTGAGAGATAGCACTGAAAAGAGGGAGTGAGGGAGAATCTTTGAAATGACAAAAAGAGGATCCTTTAAACCTAGATGAATGGGTTTTCTGAAGAAAAAAAAAACAGCATCTCGTTTTTTATTACAGTGATTCACTTATCTGTCTCTGCTGTGAAATGGCAAAACTATATAAATAGACCTGAAGCTTTTATGTAACATCTAGATTTGGCATGAAAAGAGATAGCTATCGAGAAAAAGATGATGTCATTTTTTTCCCTTTAATTGGAAGTTCTGTCATCGCTCTCCTTTAATGAGCTCTCACAGTAATAAGAGTGAAAGAACAGAGAGAAAGAGGGAGAGGGGAGAAGACAGGTTACAGAAAAAAAAACAAAGAAATCTGATGACCTCATCAGGCTAGGTTTGCAGGTGCACAACCACCTTCTCTTGCTGGGGTAATGAATCGAATGTTATGTTGGTGAAAGAGTTTAAGGATTGATGTGATAACCATATCTTACAACGAGCTCAGAAAACAACAGCTTTCTCACTAGTTCTCCTGCACCTGGGCTCTGCTCATCTGCTGCAGGAGTCATGTTACACTTTGTCCCCACTCTCTTTTAACTAATGTCTATGAGATATAATACATATGCTGTATTTTTTGTCAAAATAAGTGTAATGTTACTTAAGCAGCTAAATGCTGCAATTGCCGTCTTTAACTCCAGTATTTGCTTACAAGTAAACAATGTTTATAAACTGTGGATATATTGTGCATACACAGAATAAGGAGGGATTTTGTCATCTCGAAAGGGAACAATTCTTATCTGTTGATTCACTTTTGTTCCTGCTTAATCCAAATGAGGGTTGTGATTGGGGGGCACATTATCCATGAAGCATTGGGCATCAGTCCATATCAGAAGGGAAAAATGAGTGAAAGTTAGTTAGTTTTTTGTCTGTGCCAGACATTTTTCCATATTCCAGTATATATGTATGTTAGTAGACCCCCGCGAAGTCGCGGTTCAGAGTTCGCGGCCTCAGTCATTCACGGATTTTTCCTTAGAACCTAACTAATAATTGTTAGCGGAAACCGCAAATATCCTCCGCAATTTTTATGGCTTTTTTCGAGGCAATACTGTACTGTAGAGAGAACAGGAAGCAGCTGTAGAGAAAACCGCGACTTGGGATGATGAAAGTAGCCAATAGAATTTGAAATTGCAACTCCCAGCAGTACCTGCAGTGGCTCGGATTGGTCTTCTGCTGAGGGTGCTGGGGCTGTTGAGGTCAAAGGGTGTCAGCATGGCTTTTAAAAAGGGGGCCGGTGACCAAAAGCAAAAAAAAAAAGTTTTTGTAATTTGTGTTGCAAGTTCCTGTCTGTCTGCCTTCTGTTGGGTTACCTGTACTTATTCATTTTGTCCTGGATAGTTTTGTGCGTCTGGATTGTCTGCCATCTGCCTGTGTACATGAGGACTGTAAGTGGATACATGGCCATCCTGCAAAGAAAGGAGCGCTCCTGAACCCGTCCACCCGTCTTCACCATTTCAGGAACTACCAGTAGGACTATCTTTACATTACCATTCAACGTGCGGATCTCTGGACTATCTATTTTCATCATAACATTTCATCTGTTGCCATTTTTCATTAACTTGTTCATGATTTACTGTGTGTGTTTTGTTTGTGCTTTGTTATATTTAATGTGTAATCGCCGTAAGGGGAACAGGGGAGGTACAGTTGTTTTCTTATTTCATTTGTTTTCATTACATTCTTTATTTGCTGTTTGATTACCGGTTTGCTTTGTTTTTGTCTCTCAAGGCTGGGTGCGTCCCTGGAATCTCCACCATAAAAATAAATAAATCACCATCTTCTCGATTGCAGCTTCTCGCACGACACTAGGCTTACTTAAAAGCCTGAACAGCACCTATCCATTTTGGCTGATTGTTTGTTTCTCTCTCCTTCCCCAGACATTCTCTGCTCCTGTTGGGGGTTGTGCTCCACTATGATGTTTGTCTATTGTTTAATCGATAACTAACTGCATACTGAGCTCCTTTTACTTCTGAAAGATATATGCTTGTTTGAAGTGTTTGAATAAAGTTCCTGTCTCTACAATCTCCTGTGTTTCTGTGCAATTCTGTTACCCAAGCTGCACTAAGACTAGCCTGCAAGCATCAGCGCTTACCTCTATGTGCTTGTGTGCAGCCAGTTCAAGCACAGTTGGCTTAGTGATTTACATCCATGGCATCAGTTGCACTTTGTACATAGTGTTCCAGTAGTTTTTTAAATAGTTTTTACAGTTCATTAGCAGTGTGTAAAATGACCAGTGTTGCAGTAACTGTGATGATCTTTGCATGAAAGAAAATTTGTTCCATTAAAATTTCACTTTTTCTTTGTGAATAGTGACTTTTACTTAAAGTACAGCAAAAAAAGTATTTGGCATCCAGGGATGAATTAACTCCCAAGTATGTGGCAGTTTAAGGATTAAAGCCCCAAGATGCCACCAAAACGAGCTGCACTGTCTAAGGCTTCTGGCAATGAAAATGCGCTTGCATGAACTACAGTACATATAGCGGTAACATCGGTATTTTACATTCTAGCACTGCGGGAGACATAGCAGTACGGTATACAGTGTGAAGGACAGCCGGGTCCCATGCCCAGCAGGGACGCCCCTGCTGCTTATGTTCCGGGGGAGCCTCCATGGACAGTCCAGTACCTCCCCCGGGACGCTTGGTGGCAGCCTCCCTGGCCGACGGTGTTTTCCCAACCACCCGCAGGGCTCCATGGGAGATGGAGTCCTCCACAGCTTGGTTGGGGCCCGGCGTGGCCGCTAGGGGGAGCTGCCTGCTTCCCACAGCCCGGCTGGACGAGCCTGCAGCCCCACCCGGAAGTGCAATTAGGACCAGGTGGTTAATCACCTGGAACGCTTCCGGGTGGGCTATAAAAGGGCCCAGCCACCACCACTCGGTGAGCCTGAGTTGGGAGGAAGAAGGAGACGAAGCTTGTCTGGGAGGAGTGGTGGAGCAAGGTGGAGAATTGTACTGTGAGTTTGTGCTTTGGGACTGTGTTTGGGCTGTGTGGCACGGGGAAGACGTGTCACACAGCTGAAGAAAAAAATAAAGCCTGTGTGTTTTTTTTACACGTGCCTCTGCGTGGTCTGTGCCGGGTCGGGCGCTATATAGCGCCTTTTACAACAGGTTTACCTTTACATTCTTTATTTTTAGGTAATGTATTAAGCTGAGTTTGAAATTAAAGTGTGTTGGGGGCATATTTAGTGTTTAAACTATGAAAATAGGTATTTTTTTAACCACATTCAAAATTCGTGGTTTTTCACAATTTGCGGGTTTTCTAGGAATGAAACCCCCGTGAATTTTGGGGGTGTTCTCTGTATATATATATATATATATATATATATATATATATATATATATATACATTCATGGCCAAAATTATCTGCACCCCTGGAATTTTCCCAGAAAATGCACCATTTCTCCCAGAAAATTGTTGCAATTACAAATGTTTTAGTATACACGTTTATTTCCTGTGCATTGGAACAACACATAATAACAGAGAAAAAAAGCCAAATCTGACATCATTTCACACAGAAAATTGGTAAAAGACTGCAACGAAGGATAGTGCGAATGGTGGATAAACAGCCCCAATCAACTTCAAAACATATTCAAGCTGTTCTGCAGACTCAGGGTGCAACAGTGTCAGCTCAAACTATCCGTCGACATCTGAACAAAATGAAACGCTATGGCAGGAGAGCCAGGAGGACCCCACTGCTGACACAGAAACATAAAAAAGCCAGAGAGGAGTTTGCCTAAATGTTCTTGTCTTGTGGAAAGATGAGACCAAGGTAGAGCTTTTTGGTAAAGCTCATCATTCTACTGTTTACAGAAAATGGAATGAAGCCTACGAAGAAAAGAAAACAGTACCTACAGTCAAACATGGTGGAGGTTCTAAGATGTTTTGGGATGTTTTGCTGCCTCTGGCACTGGATGCCTTGACTGTGTGCAAGGCATCATGAAATCTGAAGACTATCAAAAGATATTGGGGCGCAATGTAGGGCCCAGTGTCAGAAAGCTGGGTCTGCGTCGGAGGTCATGGGTGTTCCAGCAGGACAATGACCCCAAACATACCTCTAAAAGCACCCAGAAATGGTTGAACACAAAGCGCAGGAGAGTCCTGAGGTGGCCAGCAATGAGTCTGATTCTAAATCTGATTGAACACTTATGGAGAGATCTCAAAATTGCTGTTGGGAGAAGGCGCCCTTCAAATCTGAGAGACCTTGAGCAATTTGCAAAAGAAGAGTGGTCGGAAATTCCAGTTCAGAGGTGTAACAAGCTTGTTGATGGTTATAGGAAGTGCTTGATTTTAATTATTTTTCCAAAGAGCGTGCAACCAAATATTAAGTTGAGGGTGCCAATAATTTTGTCCGGCCCATTTTTGGAGTTCTGTGTGACACGATGTCAGATTTGGCTTTTTTTCTCTGTTTGTTTGTGTTGTTCCAATGCACATAAAGGAAATAAACATATGTATACCAAAACATTTGTAATTACAACAATTTTCTGGGAGAAATGGTGCATTTTCTGGGAAAATTCCAGGGGTGGCGATAATTTCGGCCATGACTGTATATACATATATATGTGTGTATGTATATGTAATCCCTATATATAAAATCCTAATCCTAAAACTGCAATGATTTTATGTGACATTTTTATGTGACTTTTATGTGACGCATTAAATCAGGCTTATTTTAAAACCTACATATATATGTTTGGTGTCATTCTTTTCAGAATTTATCGAACTTTAATGTGATATTGTTAGATTTTCAGATTCTTATTCCATTTTTAAATTATAAACTAAAATATTAAGAAAGTCATGGGGCGGCCCTGGTACCCCATCTTTAACTACAATTGCTTTCTGCGCCTGCCTCCGGGTTTGGTGAGCAAAGTTCTTCTAAAGGAATTTGACCTGCGTGTGTATATATTGTGAAGGAAGCCAGGGGCATTAGCGTACCCCAAACCCCAACATGAACACACACAGAATCCTGGGTTCAAATAAAGGATGATTTATTCACCAATTCCTTCAAAAGTATAAAAAGCACAGGTTATTTCTTCCCACAATACCTCTCCTCACAATATCTCTCACCACCGGACTACCCTGCTTCAGTTGAGTGTTGCCTTACATCCTCCCAGCTCCAACTCATGTGGGTAAGGGAGTGCGGCCTCTTTTATTAAGGACCCGGGAGTACTTTTGGTGCCAGGGCCACTGCCCAATGGAAGCATTTCTGGGTCATGTGAAAGTCCATTACAGCAGGGAGCTTGTCTCCCTGCAGCGCCCTCTTGCTGCACCCAGTGCCATCTAGGGTGGTGAGGGAGTAAAAAGCCTTTTCTTTCCAGTGGGCTGTCAGTCCATCCCTTCTGGTCCTTCCTTCCAGATCTGATCCCCTTCTCCTCCCCGGCCAGGTAAGGAACCATCCCCACTTCTGGCCGGGATACCCGTCCAGCCCATGTGTCATCTATAATCTAGGATGCCATTGTGGCAATCAGCCCGACTACAGACAGAAGACCTAGAAACACACACATTTAATTTTCTGTTCTTCTCCAATTCAGTACACTGCACCTTATACAGATCTTAAATCACCAACAACGCTCACAGTCCTTCTTTTCCTTTTTCTTTCTCTTTTTCTCTTCTGCCACCTCTACTCCTCTCTTCACAAGCTCTGTCCTCCACATCCCGACTCCGGCTCTCAAAATGGAATGATGCAGTCCCTTTTATGTTGTCCCTGGTGCTCCTAGATGATCTTCTTGCAGCACTTACTGGTGTTGTGCCCCAATAAGGGTGAAATATGTGCCATGTACTCTTTGTATTATTTGGCAGATACTGTATTTTATATGTATACATGGTCACGGGGGTCTGCTGGAGCCAATCCCAGCCAACACAGGGCGTAAGGCAGGAAACAAACCCTGGGCAGGGCGCCAGCCCACTGTAGGGATATATATAAATATGTATATGTATATAGTAAAATTGCAAAAGGAGGAAACGTTAGCCCAACGAATTCTTGGGGTACCAAAAATGGAAAAATAAATAGCATGTGCGGGTGCAAAACAAGACAAAAGCTGAAGCTCTCTGTCCTCTCCAGCAGATCATCCTGGAATGAAGCCGACTCCCAGTGGCTTCTGGGTGTATAAATGTCCAGCCCAGAAGGAATTAGTCTTCTTGGTGGAAGTGGAACTGGGTCACACATTCTATGGCTGGCGAGCCTCAGAACTGTGAGGGGAAAAAGGGAGAGGTGATTAATAACAGTGCAGCATCTCTGCTTGGGGTGGCATTATTTACCATGAAGATGTCTCCTAAGCATACAAACTTGACTATACTGTATATATAATATATAAGCAGATGAACTGCAAAGCAGTAAAACAAGCTGTAGTGTTGGGGAGCCAGATAGGTACTCCACAGTTCCCTTCAAACATAACCCCGGTTAAGGGGCAGGTGGCGACATCTGTTGTAAGTTTCCCCCGAGCCAAGAATGAGCAGTTGCAAAGAACCTCAGCGCAAGATCCTACACATGAGATCAGTCTTTAACATTACAATAGTGAAAAACTCCATTATGTGCAACAATTAAACAATAAAAGTGCAAAGCAAAGACCCACTTAGTGATATAGGAATTTGATATCTAGTGTGCACCCATCCATTTTATTGAAGCATGATTTGTCAAGATTGCGAGTTTCCAACTCAGCAGGTATATTTATATTATATTTATTGGCTGGGTCTTTTCATTCCACTGGTAAATAACTGCTTTCTGCATGCAACATTTTACAGTATGTTTGAGATTCATTATAATGTGGCCTTCATTATGGAGGAAGTGTTCCCAATACAGTTTCAGATGCAACTGTTTGGAAAATAACAGAACAAAAAATTAGATGTGGCCATCTCTCCTGCCAAACAAAGAGTCATTTTAATGGGTGTAAACGACATGAGTTGGACCCCACATTTATACTAGTACTGTAGGAGAACAGTTTCTCTGAGACATGACATATAAACCAATATTAGCTCATCAAACCAAAAAAAATTCATATTATTTCCTCTTTTGAAGCTGATTTGTCAATTACCTAAAACATATCCAAAGTATTTAGTTAATGTAAAGCCAAAATAGCATTTGGCAGGGAAAAAAACAGCAATATTCATCAATTATGCAGTGCTATAGGCACAGTGAGAGGTGAAGAAATTTTTACACCAGATGATGAAACCATGCTGATGCCTGATGAAGGGGAAGGAAACAGTTTCATCAATGGCTAGAAGGGGTGCAAACATCATTTTTTTCTTATGTGAACTCCAAGCATGGAGCATTGAACTGGTGGTGGATGCCCACATGCCTAGGCTAATTTTTGGAATATTGTATTGTTTTATTTTACATTAAGTTTGGAGTGAGATTCACAGCATTCCTATGATTTGGTCAAGCAGGCAATAGAGAAATTCAATGTACTCCATTCTTCATTATCATCGTCATTCAGTTCAATATTTCATATGAAGATTGGCTGTTATGGTTCTCTTACTTTCTAGTGCTTCACCTTTGCTGATACTAGTCCATTCCTTGCCGTTCACCAGCCATTCTATTTTTGGTCTTCTTTTATCAGTCTGCGTGTTGTTCCATCTTACAAGTTTGCCAAAATATGCAACATTCTTCTTCTTGATTATGAGTAGTACACGTCTCTTTGCATTCAACCAAATTTATAACTTGCTCATTACTCATTTTTGCTGTCCTATGTATCTTCATCAACCCTCCATACACCCACACTTAATGATGAGTGAAACAGGCAAGTTTCAATTCAGAAGGTTTTGTGAAACTGACACCAAAATTAATTTGCAGATGATTTTGCAATTGAAAAATGACAAACTTATGAAAAAGAATATTTTTGGGGGGATGTTCACCTGTGTTTTTTTTTCTGCAGCTGTGTAATGCAAGTAATCTATCGCACATCATTAAACTCAGCTCTATTTAAGCAGCTCAGTGTCATCACTGTGAAAGAGCATAGTACGTTTTTTTTAAAACACCATTTGCTGCATGTTTTCCACACAAAGACACCTTAAGTAGCACCTCTGTGCACGTTACTGGGTTTTTTTCAATGGAAAATTTCACCACACAGGAAGCACCCCACCCCCCATTTCCTGTGTCTTGATTCCTGCTGAAGAGGTTCAGGTTATGCATTCTTCAAGCGATGTGGAGCTGCAAGCTTCTTTTCTGTCTCTGATGCATCTTTAGGAATATAATTTGATTGATGCAATTGATTGTCATCATAACTGGCAAATTTCAAATTGTACTACCAGCAGACTTCTGACAGCTCAAATAAATATCAACATGAGACAGGAGATGAATTCAGTGATTTTTTTTTTTTTTCTCTAGAGATCTTCAATAACATACTAATTGACAGGCAGACACATTTGGAGTTAAAGCATTTAAATCACAGGTGTCGAACTCTGGTCCTGGACGGCTGCAGTGGCTGCAGGTTTTCATTCTAACCATCTTCTTAATTTGTGACCAGTCTTTGCTGCTAATTACCTTCTTTTGCCTTAACTTTAATTACCTTGATTCAGGCCCTTTAGTTGTTTCCTTTTTCTTAATTAGCAGCCAAACAATAATGAGACACTAAACAAGAATCCATATGACCAGCTCATCTGTGCCCATCGCAAAATATGTGAAAATAAAGAAAGGTGGAGGTCTCAGTAAGGCTCACCAAAACATTGTGACAGTAGTCTTAGAAAAAACAGAAAAATCAACAGTTCTGGAAATGTCCGCTGTGGCAGAATGAGAGCACCAACAAGCCATGGAATTAAATAACGGGTTTAATTAACAGCAAGAATCTGCTTCTCATTGTGAAATTGGTTGGAGTCTTAAGCCCCGATTTATCTGGTCATCTGTTGGCTCGTTTCACATCTCATTTCTGTTTGGCTGACATTTAATGAAGAAAGGAATCAGTTCCAAAGAATGAATCCTTAAGAACAGGGCTATTAAAATGAAGGGAACAGGAGTTAAGTAGCAGTGAAAACTGGTCACTGATAAGGAAAAGGGTTAGAATGAAAACTTGCAGCCACTGTGGCCCTCCAGGCCTGGATTTTGACACCCCTGATTTAAATGCTTCCAGGCAGGACTAAACACTTTCTTGGGTCAATGGCAAGAATTTTGCTGAAAGTTAAACACGATTTGTTTCGCCAACTCAGTTTCGCATGAATCATTTCATTAAAGACTTCAAATTCTGCTATCTTCATCATACTTGCTTGAGTGAATATCCATGTTCACATCCATATAATATAGTTGAGTATATTTGAGGATTTTTTTGCTCCTGTTTTTAAACTAATCAACTTTGCTGTAAGAATATTTTGCATGCTGTTAAATGAAATATAGCTTGTGTGAACCTATTTTGGAATAAGAGGGATAGGAACTGGATGGATTGACAGACAATAGAACTTTAAGAACAAATAACAAATTGCTTGTTCATTGTTTTAACTCATTGAAACTGTTTATGATACAATGGGAGAAAACACCAGTCACTTCGATTAATATGTAAGCAGTTGGCTGTTGTCCATGTACAAGTAAAAAGCAAAACTAATTTTAAAAAAATATATATACATATTGGTAGCAAATACTGCAGCTATAAAATGATTTTGGTTTTAGCTGTAAACTGACAAACTGAAGAGAGCTTTGAAGTGCAGTCAATAGGACCTTTACTGTTTTCACTTTACATGCTTCCACTGGGATCTCTCATTAGGAAACATAATGTTAATTTTCACTCGTATGCAGATGACACCCAGTTATACCTTTCATTTAAATCAAGTGAAGTTTCTCGTTTGTTGTCTTTTATTAGTTGTGTTAGAGAATTAAAGGGGTGGATGGATGAGAACTACTTGTCTTTAAATACAGATAAAACAGAGATGTTAATTATTAGAGGGAATGACGCTGATCACAATCATCATCATTTAACTTAGTTGGAATCCCAATTAATTTTACTGAATCAGCCCGCAATCTAGGAGTTATCTTTGACTCTAGAATGTCATTTAAAGCACATATTACAAAGTTGTCCAAAACATGTTTCTTCCATCTTAAAAATGTTAGGAAAGTAAGGCGCTTTCTAAATAAACAGTATTCTGAGAAATTAATTCATGCATTTATCTCTAGTAGGATTGACTACTGCAATGCAGTGTTCACTGGCTGTTCAAACTGTTCTCTATACAACCTCCAGTTAATCCAAAATGTGGCTGCAAGAATTATTACAAGAACAAGAAAATACGAACACATAACTCCAATTCTTAAATCCTTACACTGGCTCCCGGTTAAGTTTTGGGCAGATTTCAAAATCCTCTTTTTACCATATAAAGCATTAAATGGCCAAGGTCCAGCTTACTTGTCTGAACTTATCATGACTTACAAACCTGAGCGCACATTAAGATCTCAAGATGCCGGTCTGCTTATGATTCCAAGGATTTATAAAATAACAGTGGGAGCTTTTAGTTACAGGGCCCCTAAACTGTGGAATGGTCTGCCTGCTTTTATAAGAGATGCCCCCTCAGTCTCAGCCTTTAAATCCCGGCTGAAGACTCACTACTTCAGTTTAGCATATCCTGACTAGAGCTGCTGATTTACTGTACAGACTGCATCTCTGTTGTTAGTCATTAGCACTAAAACATAAGTAACATGATAGTTATAATTGAATACTAACGCTCATCTATTCTGTTTCTCTTCTCGGTACTCAAATGTGGCACTTGGTGCCACGGCCCACCTGCCAAGTTGTTTTGCCTGCCTATGGTAAAGTCATCCCTGATGGAGGATCACAGGAATCATGGGAAAGAGGGATCCTTTCATTGGATTGGCTGGCCCAGCACTGTTTCAGCCGTGGAATGGCCAAATGGGGGAGGCAGCTTGACGGATGAGGTCTCCAGGACTCTAAAAATATCCAAATCTTATTATGTGATATCATCTACTGTTAAATTCTGCTCCTTACTTCTAAATTTTTTTTATTTTTATGCTGTATTAAGGATTTGTTCTGTTCTGTGTATTGTATTGTATTGACCCCCTTCTTTTGACACCCACTGCACGCCCAACCTACCTGGAAAGGGGTCTCTCTTTGAACTGCCTTTCCCAAGGTTTCTTCCATTTTTCCCTACAAGGTTTTTTGGGAGTTTTTCCTTGTCTTCTTAGAGAGTTAAGGCTGGGGGGCTGTCAAGAGGTAGGGCCTGTTAAAGCCCATTACGGCACTTCCTCTGTGATTTTGGGCTTTACAAAAATAAACTGTAATGTATTGTATTGTAATAGGTGTTTGCAAATCCAAAGAATTATATCATGTTGTGGAGGACGCCCCTTTGACACTGAATCCGGGTTAGCCATGGGATGCACACTACGTCCCCCGGAACACTTGGTGGCAGCCCCCCAGGGTTGCATTGAGGCCACAATTATGGAACACCGGGGCTCATCTTTGTTGGGCTCCATGGCCACTGCCAGGAGGAGCTGCACAGCTTCCTGAGTCCGTGTTGGCTGTGATGCAGCCACACCCAGAAGTGCAGCCTGAAGTAGGTCAACGAGCACCTGGAGCACTTCCAGGGGTGCTATAAGAGGAGCCTGCAGCCACTACTCGAGGAGCCAGAGTCGGGAGGAGGAGGAGGAAGAAGCTACCTGGGAGGAGTGGAGGAAGACACTTTAGTTGTGCTTTCTGTTTTGCTTTTGCATGCTTGTGGGACTGTGTTGTGCCTGTGGGAAACAGGGAAAGCATTTCCCACATGGTGAAGAAGAAAAATAAAATATTTTCTTTGGTTGGTACACGTGCCTCCGTTGTCAGTCTATGTCAGATCGGGTTCCTATATATCACCTCATCAAACACATATATAAATAAAATTACCTAAAAATGGTGCCAATAGACCAACAAAAGTTCAGAAGTCTGTGTAATAAATAACATTAGCCAGTTAGCTACATTAACCAATATAAAAATTAGGAAAATAATATAAATATGTAAATAATTGAACAGATTAACATATTTAAATTCACAAAATTGTGCAAAATCTGATAAATAGTGATGTGCATTGACCTGGCTAAGAGGTACGGTGGAACCTCGGGTCACGAACGTCTCAGACCATGTACAAATCGGGTTACGACCAAAAAGTTTGCCAAACTTTTGCATCTGTTCACGACCACACACTCGGGTGACGAACAAGCCAGTTTCCCTTCTGGTTCGTATGCGCCTATGATTTCCGCACGTGTTCAGTCTCTCCCTGTGCATTCCCTGTGCAGCAAGCGAGCGAGAGAGAGAGAGAGAGCGCAAGAGAGCACAAGAGAGCGAGCAAGCGAGCGAGAGAGAGAGAGAAAGAGTACGAGAGCGCAAGCGAGAGAGAGAGAGCGCGAGAAGGCAGTTAAAGAAGGCAGTAAGGCCAAGAAGGCAGTTAAAGAATGCACCGGGCTTGTTTTTAAAGAGACTGTTTTGAACATTCTTTTAATCTCGTATTTAATGAAGACTTTTTTCTATTGGATTTTAAACTCCACTTCTGTTATTATGGGATCATTTATTTATTGAAGGATTCTGAAAGCACTGCACTTTAATTTGGACTTAGTTTTTGATTGTTGTTTTGTTGATTTTAATAAAAGCACTTGTAGTGCCTCACTGTCGTGCTCATCGGTAACGATTACCGACGGTGACGGGTTTAAGGGCTCCCGGAAGCAAGATGGGAGCATGCAGCGAACCCGCATCTTCACAGACTACCTCAAAACTGTAATCTCCTCTCCACCCAGTTCCTCCTCACTTCCTTCATGCCAGAACTTGACTCATGCAAGGTTAGTTTTCTTGGTTGTTTATGGTTAGTTTTTGTATAAATTAATGATTTTTCAAATGTTCATTTTTTTCCCTGTGCTTAAAACTCTTTAAAAAAAGTGTTTACAGAAAGCAGTTCGTAGCGCTATAGTGTGAACTCTTGCAATGTTAGTTTTCTCTGTTCAAGGTTTTCTCAGTGTTATTCAATATTTTTACATTTAGTTTACTATTACACTGTGCATTCTATGGTATAATTAACTATTTGTGCTTAAAAATCTTCAAAAAAATATATATTTACATACAGCTTGTACAGTCCGGAACAGATTAATTGTATTTACATACAATCCTATGGGGGAAATTACTTCAGGTCACGACCAAATCGGGTTGTGACCAGAGTTTTGGAACGAATTACGGTCGTGACCCAAGGTTCCACTGTATAGGCATGGGGAACGGGAATAATGTTCACAATAAAACACAAAAATGGAGTTTGAGGAAAAGGAAATGGTTAGAAACAGCAAGTGTGTGAACTGGAAACAAAAGAATAAAACAGCTCCTAATTTCCTTCTTCTATGATAGTAGGAACACAAATGGGTATTCATTCGCAAAATACAGAGAAGAACCTTTTAGAAAATATCATTAAAATCAATAAAACCATGGGAAGCAGAAATAGATTGGAACGATTCAAAACAGAAGTGTGAAGGAGAAGAAAGAGTAATAAGATAAGAGCCTAAAGAAATACATCATCTCAGGGTATGTCAGTACTGCCAGGTCCATGTTTTTCTCAGCCAATTGGACTAATTTTTATTGTCTCCCGTGGGAAAAAAAATTAGCCTTTGTGGATTGTGGTGTTTTGGTCTGTTTTTCAACTCCCCTCCACTGCATTTTTGCTATGTTTTTTATCCATCTGGCACCCTTCTTCTGCCATTCAGACTTGTATATGTTATTTACTGTTGTAAAATCACCAAGGGGACTTCCTCCCATTGTGTGATGGTATATACCCATTCTATCACTCTGAAATATCTCTGAGGGAACCCAAGATTTGATGGTATATACCTAACCCTCTCGCTCTGACACCACCTCCCCCTCTTTCTGGTGTGTCATTTTGTCTGCCTTGGGCAGTGGGCTGTTTTTTGGGCAAATTCATTATTTTTAAGCTGTTCTTGAGAGATAAATGTTTTAGGGATCTGGCAACCCTGGTGTATGTGTAAGTGAATAAAAAGTTAAATGATCAGGTAAAAGCAGTGAAATCCCAAAAACAAGTGTCTTAGGTTTAGCCAAGACACCAGACTTAACACAAATCAAATAAAAATCCTCAATGACTACAAAGGAGTCATTTCGGTCAAATTCAAGGCCACGCTCTGGCGTCTCCAAGTGGAATCATGAGGTGGGATGGATGGATAGAACATACTGTGACCACTGCTGCCATGGGATGCGGCAGCCCTTCAGAAACCGCCTGATAAACAATTTCCATCCATCCATTATCCAATCCGCTATATCCTAACTACAGGGTCATGGGGGTCTGCTGGAGTCAATCCCAGCCAACACAGGATGCAAGGCAGGAAACAACCCCCGGGCAGGGCGCCAGCCCACCGCAGGGCGCACACACACACACAGCCACACACCAAGCACACACTAGGGACAATTTAGAATCGCCAATGCACCTGACCTGCATGTCTTTGGACTGTGGGGTTAAACAGTTTTTCAATGGGAAACAAACACACTCTTATAGCTCCTGGCAATTGATTATGACAGAACTAAGCCAACAGAAAATGTTGTTGGTTAGACCTCTTCACTGCATATAGTGAAGTCCATAAACACATAAGCACTCATGTTGGCTCATCTGCACTTGTAACTCTTCTTGAAAACCCATCTAAAAAGATTTGAATTTACTGCCACATGTCCAGGTGTGCAATTTCTTAGCATTCTCCTTTGTACATGGGCTGTGAAGAAGAGTTATGGAGACAGAAAACCAGCAAGGCATTTTAAATTTGAAGTGCAATTTTCAAAGTCTTTTTAACAGCTCCTTTGGTAAAATCAAGTTATTTGTATTCTCCATAGGAAGAAGCACAGCTATAATTGGAAAATGTTATATTTGAAATTATGTCTATGTGCTTAACATTTGTTTGCCACTAGAAAGGCAATAAGGCTTGAAGAAATTAATCTTTTTTCTTTTTTGTGGGAAAATATACATAAAAAAACAGAACAAATTTGTAATATACTATTTAACCACTTAATGTAATTTGGTAAGTAATTGTTCAGTTTTGATTTCATTTAAATTTCCAGAGCTCCAGGTTACTTCAAAGAGCAGAGGGCCTCAAATGTTTTTTCTAGGAGTAACATTAGCTATTCCTATAAATCAATTTCATAATTAGAGGACAATGTCTGTTTTTATAGCTGGATGTGTTAATGTAGAACCACAGTTGTTGCCCTGGCAAAAAGTGTATCCTTATTTATTTATTTTTTTATTATTGAAATATTATTTTTCATGTTCTGTCATTAATTCTGCCTTTTTTGTCCTGTTTTACTTTTAATATGATGTTTATGATTTGTATTAGGTTATGTTTCTTTGTCTTATTTTTCCTTGGTGTTGTGATGGAGCATGCTCAGGGTATGTGGCAGGATTGCCAGATCCAGTGAGTGCAGGATATTTATAAAAATTGTGTGGCTCAGATCTGGTGAATGTGGGTTTGTGTGATGGAAAGGGCAGTCATGGGGCACTTAATGGGGGTATGTTCAGCACATGCATGAGACCAGTCGGGTCAGCCATCCCTCAGTAGCACTCCACAGATCATTGAGGAGGCACCTACAATCACAAGGATATAAATAATCTGATAAAGGACATAGAAAGGGAAAGAAAGAAATTGGAAGGAAAAGAAAATCCAAAGTAGAGTTGGAACCAGTGCTGATTGAAGAAGGTGAGTGGTCAGGGAAGTTCCATGGAGAAGCATAGGTAGAGAAGCTCCAGGGCAAATAGAATGACACTCCTCTTGAGCTGGGAAATTTGATCAATCAAATACTCCATGGGTCCTGTGGACACCAACGGAGGGGTCTGGATGAGGAAGTCAGGCTTAAGAGTGTCCTGGTGAACATTGGCAGAAGGTGGCTGAGAATAGGAGTTGTCTGTGTATCGCATTTGCCGCACATTCTCTGTTGAGTACCTGAGCCTCCCCATGAAATGATGGGTGAACAGGGAGAGATACGAGAGAGACAGAGAGAGAGGAGCACTGGGGTATGAGCTGGGATTTTATTCCTGTTTTAATTATTACACACATTTGGTAGATGGTGACTGTGTTCAGTAGGTGGCAGAATGCCTATGTACTGCTGTCCAGACAGTCAGAACAGGTTGGATGCCTAGCAATAAAGAAGCACCTTTGGGGCAGTTCTTTGCATCAGTGCCAGAGCCTGCATGTTCCACATCATCCAACTGATTGTCACTATCTCGATTGCTGTCATTATCATCAAAATATTCATCTTGCAACAAATGTAGGTGTTTCAAAACAACATCAGCTTTATACCGCTTTCGCGACAATATAACTACGGACTGTTTTCCGCAAGCTGTTATGTCTAAAATAAAAACCTATTACTATCCACTAGATGACAGCACTATAGTACATAATTGAGACTCATCAGCAATGCTCAGCAGCAAGCTGGCTATATCTCTAGTGACTGTATACTGAGATACAAGTTCTATCATGTGTTGCACATTTATGGGCTCAACACTAGAATTATCACAGCCTACAAAAAAACTCGTAGATCCGTCCCACCTTAAATCGCTTCACACCTCTCCATCAGAGTCTTTTGTCCTGTAAATGTGTCGATAAGCAGCAAGCAGTCTGCTATCACACCCCCCACCCCGCACAGTTTTCTCAGCTCAAGTCTGTTTACCTGCGTGTCAGTTGCTTAGAGTTGTATAGAGTGAGAAGTCAAGCAAAATGACACCTTTTATAAAAATTATATTGTTATTTGGAACACATCCATTACATCAATGATCTATGTAAACACATCGTTAAAACAGAAACGTTTTTCATGTTTTAGTAATAATTGACAAAATGTAGACATGTAGTGTATAATGTGTGAAGCCTGAAGTCCAAGGATCAAATAAACACTTTCAGAAAAGGTACAAATATAACAGAACAAATGCACTTCTATTCTATTTCTATTCTATATATTTGTACCTTTTGATACAAGTTTTTTCGTAGGCTCTGGTAATTCTAGTGTTAATATGAGATATGACTTAACTCGTACCTCGCGTTCAAAGTGTTAATGTACGGTAGGCTACCTATCAGGGCATCAACAGATAAAGAAAATCTAGCCTTGTGTCACAAGCAAGAGTTATTTTGAAATAATGAGCCTTTGGTAATTCACAACTCTGTTACCATCTATTCATGGTTATTTATTGTATGACGCCTGTTACAGATCTAAATAAATAAAGGTTCTTTCTGGAACCTTTATTCATGAGGATGGGTCTTTTGGGAACCAGAAAAATGGTGACTCCGTGCTATTGCTCACGAAGAACTACTCAGGCATTGTTATTCTGAAGAGTGTATGGTGCTAAACATAAAATCCTATTTGACTGGACCTCACCTCCAGTCGAATGCAAATATTAGATGTGCAAGCTGCTATAAATAAGATAGTTACTCTTTCTTGCTCAATAAAAATATGGGGTGGTTCAAAACACAAAAAGAAATTACAATAATTTATGACACTTATTTTACAGTTAAGGTGTTTCCATGGCTAAAACCATCTTTTTCTCTGCTTATCCCTAGGCTTGTCTGCTTCATCAAGATCTACATTATTTCATGCACTATTTAATATTGTGTGCCTGTAATTTGAAAGATGCCTTAGGTAAAAGCGACAGATAAGAAAATGTATATGTGACTCAAACGCTTTGTAGCCCCCGACATGTTGTTAATAATCAATCAGCCACATAATGACTTCCGGCAAAAGAGGAGAAAAGAATGAGTTGTCATGGCTACAATTAAACACACAGGGGACTTTAAAATAAAGCTAAATGTGGCTATTTGTAACTTCTCACCTATAAACTAAACACGAGATTTTAGTAGGAACCTGTCTGAAAAGGGGACAATGTAAATTTGTAGTAAACAGAGCATCTTAAAGCTTTGATAATCTTTGCCACCACACAACGAGAAAATGTGCCTGACTTTATGTTGAAGTAAATAGTGAAAATGCACTCCTACACCTCTCTCTGTTTTCTCAAGGGCTCCCTGCAAAGCTCAGTGATGAGGATGGATTTGTTTTTTATGAGCTTTGAAGGGTCTAAGGGTTGTGAAGGTAATTCCAATCTTCAGCCTGCCAATCCTGTTAAACTGATGCTAATTCTGGATCGTCTTGTGAAAGCTGCCTGGTAGCAGCAGCCTCTCTTCATACACCCTTCCTGCTTCATGGCTTTTCATTAGCTTTGATAGCAGGCAAGGTTGGATGATTTCATAAAATTAATGGTACAGCAACATTTGCCAAAACATAAAATGTAATATATATTTTTTTTAAATAAAACATTTAGACATGAGGGAGAAAAATCAAGTAATATGTAAAATGTTATTCATTCACTATATATTTAGCAAAAAATACTGTATGTATATATCTGATTTTAGAGTTAAATTTTTTTTTCCCACTCTTCAAATTGTAAGCATTTTATCTTCATAAGAGCGGTGGACATAATGATAAGACAAGATGATGTTTTACATTCGCTACTTTGGCTCTGTCTCACTATCCCTTGAAAATGCTCTCTACTATATTTAGAAGTGAAGGTAGCAGTGCTCCAGAAGGAAAATGAATGAATAATGACTTCTGGGGTTATGTTAAATGCATTTACAGTAATTATGGGCAAAAGGAAGTTACATTTCTAACCTAACTAGACACTGGTTCCCTATGTTCCTGAATTTATGGAAAAAAATACTAATGAAATTATTGGAAATTAATTCTAAATATTCTGGTTTAAATTTGAAACATAATTATAAAACATTATCTCCAGTACTATATCTAATTTCTCCAAAATAACATGAAGTCAAGACCTGAAGGTCCCTAGAGTCTGCATCTATACTTGGCAATTTATTTCAAGTGTCTATTATTCTCTGTGTGAAGAAAAACTTTCTAACATTTGTGCACAATTTTTTTCCATGTTCTTGTTAAATTCTCTTTAAAGTAACATCCTAGGATCCACTGTTCTAATTCCTTTCATAATTTTAAAAACTTCAGTCGTGTCACTTCTTAGTCTCTGCTTGTTGAAACTGAAAAGGTTTCCTCATAGCTTATACACCATTTTCAAGTTTACGGTTTGGTCTGCTTTCTTTTTTGTTGTCATTGTTCATTAGACGTGCATAATGTTTTGTGTAAAGTTCACTTTGAATATAGACTATCGTCTTGCTATGTGGGGTCCTCTTCTAGGTTGTGGAGTTGTAGTATGTGGGTAAAATATACATACTGTATGTGTGCATTCTAACATCAGCAAAATAAAAATTGGAGGAAAGAATTTCTAAATAAAATGAAATTAATAATAAAATCATTATACGGCCTCTACAAGTGGAATCCCTCCTCTTCCCTTATCAGTTCAAAGTGATTAGCTGAGGCCCAGAGTTTATTTTTATTGGATGGGACTGTCCTAAACCTAAAGTGAAACAATTTCATTTTGGCCCTATTCCTTAATCTTTCTTCTGTTATATTCCCATTAACTTTACTTTTTATTTTTAATTATATCTTATTTAGTCTGTAAATTAATGCAGAAGGTCTCTGACTGGTTAACAGTCCCCAGGTGCAACATATCATGGAGCTGCAGTTACCTGAGGGAAGTAAAAAAGCATCCAACTAGGACTCCTTCAAACTGTCAGTTAGTTTCACATATTTTATTGTATTGAGTTTTATGTGTATGTGACGTGAGAAATCCATTTCTCAACCTATTTTTTGTAATTGGTCTTGAAGTTAAGTATTGAATCTTTCCTCATAACTCCTACGTCTGGTCACTCTACAGGCTGAAAATCCTAAAACAGTGATTTATTACCTGATTTGACTCATTTGCACAGATAGCATAACCTTTCGGGTTTCCATCCTTTTCATGTTGTCATCATTTCATTAGTATTTTGAAACACCATGTAGAGCATTGCAAGCTTCATAATTTCCACAACAATTTGTTTTTTTCAAAACACTTAGAGTAGACCAGTTTAGGGTTGACTGTGAATGTATTTGTTAGTAAAAGCTGAAGTACCTGTGGGAAAACTTCAAAAACTCCACACAGTGAATTGGCCAAGGGTCATTTTGGAACCCATTTGCTCACCTTTCCAATACCAAGAAAGTACTCTTGTTTCTTAGATTCTATTTCTATCTTTCACCATCCTGGCATCTCATCCTCCTAGTAGTGAGTTTTCACCAAATTCTCTTTGAGACTCTAGACTAAAATTCCTTTCCTAAGACTACATTAAACCACATCTTGGGATCATTTTGTGAAAACGTCAAGTAATTATGTCTAGGGCAGCCCATCTTTTCACCCAGTCATAGTTCTTTTTCCATTTCCTAACTCGTCATCTGTTTCCCTATACAGAATCCACTTGCACCTCTTGGTCTTGGTCTTGAGAGTGTGCCAGCTCTAAAAATGTTCTCCATTTATAGTCATTAAAGGCTGCCATTAAATCATTCACTTTGGCTTTCTACTATGGGTGTCACAATTTTGTTTTTACTTAGAAATCTATGATGTCGACCACATGACATTAAAAAACCCAAATAACTTTTGGATTGAGTGATATTGACATGAAGACCTCTCTGGCTTGTTAACCTAACAAGAAGTTACTGCCAGAACCTGTCCAAACAAATGGTACAATGGAAAAAGCCCTCAACTCTGCCAAAATAATGCTTTCATGTCTATATGTAATATTATTATAACGCATACAGGGGTAGGTAAGAATTCAAGGTACAGATGATAATATAAAAATCCTACCTGTACCAGTGAGTCAATTTACTGTATCACAGATGTTTAACCCCTGCCTGCAGGAATATTTTGTTTTGCTTCCAGTTCTCCTGTACAAATTGTATTCCTTTCACACTTCCCGCCTATCTCACATACTGGTTGTTGACTCTGACCTCTCCTTCTATCCTCAACAGTACCCCTTTCAGCTTAGAGCAAATGTCCCATGCCCCAAGCAGGCTGTCCTTTTTATAAAATATGTCAGTAACTAAAAGAATTAATTGTCACGTTTTCATTTTGGCCTCATTCCTGACTCTTTGTTTTTTTCATATTCCTGTTATCTTTAGACATCTTTATTTTTAATTATATCTTATTTAGTCTGTGACTTAATGTCCTCAGGTGCTGCATATCAGGAAGCTGAAGTCACCTGAGGGAAATAAAAGCATCTACTAGGACTCCATCAGGCCTCTCAGTTAGTTCTTAAGTGCTTCACATATTGTATTGTATTGAATTTGTAGTATTAATTTGATATATGTGTGTGTGATTGTCTATTTTAGGGGTTTGACACGTGAGAAATCTATTTCTGAACTTATTTTTATAATTGGTCTTGAAGTTAAATATTGAATCTTTCCTCTCAAAATATTCGTCTGGTCACTCTACAGGCTGAAAATCATTTGACATTGAGTTACTTGATCACATAAGGAAGTGATATATATACAGTGATCCCTCCTCAATTGCGAGGGTTGCATTCCAGAACCCCCACCCGCGAAAGTTGAATAATATCCGCGAAGTAAAAACCATACGTTTGTATTGTTATTTTTATATTGTCATGCTTGGGTCACAGATTTGCACAGAAACACAGGAGGTTGTAGAGACAGGGACTTTAAAACACTGCAAACAAACATTTGTCTCTTTTTCAAAAGGTTAAACTGTGCTCCATGACAAGACAGAGATGACAGTTCCATCTCACAATTAAAATGCAATGCAAACATATCTTCTTCTTCTTCAAAGGAGTGTACATCAGGAGCAGACAATGTCAGAGAGAGAGACAGACAGACAGACAGAGAGAAAAAAGCAAACAATCAAAAATCAATAGGTGCTGTTCAGGCTTTTAAGTATGCAAAGCACCACACGGGAAGCATATCGTATATCATTGAGGAGTTTTCTTTAATACGTAATAGTGCTCTGATTGGGTAGCTTCTCGGCCATCTGCCAATAGCGTCGCTTGTATGAAATCAACAGGGCAAACCAACTGAGGAAGCATGTACCATAAATTAAAAGACCCATTGTTCTCAGAAATCCGCGAACCAGCAAAAAACCCATGATATATATTTAGATATGCTTACATTTAAAATCTGGGATGGAGTGAAGCCGTAAAAGTCGAAGCCCGATATAGTGAGGGATCACTGTATATTAGTATAGTTAGTTTTCAAACAATTAGGTCCCAGCATCCTGATTTTAGACTGTTATTTTAATCTTTTTATTGCATTTCATTTTTGATTTGATATTGCCATTTCGGTTTCTGCTTTCTCAGTTTTGTGTGTCTTTCTCAGTATTCCGACCCTTACTTGTCCTAACCATGGTTTATTGTTAATTATCTCCTGGTTTAATTATGCTCACAATAATAGTCAGGCACCTTTATGTGTCTACAGCAACATTTTTTTAGAGTGTTGGTATTGGATTTTCTTGCTCTATGATATTATGTCTCAATGGAAAGAGCCAGAACTGTTAATCAAAGGCCCCAGAAGATAAGATGTTATCTTTTACCTAGCCAAAGTTCATTAATGGAATTTCAGTCCTCTCTTTTATCTGAGCTAAAATAATAGCTAGGCCCATGATTGGAAACTCATTAGCAAAGGTCAGCGTACTAAAGTCAAACTAATGAAACACTCTTGGAGTTTAAACCAATCCTCTAATGGCTAGAAAGTTCCGCATAAAAACCTTTAAACTATCGTGTTGATGACATCACGCAACACATGCACTGCCAGTCAGTATTGGGTAAAAAAAATCATAGTAGCAGTAAACAACACGCTCCACAAAATTGCACCACCCATAATAAATAATAAGGGCACCATTGTAAGATGTTAAAAGTGGATTTGTTGGGTTGAAGAGCCTGTTCATATCAAAAATGTATTCTATGCATATCCATACTCCAAAAAGGAGGAACTTAAACCAAAAAAGATGAGAGCAGAAGGTCACAAAAATATAAATAAATAAAAGAGCATCAAATCATAACACATGGCAAATGTTTTTGATTTCTGTTTCTGCCTTTTTAGTTTAATTAGAGCTTCAGGTTTAATGATTTTGGGTTGTTGAACTACTTTTGTCATTAAGGATTACACTTTTGGATTCACTATAGACTTTGTTAATTATTTTTATTGTATTTAATAGTTATTTAGCAGCCATTTAAGCTTTTACCCTTCTTTAGTTTTTTTTTTCAGCTTTTAGTTATTTTCTGTGTAGCTGTTATTACTTTCTAATAAATGTTTAATTTAATTATGATTTGGTTGTGTGAGTTTTTGGATGAGTTTTTGCCTTTATATTTCAGGTAATCATAACACTAATGTACTGTGAAAAATTTACAGTAATGTAGTAAATCAGATAGGAGGCTTATGCTTTTCCATTCCAGTGGCAGGTCCGTGTGTAGAATTAAAATATATTACAGTTAATGTTCACTTGGTTAAAAACAGTATGTCAAGTGATTTAACAATCACAACTCTCTTTTCAACTGATTAGTAAAACTCTGTGTCTGACTTAAATAAAAGTACCTACATCTTTAAAGAAAAGTGAATTTAGGTCATGATCTTTCTGTTCTCAGTCAAACTGTGCATTTTAAAAAGCTGGAGGAAGAATATTTTGAGGGGAAAAGGAATTTTAAGAGCTGCCATGGAAAGGTCACACATGGAGCTGCCAATAAAGGTCACATTCTGTACTCATCACCTCCAAGAAAAGTCTATAGCTTCACAATTAAAGCGTCTGTCAAAGTAGATCTACAACACTGCACATCCAGAGACACACTTCAGACAGATGTGGGCTAGTTAACTTCAAGAGCACTTCAATGTTTGACTACATCATGGACAAATGATAGGCTTGTAATGAAGCACCAGCTAATGCCGCCTTGCATACAAAACCATCCAGCTGCTCCAGGCTCTTTTTTTTTTGTGTGTGTGTCTGTCAGAAATTGTTTGCAAGAATCAGTGGAAACCAGACGGATAGTAAAGAATCCAGTCACTCCAAGCTGCTTGCAGTTATTTAGGATTATTGTTGTCAAAACATTACACACAATGCATTCTTTTACACTCTCTCCTTTGAACATATTACTATTGGCAATGCTTCTGTAAATATTCTTTCAGGAAATGTTGACCATATGTGAAATAGGTAGACCATGAAGAAGCATGTTTAGAAAAAAATACTGACTTTAGCCAACAGATGGTGAGTTTTTTTTTAAATATCATAAATTTTCCAAAAGCTAAAGTTGGTTTATCTTTATAGTTGTAAAAATGCTAATACTCTACTTATGAGATATGGTATAAACTACTAACTCATTTTTACTAGGCACTAAAGGTTTCGCAGGACACAAATGCATCACAGACTTTAATCTAAAAGCTATTACATAACCCCTAATTAGCATTTATTGAAAAAACAAAGAGTTTCTTTTCTTACTCCATCATTAATGGCTTTGAATTTCCAGTAATTTTAGTGAACACAATCCCCAAATTAAATTTAATTAGAAAAAATGGTCATACCCAAAAGAAAAGTAAACCTCTTAAAATTAAGTGGTTTAGGCTAGCAAACAAGTAAGAAGAAAGTGTTTGCTTTTTTTCCAGCCAAGCTAAATGTAATCGAGTCCAAAATGTTCACGCTACAGGATTTAGGTTTAAGTACATGGAACATTACAAAGGGCTTAACAAGAATTAGGCACAATGTTTTTAACCACAGTACTCCAAGGAATACTCCGCCCAAAAATTATATTTTTTTGTATGTTAGTTACCCCATGTAGTTATTATTGATGGCTGAGAAAAAATGTTAATCTCATGTTTTTAGGTGGAACACAAATATCCAAATCTGTGATACAAAATACGTCTATGCTGACCAATGAAGGACATGTATTGTTACATTATTCATGTTACATAATCCACATCTGAAGACATTGTCATAGTCTCAAAACATTCCAAACACATTTATTTTTACTAAAATAACATTAAATAATTCACTTCTGGAAAAGGGAACATGCACAAAAAAACATTTGAATTGTAGACCTGCCTCCAGTCATTATGTTCATATTTATATCCACAACTGGAGTACCTTGGGATTATCTGGCTGTTAAACTACAAACTACTGTGTGTTGGGACATCTCAGGTATTTATGAGTACAAGGCGGATTCTCTTCCTGGTTCAATTCAAATGCTTGGGTGTGTCCATTTTAATTCAGCATTTACCAGATCTTGATCTTGATGTTCCTCATAATTTTCCTAATACCTGTGTACCTTTCACACTGTCTCTCCTCCTGGTTCTAATACCATTCTTTCTCATTTTAGGTCTACCACTTGCTTCCATGATCTTCAGTCTAAGTCTGTTTTCAGCTCAGTTCCTGCTTCTTCAAACTTGCAAATATTTCTACATGAACCAAAGTAGCCAACTCTACAGTAAATTCTTCAAATTGATCCAAGTTTTGTCAAATCTAAAATGTAGTTTTCTTTTCTAAACCCATGAACATAAAGATTCATCTCCACTTATTTAACATTTAATAACTGTGTGTTTGAGTCTTATAGTCTGGATGCTGCTCTTATCAAATCATGGACACTGTAATTGTACAAACTGTCAATGACCTCCTTCTCAATGCTGATAACGCAGGTCATTCTATGCTGTTACTTCCCCACCTTGCAGCCTGTTTTCTACAACTTGAAAAACTAGAATCCCTCTCAAAACAGCTTGCTGCTTGGAAAAATGATCTCGTCTTTCCCTGTGATTGGCCTTGTAGCCATGCTTGACAGTTGCCTTACCTTTGAATCTCACTCCTTTTATTATCTACAAAAACATTGCCGGGGTCTGGCATTACTTCTTCAGGTCAGGTGTGCTGAAGTTTTATCCTAAGTTTTTATTGCGTCTTGGATAGATTCTTTTTATTGGTCTTCCTGTACAATGTGTCAACAGGTTACATACGCTTCAGAACATTGCTGCAAGGGCCACAACCTGATTGAAAACCACATTACCTCAGAGTGTGTGATCTACTGTTGCTTCCAGTCCAAGATCTAATCATTTTGGATGTGATGTTTGAATAAGACAGATGTAGAATCCTATTGTAAAATTAAATCTTTTTTAATTAATAGCAGAAATCAATTTGAGTTTTTTTTTTACCCTTCGAGACTTTCTATAAAGTGGCTATAGTTCATTTTGTTGTCAAGTGCTCTTTGTCCTCTAATTCAGCACAACTTCAGCTAGTTATGAACAGTAATACACAATATTGCATATAGTAAGAGAAAAAATGAAAACTAAAATTATACCGTATGTTATATAGAAGTTACACAAACTCAACAATGAAATTTAAAACACTTCGCTCATTGACAAAGTAAAAGTCTGATTTGTTTCACAACAGTTTTGTGGCAGTTTTCTGTTTGAGTGAAATAAAAAGACAAAAATGGCATTCCCTTATGGATAAAAACATTTCTGAATAAAAGCAAAAAAAGCAACAACATTGCCCTGTATTTAAATAGCACATCTGACGTACATCAGTGCTAAAGGCAAAACAAAAGTGAGTAAAACAAAACAATAAAGCAGCATTTGCTTATCAAAAAAATCACTGCTGAGTAAGTCAAAATAACAGTTGGTAAAGTGAAACAATATTTCCATCAACATGAAAAGCACAGCTGATGTGCATCAGCTCTAAAGGCAAACCAAAAGCCATTAAAATCAAAAGATAAAATGATATTTCATTATAAATGATAAGGATTGTTGATGCGCTTCAGGTCTAAAAGTAAACTTTAGTTAGCAATTTAGTGAAAATATCTGGATTGAGACAGTGCGACAGAGAAATCTGCTTACTGTTACATTATAGCCTCCTGGCTTGTATTTATTATTCATTTTATTGAGTTTTTTTGGGGTTTTTCAATTATTGTCTTTCATGTCTTTATTTAATTTCTGTTGGGCTTGCTCATTTTTTGTTATTCCGGTACTATGTCTTTAAATATCCTTCTTGTATTTTATGGAGGCCTGCCAACCATTACTGTATGTCCTTTGATTGACTGATTGACGTTGAACCCCTGCAGTTTGAATATCGGACAAAGACTGGAGTGGAGGATGCGATTATTAATCAGCTCAACAAGGTTTATTCTCACCTGGACAAAGCTGGCAGCACTCTGAGGATAATGTTTTTTGATTTCTCCAGCACCTTTAATACCATCCAGTCATCCCTGATAAGGAGTAAACTCAGAGATATGCAGGTGAATGAGTCTATAGTGTCCTGGATAATGGACGATCTGTCAGTCAGACTGTAGCTTGTGAGGCTGAAGGACTGTGTTTCTGATATGGATGTGAGCAACACTGGAGCACCACAAGGGACAGCCCTTTCTCTTTTACTCTTCAGTCTGTACACCTCAGACTATAAATATAACAGCCGTTCATGTCACTTGCAGAAAATCTCAGATGATTCTGCACTTACGGGGTGTTTCGAGAAAGGGAATGAGACAGAATATGGGAGTCAGGTGGAGAACATTGCTTTTTGAAGGAAAGTGAATTCTCTGCACCTTAACATCAGCAACATCAAGGTACTAGTTATTGACTTTCACCACACAAAAGATCCTCAATGACCAGTCACTATGAAATATACTAAGGAGTGGAAGTACAGTTGGTGCACAGCTACAGGTACTTGGGGGTCCATATCAATGTCAAGTTGGACTGGTCTTGGAGCACAGAAGAACTGTACAAGAAAGGGCAGAGCAGGCTCTTTTTCTTTATGAGACTGTGTTCCATTAATGTGGGAAGTGACATCCTTCACGTCTCTCTATTATAAAAAAAAAAAAAAAAAAATCCTGGGAGAGAGACTAGGGAGACAAGACGTGATCTTCTCGGAAGACACTATAACGTCACGCGAGACAAGGCAGTGAGATGACATTTAAAACAAGTTCACGGACATCTAACCAAGCAGTTGTTGGAATGCTTTTGGCAGACAGACATCATGTGCTCCCAGCTCTTAAAACAATGTCAAGTGACAAGCAGAACACGCAGCTTACCAGCAGCAGCAGCAGGAAGCCAGCAGATGATCCGACTGCAACTCCTTAGCATGCATTCAGCCGCCTCCCTTTCACAGCATGAGCGGCAGAGACACAAAGTGGCAAAAGGACCTCTACTGTACAGGCCTTTAAATGATCGACGTGCAGCGCGACAAAAAGAACACGCAGCTCACCAGCAGCAGCAACAAAAAGACAGCAGATGATCTGACGGCATCTCCTTAGCGTGCGTTAACCACGCCCGGGGCCGAAAATAAAGCACAAGTATTGTTTTTACAAAAGGTTTTAAAGTAAAAGTGAAAATAATGCATATGTAACACTTCCCATGAAAATAACAATCTCTTTAAATTGCATATCCGTTAAACCAAACCCGGGGGTGGGCGAGCGAAGCGAGCAGGGGGCAGAGCCCCCTAGTCTTCTATAACTCTGTGATATCCTGTGCAATTTTCTGCTCTGTGGTATGCTGGGCTGGTTACATCACTTCAAGAGAGGACCACCAAATGAACAAGATAATTAAACATGCAAGCTCAGTTATGGGACACATTCTGGACTCCCTGGAGGTAGCAGCAAAGAAGAGAATTTAAACAAAATTGAGTGCCATTACAAACAATGCTGCATATCCTCTCTCTGACACACTAATGCTGAGGACTTTGGTCTAACAAATTATTCAGTAAAAGTGTGTCAAGAAACACTACTGAGGCTCCTTTATACCAACAGCAACACACCTGCATAATGCAGCACTGTGACTGTGACAGCCAAGTGAGACTTTTTCTTTCTTTTTTAAATTTTTCATCCTTTTAAGTCATTTTGTAATTAGCTTGGCAGCATATCGTACACAGCCTGGACAAGGAGCTTGATCTGGTAGGGTTCAGCTGCCCAGACTTCAACTAGGGTGACTTTTCTGTCCAGAGCATTGTCCCATCTACTTCAGGCACCTTGATACCATGCCTGCACCATGCTCTTTCTTATTTGGATTGTTTGTGTAGGAGATGACAAAAAACCACAGTATGGCTCATCCATACAAATGCGCATTCACTAGTCTCTTAATGTGCATTTTCGCTTCTGTTGCCTGCCAATGCCTACCTGTACTCCACTTAGTCTTCTGGTCACCTTTGGTTCCACTGACTCCTGGTACTGCAGCACAATTCCAGTCCTCAACACTTTCATTAAAATATTATTAAAATGGCACTTGAGCTATTGTAATTATGGTGGTGGTGGGGGGCACCCTTCATTTTTTTCAGCAGTGTATATTTTTTCTATTTTTTTATTTTTTATTGACAGCATGCTGCTACAATTTTATCTAACATCTCCCACACAAGTGCCACCATGTCATCTGTTGCATAAAAGGCATAGCAGTACTACAGAAAGTTTAGAGAAGAGCAAATCGGCTCAGTCCAAGAGTGAGAGGTATGAACAGTGAATAAAAACTTTGCAGTTTAAGAGGTGACATGATTGAAGAGTTTAAATTTAGGAAAGGAATTAGTATGTTGCATTAGAATAATTTCTTTAAATTAAGTTGTTCAACACGAAAACTGGCCACAAACTGAATCACTTTCAAAAGTTTTTCTTCATGCAGATAAATTTCCAAGTAGTGTGATAGAACATGGTACTTTAATGAGTTTAGAAACTTGACTCGATTTTCTTTGGGAAAATTTAGGAAAATAGGTCTGGTGTACTTTGTTGGACTGAATGGCCTGCTCTTGTCAACATTGTTCTAATGTTCTATTGCTCACGTGTGTGTGCTGCCATCTTGTGTTAGCGGCAGCTTGTGATTTTTGACCTTTGATGTCACTGCACCACCTCTATAAAAGATGACGACACCAAGGTTATTATAGTTTTGTCTTTCTGTATTAGTTTTTATTTCTTTATTTTTTTTATTTTGATTGGAAATTCAGCGTAGTTTTAGTCTTCCTTCATTGTGTTTCTTTAGTTTTAATTTGGTTTTTATGTCACAAAGACATTTCTATTTTATTTTTATATCAGTTTCAGTTTTAGTTTTAGTAATTTTAGTATGGTTAAAGAGCTAATATGGAGTTTAGTTTTGTGTCACAGTCAGACAGAACTGTAGACTTAATGGATAGTAATACATTGTTTACTATCTGGTTTTGTTTATGTCTGATAAAAAACAAGCATAATCAATACCAGATACTGAATATGAACAATTTTATACAATTTTATAATTTTTTAAATATGTCATTTGTGCTGAAAAATATGCACTGATTGATGGCAATTTATATTTTCCTTTTGTTGCCCAGAATGGGCCAATTTTTAATAAAATGTAGGTGAATTTTAAGGTTTGAGGGTTTTTTTTTTTACTGTAAATGTCTATACCACACAACATATCTTACTCCAAGACAATGTGCTTATAATGAATTCCTTCAATATTGCATTCAAAAATCTCCCATACTGAGCTTTTTATTTTCAACCAGCCATATCGATCTCTGATTCCGTCTGGGACACATACAATTTATAGACAGGATTTTGCCACCTGCAGGCCTGAAAAGATATAAAAAATCAGAAAATCAATTATACTGTAATCTGAGAGGTGTGATTATGAAAATCATGGGAGTTTAGGAAGAACAGGGTTCTTGGGCTTGAATCAGTGTGTAGACCCCACCTAGCTGTATTGAGGAAAACAAAGAAAAACAAGCATTTAGTGTCAAGATTAGGAGCTGTGTGACTTGAATAGCCCATTATAAGAACAGCAAACCTTTAATGAGCAGAGCAAAAGTAGGTAATAGGAGTATGAATGGGCACAAAATGACAGAGACAGCATCTGAGATTAAGAACAATTTATACATTATCTAAACCTGTTTATTTAGAGCAAGATGGCAGGAAACCTGGAGCGTACTGCAGTAGGTTTGGATGCAAAGCAGGACAAATCCCTGGTATGCAATATGTATGATATGGCTGATGTTAAGAATAGAAAGAATATAATATTTCAACTATTTTAGAGAGAGAGAAAAATTGAAAAAAGGGGAACAAATATTTTAAAACATAATTCTACTACTGGATTATTTTTGCAATAGCAGGTGTTTTGAGCTTTGAATATAAACTAATAAAAGATAAGTTAATACATTTTATTATAAATACAAAAACACATTAGAATGTTTAGTTTTTCACCAGTTGGCAGACCCTCTTCGCCTACCTACTTGTAGTTCAGTAGAGATGTTGCCAACTCAGGAATTTTATAAGGTTTGTATTGCTTCGTTGTTCAATGACATTTTTTAAATCAAAAGTGATTGGTCTCCAACAATATGCTGATCTTGTATGATGACTTAGTCTGTCTCTTGATCAGTGCCATTTTATTTTCGGAAAGGATTTTTCCTGTTCGAAGTGGCAGGTGAATTTACTGTCAACAAAATGCAGACACCTGAGAAATAAACTGAAACTATACTCACTCGTGATTTTTCTGTCCGGTCCATATGGTAAAGATTTTGTTTACTAGCACATTCCGATTTCAGGCGTTTGAAGTACATTTTGAACAACAAGTCGCTTTCTATTCCACATGCTTTACACGCCCGTATTCAGCTTGCTCTGTCACCGCAAATGTTGTTTGAATAGCAGCCCTCCATCGCCAGCCGCCATTCACTGGATGAATGTATGCGGGTGGCTCGTGGTGGAGTACTTTTTGTTTTAGAGTTAAAAGTTAAAAGGGCTAAAGATTAATGGCAAGAATATTCATTCACAAATGAAAACTAAAAATATTTTTGGATTATTATTATGTTATTTCAGTTAGTCTTTCCAGCTACTTTAATAGTTTAGTTTTAGTTTTTCATTTCAGCTTTGTTAATTATTTTATTTCAGTTTGCGAAAATGTTTTTATAACAATACAGTAATCCCTCGCTATATCGCGCTTCGACTTTCGCGGCTTCACTCTATCGCGGATTTTATATGAAAGCATAACTAAATAAATGCTAAATATAACGCGGATTTTTCGCTGCTTCGCGGGTTCTGCGGACAATGTGTCTTTTTACTTCCTGTATATGCTTCCTCAGTTGGTTTGCCCAGTTGATTTCATACAAGGGACGCTATTGGCGGATGGCTGAGAAGCTAACCAATCAGAGCACGCAGTTAAGTTCTCCTGACTGAGAAGCTAACCAATCAGAGCACGCAGGAGCTATGCAGTGTTAACCAGGAAGTTTCATCTCGCTCATTCAGCATCAACGTGCTTCGCTGTGTAAAGAGTTGTGCTCTTTAGTGTTTATCTTTGTGCATAGTCAAGCCCTTCATTATGGCTCCAAAACAATCTGCTACTGCTTCAGGTGCCGTGCCCAAGCGCAAGAAGAAGATGTTAACGATTGCCGAAAAGGTAAACGTTTTGGATTTGTTGAAGGCTACGATTCTTTTTATTTAAAAAGTAGGAAAGGAATATAAGATCTACGGCTGCAGCGTCCTTTTAACCAGGGTGCAAAACGAGTTGTAAGTGGATGTAATAAGGCAGTAGTCTGGATGGAATCTGCTTTAGGGATTTGGATTGAAGACTGCCAGAAGAAGAACAACGGCAGTGCTACACAATCGCCTGAAGTGGCTCCTTTACAAGGGCTGTAACGCTCTCCTTTGTTGTGCAGTAAAATTAAACTCATTGTTATCGGACAAGTCATCGTGTCATTGTTGGTGAGTAACCATAAATAATTAATACATTTACTGTATACTATTTTTCTTGCAATGTACGTATTTATTGCTGGTGACCTGTCTATCGTAATGGCTGTAACATATGTGATATCGGAGACACTCAATATCTTTAAAATAATATTTAGGTTTTACTGTATATAAACAGTGTGTGTTTATATACATAATTTCAATGAATCTTACCTAATATCTAAGAGAATACAAAG
>JANRMT010062807.1:55075397-55093521 GCA_026402145.1 Polypterus bichir lapradei | reverse complement strand
GGGTCTGGAACGCAACCCCCGCGATGGAGGAGGGATTACTGTAGTTTTAGTTTTGATTTTAGTTTTCGTTAACTATAATAACCTTGGATGACACACAGAAACAGACATTCAGACTTTGGATTCATTCAGAACAAACACACACAATAAGCAAAGAATATCCATTCTTAGCTTAGCAGGGGAAAGGACAGAAGATGGGTTAGAATCTTTGGCTTGACTTATCTTTGTTTTACTTGTTTTGGGCTTTGACATTTCTGAACCTATTTTTTGGTCTTTGAACTTGGTGCCTGTGGCTGCAATTTTGGTGAAGCAGTAGCTCACATTGCATGGTCCATAGTATTCATCTCTTTTCCTTGAAGCACATTATTTTCTTCTTTTTCTAAAAAATGGGGGTAAACAGAAAGACCACTAAAAGGGGAAATGAAACCTCTGGATTCCTCAGGGACATTCCTTTTCTTGTTAGAGGAAAGCACAAGTTGACTAGAAGGTTATACCCAAGAAGAGAACCTGGAATCTAAAGAATCTTTTAAAGCCCAGGGAAGATTTTAGAAGGTATTTTAGGACCACTGTGTCTGGTTACACCCTTTGTGGAGAATAAAAAGGCTACAGGCCATCATGGAGAGGAGCTCATTCAGACAGAGTTCCGTTCATTCAAACAGAGTTGCCATCATTTAGAGGTAGTCAAGAAAAGACTCCAGTCATCTCTGTTGGAAAAGGAATGTACAGCCCTAAAAGACACAATAAAAGACAAGAGGGTGCAGATTCATTCATGCCATTGTGGTGGCAATATATATTTGTTTTTATGAGTAAGTAAAAGTAAGCTACACTATCAAATATAAAAAACAATAATAATATGATCCTCAAGAAAACAGCACTGAGCATAAGGCAGAAACATGGCCCCGGGTAGGACACCAGTCCATCACAGGCTCCATCACACAAGGTCAGTTTAGATTTGTCCATCCTGCATGTCCTTCAGAATATTGGAGGAAAAATGGGGTGCCCAGACACAGACAGAACCCCACATAAAAATAATCATTAAACATCAATGCCAACTGTTAGAATTCAGAAAAAAAGTCAAAATTAATGAAAGCTTCCCAAATTCAGGGTGTTCATAAGATATGAAATAATTTACTTTAAGGAAGTAGAAGTACATAATAAACAAGAATAATTAAAATGATTGCTTCAACTTCACTATGTAAAGTCTAAATCAAGGGTATCCAAATCTGGTCCTGGAGGGCCGACAGTGGCTGCAGATTTCCATTCTAACCATCTTATTAATTAGTGACCAGTTTTTCCTGCTAATTAACTCCTTTTGCATTAGCTTTAAATAACTTGCCTCAGACCTTTTACTTGTTTCTTTTTCCTTAATTAGCAGCACAAAATGAGCTACCACCTGTGCTCATAACGCAGTATCTGAAAATAAAGAAGGATGAAGGTCTCAGTAAGGTTGAACTGTTCAGGTCACCAAAACATTTTGACAGTGTTCTTAGAAAACAGCAGAAAATCAACAGATTTGGAAATGTCTGATGTGGCAACAAACAAGCCATGGAATTATATAACGAGTTTAATAAACAACAATAGTCTGCTTCTAAGGAAGAAACTGGTTGGAAAGCATACAATTATTCAAGTTAAAGTTATATATCAAGCACATCTGTCTCGTTTAAAATTGTTCAAAATGTTTCCAGAGCGAGATCCAACCTGCGAACGTTGCAATCAAGCTCCATCCTCATTGGGCCAAATGTTTTGGGCATGCACCAAATTAACATCATTTTGGACTAAAATCTTTAAATGCCTATCAGACAGCCTTGGTGTCACAGTCCCTCCTAACCCATTAACAGCTGTGTTTGGTGGACTTCCAGATGGGCTTAAAGTGGAGAAGGACAAACAAACTGGAATTGCCTTTACTACACTATTGGCACGCAGACTTATCTTGCTCAACTGAAAGAATCCGAACTCACCCCTTTTAAGTCAGTGGATAACTGATAATATATATTATCTAAAAATGAAAAAAATGAAATTCTCACTTAGAGGATCTGTACAGAACTTGTTCAAAACTTGACAGGATCTAATCAGTAACATTTTAGAATAAGTATTTAAATTGAGGAAGCAGATTCTCTCCCCTCTTTTTTATTCTATTTATTTTTATTCATTTATTAATTTATCTATTTACTTATTTACCCTCTTTCTCAATGATTACTATGACAGAAGCCAAAATAAGTGAGGAACAGTGAGAGACTGCCTCCTATGGCCATGTGATTACCCCAGAACACTGGGTTTCAGCGTCCCTATTGGTCAACGCCCATTTAGGCCGCCATTCATTGGATGAATATATGCGGGTGGCTCGTGGTGGAGTACTTTCTGTTTTAGAGTTAAAAGTTAAAAGGGCTAAAGACTAATGGCAAGAATATTCATTCACAAATGAAAACTAAAAATATTTTTGGATTATTATTATGTTATTTCAGTTAGTCTTTCCAGCTACTTTAATAGTTTAGTTTTAGTTTTTCATTTCAGCTTTGTTAATTATTTTATTTCAGTTTGCGAAAATGTTTTTATACCAATAAGGGCAGCATGGGAGTTGTGATTGCATTGGGCTGCCCTGTTGGGATCCTTGGATGCTGCCACAGGGAGCCATTGGAAGGAGGATTCCCTGTTCTAACAAGGTTTCCACCTGAAACTGAAGTGTTGATATTCTGCCACTGGAAGTACTCTTCGTTCTGGTTTCGAAAGGAGTCATCCAACTATGGACGCTGAAGTCGGAAACAACGGGAGACAAACACCAATTTAAAGTTAAAAGCAATTTCTTTATTCTTGGTGGCAGAGAGGCTGCAGACCCTGTCACTGTCCAGTGTGCTACAGACCGTCAGCCTGCCAGCAGGAAGGAGAGACTTCCTTTTAATACTCAAGTTCGTTGACAAGAAAGAAAAAAGAGGAAACGTAGCAGTTCATCTTGAGGTTATTAAATGGACTGCTATAGCCCTTATCCACATCCTTTGTATGTGCAGAAAAGCACTGTTTTTTACGGATAAAGAGTTGTCAGCATTTTCACAGTTTTAGGAAATACACTTCTGCTAGCTTGCACGTACGTTGTACATAAGTTCAGTTACAGCGTGTTTTGTCCTAACGGTTATAGGGTGTGTGCAACTCAGCAGTTTTAAACAGTGCTCAATTCCTTATACTTTATTGCATGCTCATTGCTCATAAATTATCAAGGATTACAAAAAGGTTAGTTCAGTACATTACATTAGTTATAAAGAAATTACATTCTTATAGCTTTAGTATCTGCATTAGATTACATTTGTTCAGTTAGCTTAGCACATTCTTGTTTAATACATAAGTGTCACGCTTCTTATAGTTCTATTAGCATCATACTTTTATTATTTTAAATGACTGACGTGCCTTAATTCTAAATATTCTTTCTCACAACCCATCCCAGGGAGTCAGAGTCAGGAGAGGACAGCAACTGAATTCCCCTTGGAGCAGTGAAGGTGGAAAAGGAAAAGGATTGTGTCTTTCATGAAAGAAAAGAAACCGACTTCTAACATAAAAAGTCTATTTGAACCCAGGATTGTTGTGTCAAGTCTAAAGAGAAGTCCATTTAAACCAAAGCAGGTAGGGAGGCAGTTTGCCATAGTCAATTGGACACTGGACAAGGTTGCTGCTTCAGTTCCTGCTTCACTATGAGCTTCTACTTTAAATTAATATCTGTAAACATTTGTAAAGTATCCTGACCTTGTAAGTTGAATAACTCCCCTACACGAATATTCAATAATAATACAAGATGGCCAGTAGAACAAAAACAGCTTCAGGTGACATCCCACTAATTACCTTTACAAAGTAACCATTAGGACACACAACTCTAGATTCAGGGACAGCTATTACCTACAGGTCTGGAGGTCATGAGGCTACTCAGCAGCTACTCATACTCTCAGCTGACCTTGTATTGATTGGTACTGCACCACTGTTACCAGTCTGTGGGAGGCATGTAAGAATTTCATTATATTGTATATGCACGACAATAAACTTGAATTAATTATTTGCTAAGAACAGAAATCATTAAATAGTCTGAGTATACACAATGGGTGATAGAACAACAGTTTGAGAAAGTGAAAATGGCCACCTTGTAAATAACAGAAAGTGATTGTTTACCTTAACCAAATGCCTCAGGCATGCATTAATATGGTGGACTATAGAAGTGGTAATACATGTGTTTACCAGTGGTGGCTGTTCATGTTTGAGGGTTATTATTTGTATCTACTTGTTATTTTGCATAAATAGCATTATTTGAAGAGAAATGCCCTGATTTCTTATATATATTCTATATAAAGTAAAATTGTAAGCCATTTGGCTGTCTGTCACTAATCATGGAAGATCACCTCAACTTATTTTCACAAAATTTTGCATGTGACTTGTAGTTGGTCCAACTTAAAGTATAGGCTTTATGGCTTATCAGAAAGAGGGGTTATTCCTCCACTGAGTCGGCTTCTTAACATGGTGGAGTGATTTGCTTGATCAATCTGAGTGATACCGTCAGGAGTTGTGAACTCCTCGTAGAGCCAGCCATGACAGTAAGGTCAAAGGTGAGGTCCTGACTAAGACTGACTAATGTCCATCCAAGAGTCCATCCAATGTGAGTAACTTCCATTTGTTTCTCGTCATCCTGCACACGCCTTGGCATATGGAGTCTCAACAGGAAGTGAAGCGGTACCACCGATACCAACAGCTCCTTTGCGCTGGCTTTTCCTTTCATGTGACAAATGGATGGACAGCGTCATCATCAGATCAATAGACAGCCATGACAAAAGTGAGGTTACAATGGGAGGGTGGCATTTCAAAAAATAGCACTGGCATGGGGACTACAATTCCCAGCAGGCAGCACAAGTGCATTTGGGGGGGGGGGGGGTTATCATCATCAGCAAGCACACCACTTTGTCACGCCCAAAACAGAATCTCATCTAAGACCACAGATACATACAGCGTTTTCCTCTCAATTCATTTTGATAAATATTTTATTGTCTTACACAATTGCAGCTTTTGTCTTAGGCTTAGACCACACATACCCGGGTATTTTTCAAATGGGAGTTTTCCTCCTTCATTCCACGTGCACTGTTTTTTAAAAAATCTCTATCCATATGAAAACGCAAAAATCTGCTGTCAGATACTGTCAAGAACATACAAAAACAGCAGGCAGCGATATAACCTTAACTGTAATGAAAAGCCTGAAAAACGTTATTACTGCTTCAGGTTTGTGTCCTAGAATTTTTTTTTTGACGGGGCGTCGACCATTTTTCAAATGTGTGTTCAGCATAGAATTCTGGAAAATATGGGCGTCATGAACACTACCCCGCCATGTCAATATGACGTCAATAAATAAACACTTGTAATCACAAGTGGCTTGTACATTTAGAGAAAAACACTTTCTGTTCAAATAATCCATGGAATTTGTGGATGGCTGCTTTATTTCTGCATGAGTCACATCCACGGCACTGATGCACTGTGGGATGCCATGGGCTCAGTGCAACTCTGCTATAAGTTCATCTACTTTGGACTCAGTAACAGGTCATTGTATATACACAGTAGACATTAGATACTTCACACACTTGCCTTACTATTTTAGGAACCGCCTGTTTTGACAACCCAAAGGCATTTTCGCAAACTCCCCTTGTCTGCTATTACTAGACTGTGCAGGCAACTTTTTGACAGCACTGGCAGGCAATCTTATTACAGTTGTCTTTCCTTTAAAGTGCGGGCGAAGCAGCTCACTAAAGACAACAGCGATGTCCTTGACAAATTAAAATTCTCTCATCATTTTTCAGCAACAACATCTTCATTCTCAAAGTTGTCCCACCAACTAGAAGTCCAAAACCGGCGACATAGACGGCTGGGTCTGTGCAATCGGAGTGTTTGATGTAGCAGTGACTTCTGTAGCATATTCCGATGCCTCTGTTGCTCACTATAGTGATAAAGTAATTGTACGTTTAAATGTAAACATGTAAAAAGTCCCATTAACAAGGTTAACACCAGCACTACTTTAGCTACGCCCACCATTGTATGAAATTGCCTCATGTAAACAAAAAAGATAATGGCATACACACTGACATCAAGCAAACAAGATCTCGGCGCACACTCTGATGTTACAAATCACATAAACAAGGAAGACAGAGTTTCTAAAGATTTTTCACCTTGTTTTTCAAAAGGTTAATTTTCATGGACCTAAATTGTGTGTGGACAAAGGGCCAAAACGTTTCATCGTTGGCCATGTTGAACTTCCAAATGACAGAGTATTCTGTGTTTATATATACCCAGGCAATGCCAGGAACTTCGGCTAGTCTTATATCATGAGTCAATATCTTAAAGAAGTATTCTGTGGTAGTCAGGTTCAGAGAGTTGTTGGGGACCCAGAGAGTCTTGAAGGAAATTTGAAAACAAGCAGGATGCATTTATGGAGTTATATGGTCAAGTTTTCCATAAACCAAGACACTTGATTAGAAACTAAAACCTGCTGTAATCTAATTCAAGCAGAACAAACTTTTTGAAAAATGTGCAACAGCAGCCAGGAATTTACACTCTATGTTTAGTTTTATATTGCTAATGAGAAGTAACAAAAATTAAATAACTGTATTTCAGCATCTATGATGGAGAGTTAGGACCGCAATCTAGAAATAATTTATACATGATAAAATGTGCTGAGGTATGAGACGCAATTCTCGCCACACTTGGCAGACAGAGAGCAAAATCAAACAAATGCATGACGACGTGTGTTAAACAAAATATGTTTCTGCTCCTTAAAGTTCCACTCAGTCAGCACTTTCATGTGTACTTCACTCAACACACAAGAAATAATTTATCTTAACAGGCAGAATTCTCTTAATGTGCAAATCTGAAGAAAAAAATCAATGGAAATAGTGGTTGTTTGGGAAATGTCTGTGTTTCCTGTACTATTACTGATTTTCAGCTCTGTACTCAGTGGGCTGCAGTATCTCTGCTTAATTCTAACCTGTCACACACTGTCGGCTAGTTGGCAGCATTTTAAGACACTTTCTCTATGGTTAAAAGATAAAATAAAAATGTATAATGATTGGGTGCCATCTTGTGGCCAGATTGCAGCAGCAGCATATTAAATTTGTGGACAAGCCATGAACGGCTTGCTTGACTGTAATAATTTAGGAGCACAGAGGCATTATAATGGGGGCTGATGTGTTATACATATACAGTGGATTCCAAAAGTATTGTGACCCCTTCACTTTCTGTACACTTCATTATGTTGCAAATTTTAAATGGATAAATTTGTCATTTTTGTCAGTCTACACTCCATGACTTATAATGACAAAATTAAAACATTTTAAGAAAGGTCTGCAGATGTTTTAAAAATCAAACTGAAATCTTATTCATATTGGTATGATGATGCTTAATTCGGCATGTTGTAGAAGCCACATTGGCAACAATTAGAGCTTTGAGTCTTCTTGGGTAATTCCCTACAAGCTTTGCCTACCTGGATTTGGGCAGTTTCTTCCATTTTTCCTGTCAGAGCCACTTAAAGTCTGTTAGATTGGATAGGAAGTGTCTGTAAGCTGCCATCTTCAGGTCTCTCCACAGATGTTTTATGGGGTTTAAGTCAATGGGTTTTGAACGGCACTGGTGACATCCCTTTTGTCTTCCTAATCCTAACAATAGATGTTTCATTTATCATAAACTTTCCCAAGTGTGTGTGCTGTCCAAGTCCCTCTGAGTGATTCAGTTTATTCTCTATCATCTGCCATTCCACCTAGTTTGGTATCATCTGCAGTCTTAATCAGCTTCTTGTTTATATTTGTATCTAAATCATTTATATATACTATATTAAAAGCAGCAGTGGGCCTAGCACCAACCCCTGAGGGACACCACTTTTAACATTAACTAACTCTGATAAGGATCCTCACGCCATAACCCTCTGCTTCCGGTGTACTTGAGCCAATTTTACACACCTGTGTCCTAAACTTCCAATTCTTTTAGTCTGATGCCAAACCTGTCATGTGGCTCCTTATCAAATGCCTTCAGAGAATCATAATAAATAATAACTTTTTGTTTCTTCATCATAGAATTACAGCATATTAATAAAACACAACCTCCCTTGTCTGAACCACTTTGACTGTTCAGTAAAACTCCTGTTCTTGCCATGTATTACTCAATCTGTTGTTTAATAATTTATTTCATTAATTTATCTGTAATGCTCATTAAGCTTACTGGCATATAGTTACTTTGATTGATATCTTCCTGTTCATAGGAATTTTCTCAGTACACATTTTCAAAAATACACGTCAATGGTTTATACATGCACTCACTAACTATTGTAAGCATTCTAGGCCCAGCAACTTGTTGGATTTCAGCCTTTCTAATCCAGGCAGCACATCTCCCTCTACAGGAGCCACTTAAGCTCCTGTAATACTCTCACTGTTTGACTGTCTACTGTGTGCTGTTGTTTGCAGTTGCTTAACTTTTCTTTCCACCTGCTTACTTTCCTAGTTGACTATTCTTAATGCTTTGGTCCTCCAGGGATCCTGGTGCTGCCACGTATGCTGTTCATACATAAATTATAATAGTTCCTCCATATAAAATGAACACTAAAGCCCTCGCTCTCCTGCTAATGCTAGTGCTCCTTGGTATAAGAGCTATGTACTTCTTTATGTAGTTATTCTTTTTTTACCTTAACTCATTCTCAATAAGGAAACACGTTTTTTTACTTACTGTCTACTCCTGCTTGCACTGCTTGCTACATGTGCTGCACTATTGTCCCTTTTCAGTCTTACTCAACCAGTTACCTTTGCTCCTGCGTGTCATGTTTCAGTTAAGGTTTCCCCCAGACAGGGTTTCAAATTCCATTTCTTGTCTTTTTTGTTCATTTTGTATTCTCCTGCTTATGTTAATATTGTTGTCCTGTTTATTATTTGTACAGTATAAGTATGAATCTTTGTCAATATTCTTGATCATTTTGTTTCTGTGTGTCTATATATCTTCTATTATGCTCCTTGTGTTTTGTGGGTAGTTCCCCAAGAGGCGGGGCTACCTACCCATCACTGCAGGGACGGCCTTCAGCACTAAAAAGGCTGAGAAAATCCCATGGTCCGTTTTCAGTACATTGTATGTGCTGGTGCTGGTGAGTTCTTATGATTTTTAATATTTCTCTTGTGCTTGTTGATTTACTGGATTTCTTTTAACTCTTTGCTTTGCCTTTTGATCTTTCTCTGGATCTATGTATTGGAACTTGTTTGCCACTGGACTGCCTATTATTTGGAAGACTACTCCTTCTGTGCTTTTGTGCTCTTCAAAGCTTCTTCAAAATGTTGCATATGCCTGTTTCCACGTACACTTCAAGATGTATAAAAACTAAGCCACGCACATTTTCACGGCAGCCTTACACCTTGCATACGCACTTCTCTGCTCAGTTTTGCAAACTGGCGGCACACAGCATCAAAGCAGTTCTACTGTCTCTCTGTGTTTTCCCTTTGTTTTTAAGATTTGCATCCATGACGCCGGATTCATCAAATACACTGATATTAATTGCATATCATTTATAAATTGAAGGCACGCATAATTAATATGTAACAATATAATGGTGCACAGAATGGCCAAACTATTCCAACTACCATGGCTGATTTAGCATTGTTAGAAGACATCACAAATGGAAGAATCAGAAGAGAGTGTGTATTTAGAGGTCATACTGATTTCTTGTCCCATGTTGATGACTGGCTTCTAAGTCTATTCAGATTTCCAAGAGCTATCCTCTTGGCGCTGTGTGCTGAACTGGCACTGGCTTTACAAAGGCACACTTTGAGGAATTGTGCTCTACCTCTCTCCTCTGCAAGTTCTCTTCACCCTAAGGTTTTTAGCCACAGGAGCTTTTCAACGTGAACTGGCTGACCAATTGGGTATTTCTTAGTCATCACTGGGTTGTGCCATGCCAGCTGTATGGGATGGTATTATTCCCTTGTTATCCAGATAGATAACAATCTCCTTACACTGTAGTTGCAATTCACAGCAATGTACAGTTTTCCAAATGTAATCAGAGCAGTTGACTATACAGTAATCCCTCCTCGATTGCGGGGGTTGCGTTCCAGAACCCCCCGCGATAGGTGAAAATCCGCAAAGTAGAAACCATATGTTTGAATGGCTATTTTTATATATTTTAATCTCTTATAAACTCTCCCACACTGTTAACATTATTAGAGCCCTCTAGACATGAAATAACACTCTTTAGTCAAAAGTTTAAACTGTGCTCCATGACAAGACAGAGATGACAGTTCTTTCTCACAATTAAAAGAATGCAAACATATCTTCTCTTCAAAGGAACGCCGTCAGGAGCAGAGAATGTAGGAGAGAGAGAGCGAGATAAAAGCAAACAATCAAAAAATCAATGTGTGCTTTTGTGCTTTTAAGTATGCCGACGCACCGCGATAAAGCGGCATTTTGTAGAGGAGCGTCCGTATCCTCTAGGCAAACAGCCTCTGTGCAAACAGCCCCTCTGCTCACACCCCCTCCATCAGGCAGAGAGAGAGAGAGAGAGACAGAAAAAAGCAAACAATCAAGCACCGCGCGGGAAGCATATCGTATATCATTGAGGAGTTTTAGTTAATATGTAATACATGCTCTGATTGGGTAGCTTCTAAGCCATCCGCCAATAGCTTCCCTTGTATGAAATCAACTGGGCAAACAAACTGAGGAAGCATGTACCATAAATTAAAAGACCCATTGTCCGCAGAAATCTGTGAACCAGCGAAAAATCCGTGATATATATTTAGATATGCTTACATTTAAAATCCGTGATAGAGTGAAGACGCGAAAGTCGAAGCGCGATATAGCGAGGGATTACTGTACACACATTACTATGAAGCAGGGTTGTCGAACTCCAGTCCTGAAGGGCCACAGTGTCTGCAGGTTTTCATTCTAAACCATTTCCTAATCAGTGACCAGTTTTTACTGCTAATTAACATGTTTTCCCTTTATTTTAATAGTCCTATTTTTAAGGATTCAGTCCTCTAAATTGATTTTTCTTCATTAAATGGCAGCCAAACAGAAATGAGACATGAAATGAGCCAACTAATGACCGGCTAAATTGAGGAGTCAAACTACAACCAATTTCACTCCAACCAGTTTCTTAATGAGGAGCTGTGGACGGTCTGTTTTTCTAAGAACACAGTCAGAATCCTTTGGTGACCTTAGCAGATTAATCTTACTGAGACCGCCACCTTTCTTTATTTTCAGATACTGTGGTTAGCTGGTCACACAGTGGCTTGTTTTGTGTCTCATTATCGTTAGGCTGCTAATTAAGGGAAAAGAATCAATTAAGAGATCCAAGTCAGTTTAATTAAAATTAAGACAAAAGAAGTTAATTAGCAGCAAAAACTGGTCACTAATTAAAAAGATGGTTAGAATGAAAACCTGCAGCCACTGCGGCCCTCCAGGACTGGAGTTCAACACCCATGCTATAAAGGCTCTGTCACAGAATGAATGTGCTTATGTAAATAGAAAACATTTCCACTCTGTCAATGTGCAAATTATATGTCTTGCGAAAATGTGTCTCATTAATGTTGTCACAAGATGGCCTGGCTCAACTCCTGATTCCTTCATCCTGAGAAACAGTAGTGTTGGGAGCAAACTTGAAAATGGTGTTGTGCATGATGGCTGGCTTCTCAGTAAGATAAGACATTTAATATTACCCCTTTGGTCAAAATTGTAAATTATTTGGATGATATAACCATATAACACAATTACTTAGGTGACAGGGGGTACCCTCTGAAGACGTAGCTTCTCTCCTCGCTCGCCAACCCACTGACTGAATAAGAGTAACGTTATAATGAACTCCACGTTCTGGCTAGGGCTGTGGTAGAACATTCTATAGGTTAGCTTAAGGGCTGTTGGAGCTACCTGGACAAGACTGGTGGAGTGGTGCTGTATAGTCCACAGAAAGTGTGTTGCAATGTGCAAGCATGTATTGTGCTGCATAATGTAGCTTGCCTGTACCTTTGGAGATGCAGTATGATGAACCTGACTTTGACCCACCAACTGATCAGCCAAATCAGAAAGCATTACAACTTCGATTGAATGTAATTAGCAGAATGTAAACACAGGTAAGCAGATGCAGCATTTAATTTTTAAACCATTCATTTGATTTCTGGTCAATATTACATAGTACTGCCTTTATATTCTGTAGTTCATTGGCTACATCTCTTACAGCATCCACTAATGCATTTTGTGATTCCAAAACAGCATCTGTCAGCACACGGCCAGATGGTAACCCAGCAGTTTCCAAGGCAGGGGTGTTTGAGCAGCCAGCGCCTGAAGATGTACTCAGTATGGCAGCAGCACCATCATCATCGCCTGAAGTCAGGTCTCCGGCATGAGGATCTGCTTTTTCAATAATGTTTGGAACTGAATAAACATTAATTTATACTGCATCTGCTGCCTGCTTGTATGTCTTATTAAATATGCAAATTATTTACACAAGTATGTATAATGGTAAGCAAAATACAATTAAAAGTTACCTACACCCATTAGAATCTCCCTCCCTCACCCGCCGCTAAAATTCTGATTATAAGTGTTTAGCCAATAATTGCAGCTGCTCAAATGATGTGAGCCCTGGAATTTCACTGCCTCATCCAGTGGTGTTGACACTCAGACAATGGGCTGTGACTCGTCTTTTCACAAAGTCTTTGATGTCTGACCACTTCTTTTTTTATTTCAGGTGCTTGGCGACTTTCTGAACCTGAGTTTTTGAGTGCTTCCGCAACACCGTGCTACTCATTCATTTTCTTTTTATTGCTTGTGCCACTGCTTAAGCTACCAAATAGTATGTTTTTCCTTGCCTCCAGTTCATTTAGCAGGACCTCCATTTTTGCATTTGCTGAAGTTTTTTTTTCCCACATGCTTTTGCCATTGTCTTTTAATAAACCACTGAATGGAAGGGGCTATTTATATCGATTTGCATATTCAAATATATGAGTTGGGATAGAGCTGTATGCGCGTGCACATGTGTTACATTTTACGTTCATTGGGATTTATAGAGGGGAAATGTTTGGAACTTGACATACACACAGTTTTATGAATCTGGATTTTGTTTGAGGATACGCACAATTCTAGTTTTGTCCGTACGCAATGTTTTAGTGTGAATTCTATACACGGTGTTATACATGAGGCCCCAAGTTGTGACGCTCCACAGTGCTTTAGTGCCAACCGAAAACAAAATTCTTAGGAGGAAACATGTCAGAGGTATTGCACAACACTCAGCAGTACTCAGCAAACACTTTGTCTGCTTTACTGATATGTCAGCATATCAGTCAGTGAAGTCTGTCTCCCAACGACATTGGTCATCACCTTATTGAAATATCTATTGAAAGTTCCTGCCAGTCCTTAATTACTCCTGGGTCCAACTGTATGCAAAATGTGAATTATCACCACACTACTGGTTTTGTTTATTTTGGGTACTTGATATGTGACCACAACAGGTTGTATCTTTCTGCTGATATACCTACTTGGCACTTTCTGCATGTTTTAAGATGAGTTGGGTTTTAACCCTGTAATTGTGTCTATGTGGCACAACATTTATTGCAGCCATGATAGATGAAACAAAAACTTTGGAAACTCCGATGCTTTACCACACCAAAACTCCAAAGGAGCTTAGATCAGCTGCTGGAGATTCATGGACCACCCTAGGAACACTCTTTCAAATCTTTCTGTAAAGCTCACAATGTCTCCTAACTTTCATCTCTCTTGTGTCATGGTTCCCGGCACACTACGTCCTGACAGGAAGCCTCTTGAGCTCCTCTCCAAAAGAATTTGACAGTACTCTCAACTCTCCCAAAGATCTTCCTCACTGAGACTCTTAAACTTTTCACTCACTCCTTCCCCTCAGCCTAAGATTCACCAGTGCAAATGAGCCAGCTCAGGCATACTGTATGTCCAAGAGGATGCAAGCAGGTGATTTGCCTCCTGATTTTGTTGAGTCGTTATTCTGTCTTAACCAATTATTTATTACCAGTAACTGCGTACTGCACGATATAGTGCAGTGAATACACTTGACTTGAGCATTCATAGTTTTCATACTCTTTCTCTGTCTCTGTTTAGTATTCGTTTGCTCAGAGGTTGATGCGCTTGCTATTTCCTGAGCAGCTCTTCTTTTTTCCACCCTAGTGGCCCGCTGCTTCTCTTCTTTCGTTGGCATCTTTTCGCGTTAAAACTGATTAAGTTAGTTTTTGTGTTGCAATTATTTAGTACGTTTTCTTTAATTTTTCACTTAAGCTGGCACTTAAGTCTTCAATCTGCCACAAGAATGATTAAAGATATAAGGAGGTAGGGGTAGGTGGTAGGGAATGAGAACAGCGCCCATACGCATGTGCCGCACGGCTGCGCGCTGCAGAGAGTTGATTCTACAATAAAATAAAAATAAAAAGAGTAATAAAAATCATCACCCCAAAAGCGGATAGTAGACATCACATAGTATATGTGTACAAAATTTCAAGTCAATAGGTGAAACGGTTTGCGAGCTACAAGTGATTAAAATACTGGACAGACAAATAAACAGCCACAGTAGCGCATTATATAAGAAGATATGAATTCCCTTCTGTGGAGTCAATTGTTCAAACGAGTCCACTGTTAAGTTCATTATTTTATTACGTCTTGGTGTTTTTTCTTATCAGGTTGTATAAATTGCATAGTTATGCTGCCATTTTTTTTTACTTAATACTTCAATTGTTACACATGGTATGAATTTTGGGGTCCATATGTTATGCATTAGCTGAAATGACATTTAAATTGAAATGATAATTGCATGAAGAAATCTGAGTGTATATACATTCTTTTTAAAGTGTAGGTGTCTCTAAGATTTTTTCCAAATGCTTTACACGTGCAATTTGGTAAGCTTTGTGAATGGCAAGAACAGATCCCCAGGATTTCTAGTTTTAAGAAGAAAGTGAAGTAAATGAGGCCATGATGGCCTGACCTGAGACGCATGTGCTTTCTGTCACAACTTGTGAGCAGTAGCATATTAAACACCACTATCTTTTGCACCTCTTAGTTCTGTTGAATTAAAAGCCAGCCTTAGGGCATGCTATGGGAACTCACCAGTCAGTGGAGTGGTGGCTCTGAGGTTAGGGATCTGCATTGGCAATTGGTTGAATCTCGTAAATACCAAAAGGGACTCTGCTTTGTTGGGCCCTTCAGCAAGGCCCTTAACCTGCAATTGCTGAGCGCTTTGAGTAGTGAGAAAAGCGCTATATAAATACAAAGAATTATCAATCAATAATGGGCCTGTTATAGCGATACCGTCAAAGAGCTCACATCCAGGGAAGAGATCAAAAGTTTTCTTGGCTCATTTGGCAAGAGGGCAAGCCAATAATGTGACTAAGAATTCCTGAGAATCCTCAATGATATGATGTCTGTTGACCGTTTAAGGTGTACAACCTCACCAAAAATACACAGTCTGAAGACACCAACCTTCCTGACGTCAAGTCTTTGAACTGTATGGAAAAAACTGAAACCCTGGAGAAAGCCAATGAGAGAATGGCATGAGAAATCCTGAAATTTAAATGACATACTGTATACTAATTTTGAATAATTATAATACAATTTTATAATTTTTAGAGTAACTCAGTAATAGAGTTAAAATAAATTTAGCTCTAAACTTTTATGTAAATGATGACAAAGAAGTTTGTCTAAATGCCCGAGTTTTCCAATTTTCCATTTCTTATGCACAAAAGAGAGTATTTTTACCAAGGACATTGAATTTGTGATTAGTAGAGCCTGAATTATGATAACACTAAAATAATCAGGGATTTGCTCCATCTCAGCCAGTTGTTATGTCAAGTAGGTCAACAAAACTAGCGTTCAATGAGCTTTAAGTAATGGTAATCGTCTCCGCATCGCTTGATCAAATTTACATAAGAGCCTGTCCAAAGTAGAATCAGAGAGTGGAAATCATGTCAGACGGTGGCTCCAGTGACCTTGACTCCCACTACAAATGTGTTTTGAGGTTTCACAAATGGATAAACATTTTTGAAGATAATCACTTTAAACTGTTTGAGGCGATGCCCTTTCCTGGGATGAAACTGCAGCTGTTTGAAATGGTGATTGCAGGAGACATTCGAGTCTGTTTTCATCCTGTTTCAACTCATGACCGATTTGCACTGAAAAATGTGCCTGGTCCTTTGTTGCATGCAGATGGGCCCCCATTTAAAGTGTAGTTTCAAAGGTTATTGAAGGCGTTTATTCCATATTAATTATTTCGTTTCACATCACAATGCATCTGGGTTGAATTTGTGGAAGATAATGTTTTAAAGTTAGTGCAAGTTATCCGCTATAAAATAAATACCTACAAAAGTTATATTTTTCATTTTATTTTTACAAAGGAATGGGTAAGAAGTATATGAATACAGCATATTTATTTTAAAATATAGCATAATATAATTTTAAACACCTAAACAGAAGCCCAGGGGGAGTGGGCAGTGCACCGGCTTTATGCCTCACAGCTCCAGGGTCCTGCCTTCAAATCCCCACATTCCCATTGTATTCCCGTGGGCGTTTCTCCTCAGGATTCCACTGACATCCCAAATAAACCAACCTGCCCCCACCCAGAAACAGTACCTTGCATCCAGTAGTGAAACAAATATGAAAATCCAGTATTTTATCAATCAAAAATCTGTTTAGTTTCAATACTTTTATTGCAAACCCTATTCATATAACACAAATATAATGAGCAACATGTCAGCAATGGACAACAAGGCAAGGAAAAGTGGATGAGTGATGGGAGGTGCTGCTTCATTTGAGGCAGGATATGTAAGACTTCCAGCATGTTAGGTCTCAAGAGTGTGCAGATCCCATTAGGTTCTTTTGCAGGAAGAGAACACACTTGGCAGCCACAAACGTTACCCTAAGTGGTCCAGGAATGGCCAAGTGCAAAGACATTTTTTTTTCTAAGCATAAAAACAAACAGGCATACTGCAAAAAATGAAATCTAAACAAGTGGAAAAGTATTTATATCATGACATCAAATCTCATTTTTCTTATTGTAAGAATTATTGACTTATCAAAAAACGTGCATTTATGATTATTTAGCTTACTTTAAGAAATCTTGTCAAGTAAATTTTGCTTACCCCATTGGCAGATTTTTTTGCCAAATAAAAGCAAAACAACTCCTGTTTAAAGGTGTTTTTTCTCGTTTTGGATATGCAGTGTAGAACAAAGAAAAAAAGCAAAAAAATCACTTCTGAGATCTGGCATAAACACGAACAAGGCCAAAACCTCCCTTCTGCTTTTCCCATCATTATTTCATATCTGCTCTGCCGAGCCTGAAACTCCCTCCACGTTCATATCATTAGAACTCCGGCATAACTCAACAAGTTTCAACAGCAACTAATTTAATACATTAAAAAAACAGCAATCTGATTACAGGTATATCACAAATCAACAATACCATAATATAGAACATTAATATACTAGCTACAATCTCACCACTCAGGCTAGGTAATTTGGTACAGTTTCTTCATATTCATGTCGATTTTTTTTAGACAAGAACCTAATCAAGTGCTTGGATGAAGCCAGGGTTGAAGGTGTTAGGTTTGGGAAAAATGTTATTCAAAAAAAGTAAAGTGTTTTTAAAATAAAACATCACAAAAGATGTGATATTATTGGTTTTTGAAATATAACTTTGTATTGGAGGTGAAACAGTTCTGACACCCTTAAAAACATACAGTATCAAACAATGAAATGAAAGTGAAATCCTGGGATTAGGTGATCTCAATGTCTGTTTAATTTCATGAAGGGTACAAATCCAATTTATAGGAGAGCAGAGAGTCAACATCCGTCAAAAACAAAGTTGGGTTGGCGTAATGAAGTAGCAATGTAAGCCAGATGTACAGGGGCAGCTACCGTGACTTAGCTAGATGAGAAGAAAACATAGAACAATAAGTCCACACTGAAAAATAAAAAAGAAAGAAAACACTTTGGAGGTTGAGCTGAGTAATAGCTATATATGTTAGACACGTTCTAATACTCATCTACATAGATAGATATGAAAGGCACTATGCGATAGATAGATAGATAGATAGATAGATAGATAGATAGATAGATAGATAGATAGATAGATAGATAGATAGATAGATAG
>JANRMT010062807.1:55051521-55069036 GCA_026402145.1 Polypterus bichir lapradei | reverse complement strand
ATAGATAGATAGATAGATAGATAGATAGATAGATAGATAGATAGATACTTTATTAATCCCAAGGGGAAATTCACATAATCTAGCAGCAGATAGATAGAACACCCCATGTTTCCAGTAAATATCCTGAAATGGTACAAAGGTAAATGGTAAACTACCAGAGGTTAAAACAAAAAGTTTGAGTAACCAAAAAAAGAAAAATTATGTAATTTTCATAGTTTTACAAAACAACCTTTTTCAGTGAACAAGTAATGGGTTAGCAATTTACAGATTTTCTGCAGCGGTGGAAGTTAATGAACCCTTGATGAAGTTGATGAAAACAATTCCCAGTCGTATCAACTTTTCTTGGTTATGCACAAACCCTCTGCCTGTAGAGAAGCAGTGCTGGAACAAACTGTGTTGCTGCACCCTCTGAAGCTTTATTTGGACAAGTTGTCATAATTAACACAGACAGACAGACAAACCGACCATTAAAACTGTTAATGTGCAGGACTTTTCTTTTGAGAAATTGCAAAGAAAGCCAAAGTGTCAGTGAGTACAGTTTCCCACACCATCAAAGGGAACTTGGCAACTCGGGGACACTGAGAAGTATTGGTCTGTCAGAGCCAAAAAACCACATCATAATGAGAAGACGGGTTTGTGAGAGTCAGTAGCTTGCAAGTATGAACTGAAAGTTTCCACAACAAAAGGACTGAATGCTTAGACAAACAACATATTTTTGTTTTTCTTCTTAAGATGTCAAGTCAAAAATGCTATGAAATAAAAATTTCAGATTGTTGTGATTATTTTCAAATTGAGAAGGCCGAAAACCATTTGACAACCTCAACAAATACATTTAATTAGGGAATCTATATAATAAAGACTTAATTAACTGAGAATAAAAACTCTACTAAATGAAATGAGATGCTAAATAACAATAATTAAACAAAAAAATCACTGGAGTTAACAATAAACATTTTAAAATGCCATGCTTAAAATAAGTAAAGTTCTTAAAGACAAAATTAAAAGACCAACGGTGAAAACTGTGGAAAATTACTAACAAAGAAATGATAACTAAGTGACACCACACTCTTAAAAATAATGTTTTCCTATATCAAAACCTTTGCCTTTTTAAGGATTTTGTTTTGTGGTTAGATTTTGTGCCCAATGGCTTCCATCATAAAACACCAGGGTGGGCTCTGCTTTTTTTTTTAAGTTATAGAACATGCTTAATGTTAGAACACAATTCTGTGTGATAAATGCATATATGCCATGTTTGTAATGAAATAAAATTGATTTAAAAAATACTAAGCGTATCCTGTTTTCAGGAGCCATTAAGAAGGCTAACAGAATGTTAGGTTATATAGTGCCATGATGTGTAGAGTACAAGTCAAAGGAGGTTCTGCTCAACCTTTATAATGCACTGGTGAGGCCTCATCTGGAGTACTGTGTGAAGTTTTGGTCTCCAGGCTACAAAAAGGACATAGCAGCGCTAGAAAAGGTCCAGAGAAGAGCGACCAGGCTCATTTCAGGGCTACAGAGGTAGAATTATGAGGAAAGATTAAAAGAGCTGAGCCTATACAGTTTAAGCAAAGACTTAGTCTTCAAGTCTTAAAGACTAAGAGGTGACATGATTGGAGTATTTAAATTTAAGAAGGGAATTGGTAGAATGGATCAAGACTGTTATATTACAATGATTTCACCGAGAACACGGGGAAACAGTTGGAAATTTAAGTGTAAATTTCACACAAACGTTTGGAAGTTTTTCTTTACACAGAGAATCACAGACACTTGGAATAAGCTACCAAGTAGTGTAGTAGATACTTAGAACTAGAGGAACCTTCAAAACTAGATATGATTTGGATAGGACTGGTGAGCTTTGTTGGGCTGAATGACCTGTTCTCGTGTAGATTGTACAAATGTTATAATATTCTATAAGAATTCCAGAGGTTAAGTGTTGTGGTGTGTACATGTATAAGCAAGGTTAATATGATCGTAATTTAGCCAGTTCCAGGATTAACTCTTCTATAAATGAAAAAGAACCTTTGCAGCCTATATAAACACAGACAGACAGTAGGCACAAGTCCAGCATAGCATGCGTTTATTTAAGTGTGGGAAAATGCTTCCCAATTAATTTTCCCCTGCACAGTCCCAGCACATAATACAAGGCACAAAAATATAAACACTTTTTCTCTTCTTGTCTCTGTCTGTCTTTATTTTCCACCTCCAATCCTCTTCTGGCAAGCCTCGTTGTTGTCGTTGTCGTCGTCGTCGTCGTCCTCCTCCTCCTCCTCCTGACTCTCCCGATCTACTGCTCCGGGAAAGTCAGTGCCTTGTGCACATCTGCTCCCCTGGTCCTTCCATCACAACAGCCTCCTGGCCAAAAAACAGCCATGGTCATCTGTTACAATACATACTTTATATATAAATAATGCAAATTGGTGATAATGAGCTAGAAGGAAATGCAGGAAATTCACACTACATTTTTTAAAATAACTAGGAGGCTCTGCCCCCTGCTCGCTTAGCGTGCCCACCCCAGGTTTGGTTAACCGGATTTACAATTTAAAGAGATTGTTATTTTCATGGGAATCATTACATACTCTTTTGATTCTATGTTACATCGCTTCTCTGTGATCATAAATACATACCTGACTGAACTTTGGTTTCTTCAAAATTAAACTTGTCATAGCTTTACTTGTTGCGGGACCACAGATTCTCATATCGTATGGTCCATTATTGTGTAAATCTATGTTTTGAGCATTGAATGATGCAAATGCAAAAAGATTATTGTAGACTCGGATATTTTGCCTGTAGTGTTTGTGGATTTTACTTTCACCAAACAACAAATCTTTTAATTCTCGCAAATACGCCTCTTCATTGGGAGGCAACACTACTTTTTCCTGATAGCAACACAAATTTGACAATCTACAAGTCTCCGACTTAAACTTTAAAGTCTTACAATATCTACATACTTCTGACATATCTCCTATGTCCATATATTTGATCTCTTTTTGCTGTTCTGTTATTTCATCGAGTAATAATTTCCGTTTGTTTGTGCTAATGCGATCTTTACTTTCTTTTTTTTTTGATATTTTCGAATTTTACTACTTTCATATTCTTTAATTTGCTCTGCATGTGTATCGCACCGCTTTTGAACGTCTTTATGAAGTCTTTTATTTCTGACCCCGATTGGACCAATGAGGTTTTCAATCCACTTGGTCCGGGCTGATTATTACTTTCCTTATTTTCAGAATTTGCACATAGATTATTATTGTTCTTTTTTGCCTTCTTTTCTCTCCAACGCTTTTGGGCCTCTTTTTGACACGCTACTCCTTCTTCTTTGCTTAGTCATTGATGTGCCATCTAGAACGTTAAAATTAAGAGCAGAGAGCACATGAAGTGTGTCTGCCAAAAGCGTTCCAGCAACTGATAGGTTAGATGTCCGTGATCTTTTTTTAAATTGTTTGTAAGTAGGGTGTGACATGCAAAAGTCTCACTGTCTCACGGGTCTTGCTTCCAAAGGTTGTAAAGTCTAGTCTCGCGGGATGTCAAAGTGTTTTTCTGAGAAGGTCACGTCTCTACACAAGATTTTGTTAATGTAAACAGCTTAGAGGTTATTATTTAGTAGCAAATACGCACGAAAAAGTAATTGCTGATTTTTAAGAAATGGCTGCTGAAATAACTCCAACCACAAGTCAATGTATAAACAACACACATTATGTCTAGATTTATTTATTTATTTATTATTAATTGTATTCAAACATGAAAGTTTAAAAAAAGTCACTTCTGAGTACACATTTTCCTTTACTGTGTCAGTGGAGTGAGGGCCAAAGCTAGCAATACTCAATCAAGTCCAGAACTAATCCAGAATAGGATGCAAGTCCATTGCAAGGCAAATGTCCCCCTAAATGGGTCAGTTTAGAGTCCCCAGTTTGTCTGGAAATGTGGATAAGAAACTGAAAACCCCCACAGGCACAGGCAGAGCTCCACACTAACACTGCTCAGTCTTGAAATTAACACAATTTTGTGCATCTATGAAATATTACTTGTAGAAGGGAACAATAAAAGAACAGGAAAAGTGTTATGATCCCAGCCGCACTGAATTAAAACAAGTTCAGTATGCAGTAGCATTATGTTCTTATTGTAGAGTTACAGCTGTCCTGCATGTCAGTGCTGCTCATGGTCTTCTGACTGACACCTCCTGATGACATCTTTCTTTTTTTAGGATGCTGAGGAAGAAGTGAATGTATGAACTGAAAGCTTCCACAACAAAAGGTCAGGCATAGGCGGATTTGATGTCCTCTGTTCTGGGAATAAGAGCACAAAAGGGCTTATTTTACATGATGTAACCCTCTATTCACAGACCCCATAATACTCACAAGTTTGCCACACTATATGATGTAAAAAAACAAGTACACCTTTTTTCAGCTCTATGGTGTAACAGTTCAAAACTCATCTAGTCTTCATCAGATTGTAAAATGATATAATTCTAACCAACCAACAAACCATAGAAAACAGATTATATTTTGAATTTTTTTATTCAACAAAAATAAGCCACCATTTCAGAAGCCATGCATACATTCTTATTCACATCAGTATACATGATGACAAACCCTGGTAGCGACATAACATATTTTCTTTCACAGAAATTCAGTCTTGAAGTTGAAGTTGTTTATTTACTCAATTATCTAGGGCCTGGTATAAAGCCAATTTCATGCACTTTGTGAAACAATTTGCATATTTTATCATAGCATGTTTTCCAGCTGCTATAAACATCTTTCATATTTATATCAACATGATTACAGACTTAAATGTGACTAAAATCTCCTAAGTGAGTCATAATTTACTCTAATGCACACTGAATTGAGACTTACTAAGCATATATGCAGAAATAAAATTTTTAGTAAAAAGCACAAGTACAGTATAAAAGGAATGTATATCATCAGTAATTAAAAAAAAATTTTGGATCCTTTTCAGCACATAGATGGGCAGCATGGAGGTTCAGGGTTACAATGGGAGACTCGGCTCAAAGTCCAGCATGGTCGAAGTCTGTGTGGAGTTTCCATGTTCTTACTGGACTCTATGATTTCCTCCAAAATGTCATATACTTGATTGGGATCACTAAAGGAGCAGCCAGGCATATGATATTGCGTGATACTCTCTGTAGGATTGTCTGCTGACTTGTACTGCTTGAATTGACTCAGGCACCCATGACTCCAAATCCAGATACACGGATAAGGTGGGATATTCAGAAACTCCTGAGCCTTTCAAGAAAAAATAAATCTGACAACAGAAAGCTGATTTATTCATAACTTTTCAAGGTAGTCACCATTTTTGGAAGAGCTTAATATACCGATCAAGGCATGGCACAAAATCACAGAGTGGCAGGCAGTGTGGTTAAAGCTATGAACTTCAAACCCTGAGATTGTGGGTTCAAATGGCACTACTGACACTGTGTGACCATGGGCAAGTCAGTTCAACCCTAACCCTGTGCTCCAATTGGAAAACCAAAAAAAATGTAACCAATTCTATCATAAATGTTGTAAGTCACCTTGGATAAAAGCGTCAGCCAAATAAGTACATGTAAATTCTTTAAACTTTCCATTCACCGCTCATCAAGAGTTTTGAAACATTTCCACAGCAGAAGTTCTTTGACTTGTCCAACATTGAAACAAAAGCCCTAAAAGGTTTCGAATGGTTGTCACACACGTGCTCATTGGAGGCAGCTAAATGGACCAAAAGAAGGTAATTCCACGCAAGGCCAGGAGATGGCAAGGTGCACTAAACCTTCGTCTTATATCTCTACAGACCGAACACGGGAAATTCTGCCTGATTCAGGCTCGATGATGTCACTTCCGGCTCAAGGCCTCAAGAGCATCATTTCCAGTTTCGGGCCTGAGGACGTAACTGACTGTTCAAGACTGTTCATTTTCACAATGTCTAGTTTAAATGTTCTTTCACGCAATAAGTTTACATCTAAACCTTTTTACAAAGATATATAAAACTTTTGTAAATCTCTGACATTACTGAAAGAAGTCCAAGTGTCCACACGAGTATATTCGTTTGGTTTCAAGTATCCAAATTTCCTGAAAGGTAAAGTTATAAACTTACTTTAATGCTGATCTTGTACTTTGGCTAGTCTTTTTTTCTAAATAGATAACATTCTGTTTATTAGGCAAACACGTTGACATTTGTAGCAATTCTATGCCTCTCTGCAAATGCCTGAACCTTCCCTATATGAGCCAGAATTCCCAAGTAAGGAGTTGCTGCAACTGAATGAGGAAGAGGGAATCAAGAGAGCTGTAACTGTACAAAGATGGAAACAGGAAAATGTACAACTGGTATGAGTAGCTGCTGTGAGGCTGGGAAAACATCCAATGTTGCTCTTGGAAAACAAATTCCTATGGCAGAGATGCCCAAACTATAGCCAAAATTGCCCTGCATTAATATTTATTTCAGCCACCAGGTATTTTCTAATAATACCTGTTTCATTAGAGGTGAACATTTACAACGTTATTTTCCAAGTATTTGTAAAATATTTTGCTGGACACATCACAAATTATTTTCATATATACAGGGTGGTCCAGATCTAATTATGCAGATCCAGATCGTCTGGATAACTTTGATTTATGCGGGGATGATTCCAGTTTGGCGCGAAGACGATTCTTCCTGTTGTCAGTTCGCACACTTCTCGATTGTCCTGGATTTTTTGGGTGATTTTCTATGTAATAAACTTAATAAGTTATAGCGTAATGAAAATTGCATAATTAGATTTGGACCACCCTATATATGAAAACAACTGATAATTTATTCATTGGTTACTGTTACTGGATTCCACACAGTATACTCTTCTGCTTGGAGGTGCAGCAGCCTTGCAAAGGATCACCATACCGATCATCATGTTTGCTTCTTGTGTTACACACAGGGGGGCTGCTATAATCACTGGTTCCCTGTGACCCTAAACTGGGTCAATTAAATTTACCCCTCAGCACAGGCAGGATTCAATATATACCTATAACATCTGTTCAGTTCTTGTCACTTGTTTGCACACTAAGTACATGCTGAACCTCTTGCTTACTAGCTGTCATCAAATAACTAGAGCAAATGATGTTACTAATGGCAGCAGACGAAGTCTTTGAGAAAAAATGTAATACTATTACAAAATAAGGCAGTCATTTTTCTTTTTGAATAAGCTACCGTACTAACGCCATAACGTATTTCCATTTTTTTAATGTAACACAGGTGTTTTTACTTCAGTAAAATAAGTACTGAATTATTTTGCTTGTTACGTTAATAAGTAACCAGACAATGTAACATACTGTACGCTACTTTTAATATGTTGGTCATGGCACTGAAGTGAAAACAGTAAATCCAGGCAAAAAAAAATTCTCACATTTGACTCCTCCACTTTTCAGTGATCCGCTGCTGTGATTCTCTCACTGTCTCACTAAATAGCCACAGGGAGATCCCAGCAGCAATGATGTCAGGGTGGCCCCGCCTCCTGGGGCTCCAGCCACAAAATCCACAGAATGAATTACAGTAACAGTACACAATAACTAAATCATAGACAAACATAACAGAAATGACACAAAATTATGAGAAATAATAATTCAAAAATAACAAAAACAAACAAAAAGGAGAAAATAAAAACACCCCCGGTGTAACACAGCAGCATGCCTGGGGTCACACCTATTTTGTGGCAGATTAGATTGACTCTGTTCTGGCCTTTTTGTGTATTTTGTGTTCTGCGTCACCTTTCATGCTCTCGTCTAGCTGTGCTCATAATATACAGTGTACTGGCCACTGCACCACACTGCCTTGCCTGTATTTGTAATTCAAATAATTACTGGTAAGAGCAATCTATACACTTTTATAAAATTATTACTGAAATAATAGTTGTGTCACTAGTTGACTGTAAATAATGCTGGGACTCAAGGGGTTAAGTTAAATAATACGTTCAGATTCTGAGCTCTTTTACAGCAACAATAAAAAAAAAAAAGAAACAAAGGCAATGATAACTGTCTGCCAATAAGAAGATTGCAAATGTGCTGCAGTGTGTCAGATTGTGGTAGTCATGGTTACCTCAGAGCTCTGCTCCCCTTGTCAGATATAAATCACACTATGAATTAACACACGACATGATGATGGGTCTATCTGTCATTTTTATTGCGTAAAGCATAAATGGGCAGTAGAGCAAATCGAAGACAAGTCCTTGAAGCACAGAATTAGCTCAAAGTGGGATCTGCAGAGAAGCATGGAAATCGCTGATCTATACGTGTTCAGCTATTTGAAAACTGACTGTCTCTTGATTGCTTTTTATTGAAGTGTAAATGTATTTTAATGTTGGAAGAATGGAAAGGGCCGGACTTAAAGGCATTTTACAGCTTGAGAGTTAGAACACTGCAATCGCATCAAAGGTTGGCAGGACGTAATCAAAATTGTTAGCCGTGCATTATAACATTGTACCAAATTAATTATTTTAAATAATATAAGGAAACAAAATTAGATCCGAATTATTATGTCTTGAACATTCTTTATCAATATTTAACTATTTATATTTTTAAAATGTATTCCAGGAGAGTCTTATGTATCATGTATCTCTCTGAAAAAATCCCTTATGACAGGTTTTACGACCCTTTGTGGAAAAGGCAACAGTTGCAAGTTTAGAACCATAAAATTAATGTTCGTCATCCAGATCTCACAGCGCTATCTTTTATGTCTTAACATTTAAATATTGGTGTACATAAGTAAAAACTATCCAGAAGAGGTAGGTTCCTAAATTCTTAATTCTAGTGGCCCATTAAGCTTGTGTCTATATTGAAGGCCAGACAGCAAAAATGACAAGGATGCTGGGTATTGTATTTTATCTGTTGCTTTTTGGAATGCTTGTTTATTTCATTTAGTTACAAAGTCGTAGATCCCATCCTGAGATCAGCTACCAACAGCTTATGCCTAGCCTTGAATTATCTCTTCACTGTCAAAAGGAATGTGAGAGCATTGAGCATTAAGAAATGTCAGTGAATGGAAGCTTTTCTTCCCCCTATAGACTTGGCTGGCAATGTCAGGTGTATATTCTAATACAACCAGTTACAGAGTGAAGAAAAATTAAACAAATTCTTGTCCAAGTAATGAGAAGAAAACTATGAGAATCTTGCCTGGTTCAGCATAGATGACATTTTTTACTTTCATAAGGCATTTAGGTTAATAACAATCATTACATTTCTTTTCTTACATCTGCAGGAAAATACTCTATGGAGATCATTTTGTGCATGACATTTAAAACCACAAGTTATAAGCAGGGGGGCATGGTATAGTCCACCCATATATGAATTACAAAAGAAGACCTGGACTACAGTAAATATATTGATTGTAAAGGGTTATGCTCTATCATCCATTCACCAGAGTCAGTTTGATTTAAAATGTAAGAAATGGATGGGCTTTAGGAGTCTCCATTATTCAATGTTTATTTTCAGCAACTCTATAAACAGATGATGGTATGATATAGTCTGATGAGAGTGTGATTAAGAGCAAAAGAGATCAATTACTTGAAACTTGCATGAAATAATAATATATCACTGGTTTAGCAAGTATAGCTCTACATTCAAGTTAAATCTCCAACCAGTGCTAACATACAATCTGTCTTACATGAAAGGTGGAAGATGAAAGTATCTATGGATTATAATGGAGATGTTTTTAGCCAGTGATCTCCAACTTTTTTTGCACTATGGACCGGTTTCATGTAAGACAATTTTCCACGGACTGGCAATCGCATGTGCATAATAAAGTGACTTGTCTTTAAATTCTATGTGGGAAAGCAGATCTGAAGGCTTCAGGGCCTCACTGAATAGCCATTTGCCACATATTATACAGAATGGGCTTGGAGCGTTTGAGTCACCTGCCACAATAAACCTGTAATTTAAGTCGGACTCTTGGTATTTTCTGTTAAGGGCAGATTTATTTTTGTTGGCAGTTTGAGTCTCTTGCTGTCTCATCATTGGGACTTTTCCCTTTTTCAAAGACGCTTTCCAGAGATGTTTGTTTTTATTCATCTTAGCTAGGGTTAGCTTGTGGGCTTAATTTATCAGGCATCAAAACTGTGAGGCACAGACGGAAGTGATGGGGAGATTGTTGAATGATGACAAACAAATAAATCTACATGCACATCCAAACTTTACTTAATACCAGCCTTAAGCCCGTCCTACTTTCTTAAATACTGTGGCTGTCAATGTACATAAACAACAGAACATAGTCACTGTTCTACATTCTCCCTTTTTATCTTTGTTCCTTATTTCAAAATACGTGAACAACTTTGTTTTAACATTTCCTTTAAACATATTCAATAATTAAACTTTATATCAACAGTAGCCTGTCAGATTGAGAATTGAGAATTATAAATGCACATGTGTACGTGTGTCTTTGCCTGAGTGTGCAGCCGCTATGAAAATATCATATGCTTGTTGAAGCACACACCAGTTCTCTGCGACATTGCCATAAAACACCAGCAGTTCAGGTCTGCCATCCTGTCAATGTATATTCAGTTACCTTGCACACTTCAGTCACTCGTTGCACCTCGAATGAGATTTAGTTACTGACAACTTCTTGATCATGTTCAATGACGAGGGATCACAGTTATTGAAATTTATCAACAGTTAATTGTACAGCACAAACAAATCAATGTGCACTCATATCCAAACCTTACTTAATACTGCCCCTCCTACTTCCTTAACTATGGTGGCTGTCAAGGTACATAAGCAATAGAACATTGTCACTGTTCTACAAAGGTGATCTGGTCATTTTTCAAAATAAAACACCCTGGAGACTCTGATAGTTAATAAAAAGGAAATAAAATAAAAATAATACCTTTTTAGTTCTTTCTGAGCGGTCTGGTACCAAATGATCCCCATAACTAACCATTTCTTGTATTTGGTTAACTGTGGCGGTCTGAGTACAGTTATAAATGTGGAGAGCTTCTCACCTTATTTCCCAGTGAAAAACAAACTTATTAGACGACTTACAAATGTAAACTATCAAGTGCACAATATCCAAAGAGCTCAAAAAGAACAAAGAGGATTCAACTAAGAAAATCAACACCTCAATCATATCCATCACCTCTGATTCTTATGGTTCTGGAGACATTTATACAGAATCATCAAACATGGGTCATTATATCCTTTTTGAATATTTCATTCCTAGCCTATCTAGTAAGGTTTTGAGTAATGATGAGTGAAATAATTTGTACAAAGTTTCATTTGCAGTAAATGAGGGTGCTTTATTTGGTAAAAAATATTTAAGAAGATCATGCTATTAACAAATAAAGATGCTTAATTCCTGTCTGGAAACATTTATATGCATTAGTTTACCATGCATCTGCCTGTCTTTTCGTATTTAATAAAAAAAACTTTAATGAAAACAAAATTCACTGGACTCATTTCCTGTGACATTTTTCACATTTTATCTGCTAGGTACATTTTGATGGCATGATTCCTACTTTCCCAATTATGACGTCAATCTTATCGATGACAATCCTAAAGATGCATCAAAGACAGAAAAGAAACTCAAAGCACTATGTTGGTTATAGCATGCATATCTTCAACCTTTTCTTAACACTAGAATTATCAGAGCCTACACAAAAACTCGTAGATCCGTCCCACCTTAAATCGCTTCGCACCTCTTCATCAGAGTCTTTTGTCCTGTAAATGTGTCGATAAGCAGCAAGCAGTCTGCTATCACATCCCCCACCCCGTACAGTTTTCTCAGCTCAAGTCTGTTTACCTGCATGTCAGTTGCTTAGAGTTGTATAGAGTGAGAAGTCAAGCAAAATGACACCTTTTATAAATACTATATTGCTATTTGGAACACTTGCATTTCATGTGTGTTCCATGTCTACAATGATCTATGTAAACACATCATTAAAACAGAAATGTTTTTCATGTTTTAGTAATAATTGACAAATTGTAGACATGAAGTATATAATGTGTGAAGCCTGAATTCCAAACATCAAAGAAACACTTTCACAAAAGGTACAAATACAACAGAACAAATGCGTTTTCATTCAAAAAAAAATATAACTGCAGAAAAAGAACCCGCGTTAGGTGAATTTTGATTTTAGTTTCACTAAACTGTATGCAAATTAAACTTATCCATTTTACTCATTATTCATCCACATGAGCAAGATGAACCAAAGTGGCAAATAATAATTTGCAGGCAGTAACCTGAAGAGGTAGATGACAATAACGTGACAGCAAATGAAAATAGTATAGAAATGTTTAGAATGCTATGTATGGGAGATCTGAAAGTATTCATAACAGGCAAAATAATAACAATGCCTTCAACAAAAGGAAATGTTAACAAGTCAGGGTTCATTTTTTGGTTGCCCAAAAAAAAAAGATGACAATATAAACCTATCTACTGAATTACCTCTTATCTTATTGTATTTTCTGGGAATAGTTGGATAAAATGCATTGAATTATTTAAATTTCCTTGGAGGCAATGAAAAAAAGCAAAATTGTAGGGAAATGTTGTCATTCTGAAGCTTTGAGAATTTGACTACTTACAAAAATACTTCTCATAAGAAGGAAAGGTTAATCTGGAGATTATAGTGATGTGTTTAAAGTTGATGTTACAAACTACCTGCCTCAACCAAAGTTAAAAAACAAAGAAGCAAATCCTTGAGGATCCTTCGATTGTTTGTGATCCATTATTCCTATGAAATCTGATGTAGTTATCATAGATCCTGAATCTTATGCCGATGTGTCCATTTTTTAATCATTTAATTTGTTCTATTGATGACTTCCCAGCCACCCTAAACTGCATAAGCAGGCTGGATGCAATAGATGAATGGATCGATAGATCATTAAATGGAATATTTATGACTTTAATGCTTGTCTAGGTGTGCTCATTCAACTAACCATACAAAGCTATTATTTATCTGTTTAGTAGTCTAAGATTCTCTAAAGTAATTGCATTTTTCGTATTTTACACATCACAAAATGCCTACAAAAGGTTATTTCATGCTACTTTGTTTCTAAATTAGCCCCTGGATTGATTTTAGTCTGATTTCAGATTAGCCAGTGTAATTACATAAACAGAACTTGCTGCCTGTCCCTCAATTCCCTTTCTATTATTTTAATTTCTGGTAGCAACACGTTCAGCTGGGCTGATCAGGCCACCCTTTCCTCAGCAACTATTTAGTTTCCATTGCCACAGTTGACTATGTCTGAATTCGTCTCACTCTTGCCTGTCATCCAACTGGCATTTTCCTTTATTCTCATCCCTCATCTTGTTGCTGGTTAGCCCACAAGTTTTATTACACTTAACTGTAGCTTAGATTGGAGCCTAGAAGCAGAGTAACTATGAAGCATTAAATATAGTAATTCTGATGTATTTAAATCTTGCATAGTGTTTTGCATTCCCCACCACTTCATATGAATTTATAATCAAACACTTACTGTGGTCCATTTTAACCTACTAAATTAGAAGTGGTGGCTCAAGGATCCATATACACATGCTTACTAGAACAGGCTCCATAACCCTGCTCTGGAAAAGCAGGTTTGGAAGACGGATGGATGATACACCTGTAGACACAAACAAGCTATGAAGACACTTCTTCCAGAATTATTTAAGTACCTGAAGAGATTCCACCAGAAAAATATCTTGGAGCTGGTGGAGGTTAACTAAGCCACTGATTGCAGAGTAAATCTGTCTTAGCCAGGTGAGCTAAAGGAGAGCACCCCCACTCCAGTGACCAGATGGTCTTTTGACTGTAATGGTATCTCGTTTTATGAGAAGAGCTCCGTCCACCTCAGGCCCACTACATAAGAACAAAAAAGATTTAATCTCAGGGGTTTCAAATCTATTAGTGCCAGGAGGGATCGGACTCCGTTGGGCCCTTGAGCAAGATCCTAAACCTGAAAATTGCTCCGGGGCTCTGTACAAAGGTAGACCCTGTGCTGTGACCCCTAAAGATCACGCAAAAGTATAACTTCTCCTTGGAGATTAAAAAAGATTATCAAATCAATTTTGATTTGATTTCATGCAACTTTGTATACCTCAGTTTTTAATTTAATTAAATCTTCACTCTACCTTTGACTATTCTCCCTTTTATTTATATGAATTATACTGTCATTATTTTTCCTGTTTATCCTGTCTTAACTCTTTCAGGGCGGATGTCGACTTTTGTCAACAGCCAAATTGGACTCCTATTGTTGATACCAGTGATCAAAAGCAAATGTGAGGTACTGGCATCAGCTGACTGGTCCCCAGCTGATTGTGGCGCTGAACAGGTTTGTGTAGCTAACACACCTACAGCAACATTCGCCTGGGAGGACCACCACTTACAATGACAAGATGTACAAACCAGACTACACTGCACTATGACTTGCAGCTGCTGCCCCAACCCACGTGAAGACTGCGTTTTTTGGAAAATAATATTCAGCCCTCAAATAGTTAATTATCTTTATTTTTTTTTTATCTTAACTTTTAATTATGTTTTTGCTATTGTTTAATTATTCTCAGCTTTCACATTATGAATATGAAATGTCATAATCTTAATTTTAATGGCAGCTGGTAGGTGCACAACTAATAACCTTCCAAAAAATGGTAATTTTTTCATACTGTATTTTCAGTGTGCTAGTAATACTATAGTAGTAAAATAGATTGCTAACATCACTTTCATGTGTTACTAATACTTCATGTACTAAAATAATTAAGAGTGGTCATGCTCATTAGTAACTTGAAGTGGTAGTTGATATAATTCCATATCTAATACAATTTAATAGTCTGGTTATGTCTGGGTTCCTTACCTAATAAAACAAAGTAACATTTATTGATATTTTATCAACTATTCAATAAGGGATTCCCAGATGTGCATTTGTGGTGTGCCCTGCTCACTGGCTTTGAAGTGGTTGCTCTTTGCCTTTTAGACAGAGATAAGTGTTGACTATGGGTACTAATATATGCTAAGTAAGGATGAGGACTAACTGTGCCCATATTTTTTGGTAAATATTTCTCAGAGATACACTTTAAGGAGGAAAGAGACAAAGACTTAAAGAAAAGCCAGTGAAGTGGTTTGAGAGGTCTGCCTATTTATTGTCATGCTGTATCAACTTCACTTGTCTTGAACCATTGATTCTCACCAACCGAAATGAGCCTCAAGAGGTTAGCTAAGTGTGTGTAATGGGCCATGACCATCCTCATTACCGTATGGCCTGGTCAGCAATCAATCTAATGGCAGGAACCTCAAATTGCTTAGAACAGTACAACACACTACCATCTCAATTTACATCATTGTCGGGCTTGTTTTACCTACCTTCCATATTTCATTACTCATCCATATAGGGAACAAACAGCTTAGACTTTATAATGCAAGGGCATTAGAAAATGTTGAGGCTTTGAGATTGTCGACATTCCACAGGCTTACCCAGCTCATACATTTTACGCTAAAAAGCTTCTGTTGGCAATATAATGACAATAAGGTTTGGGGATCAACTTGGATGTAATCGCCACAGAAGCCGATGTGCATTTTCCATGACTACATGATTATCTGTTTGGTTACTAAATTCATTGGTTGTAACATCTTTTCTGTTGATGCAGATCAAATGTCTTTAAATAAAGCCAACAAAAACAGACAGCAGCGCTACCACTGCGCCACCGTGTACAACTACACTGACTACTATCCCAGTTTCAAATAAAGTATTTAATTTTCATGAAATTACCTTTTCGCAGGCTCTTTACAATCCACAATTCTATTAGTTTTGTTTTGTTCCCTTTTCTCCTCTATTTCTCCCTAGGAGAGCACTGTCCTCCCTCACTCTCAACTCCAACAGACTGGCTCCTTTTATGCTGGACCAGGGAGTACTTCTGGTGCCACAGTATTGCACCCTAGGAACACTTCTGGATCAGGCAGAGCAGCAATAAAGTCCCCTAGCAGCACCCCCTGGTGGCCCCCAACAGGACTGTCCTCCCAGGCTACAGCTCTGCAGAAACCCAAACGGGTACTTGTTGGGTTATTTTTTGAATACTTTTTGTTATTAAAAAATGTAACTAAAAAACACACATTACATGATAATTTGATGTTTCTCTGACACTATCGTTTAGCATTCAAAGTTCCAGACCTGCTCTCCACCCTGATCTGAAGCAGCCAAAAACTTTACCTTGAGACTTCAACTGAGATTTTAACACCCTTTTGGGTACTTCTTTTAAGAATGAGCAACAGTAGGTCACAGACCCTCCACAACTAACAATAGCGCATCAATCAATGCCATTTTTACATCACTTGAATTGGACTCTGCTGCCTATAAAAGCTGTTCAGCCATCACAAGTGGATTTGGATTAAGATTTCAAGTACATGATATCATAAAGTGCTGTTAAACGATGTACAGTATTTAACGTAGTCTACTAATTAATGTAATTGCATATATTATATGAATATGGCTTGTTGTTGCAAAAATAAAAGTGTGATCACTAAATCTTTGATGAAGTAACTAAAATCGTAAAATGCACCAACATTCAAATCAGTACACAAAGTTCCCGAATGCACCTGAATGTTATGCGTACATTTTCAAACTTGTTTAATTTATACAAGGCTTAAAAAAACTAACCAACTAATAAGCTATTTAAGCTTGTGAAGATATTCAATTAAACAGAATTGCAGATATCCTATAATTAGCATATTCATTAGAGATAAACATGAACAGCAGGCACATTTAGGAAAATGATGTGCAATGAAAAGAAATGGAAGCCTGTACATTTGACACAACAATCTCAGGCTCGCTTAATCCAATTCAGAGTCACAGACCTTGGCAGTACTGGGCGTAAGGTAGAAAACAGCGCTAGATGGAGAAATACTGAAGCACCGAGAGGAAAACCCTCAGAGACAGAGTAGAGAGTGGCTAATGGGGAATCTGTTCATTCATTTTATGGAAATGGAGATGAAGAAGTAATATAGTACTGTATGATAAAGGTGTTTACACTTATGAAAGAACTTAGTAGATTTGTTACCAGCTATGAGCTCTTCAACTGGAGTACAGGAACACAGAGAGAAGTTAATTATGGGTAAATTTCAAAATTATCAGAGGAAAATATGTGGAATAAGTTACTGACCAGTTTAATTGATAGTTGTACTGCAAAAAAATATTCCAGTATCACCTTGACAGCATTTTTCAAATGTTAGGTGAACAGGGATTGAAAAATAAGGGTTGGTTCTTGTTTATGTTCTTTAATCATAGTTAAATCTATCATTTTAAGAATTTGCACCATTCCTCATGGTGTACTGTACCAACGGGTTGGACAGATTAAATTTTACCTTTGTCCAAAATTTCAGTAATATGTTCTCATCTACAAAGGGTGATTTCATAGAACATTTCTTAAAACTCTGTGGATCTGAATGTATCTCCAAAGATGTGATGCACCTTTTATTTTTCCCTTGATCCCTGTTTCTATCTTGTGTGGCAGGCGGCTGGGGTCCATGCCCGGTCGGGATGCCCCCGCACACTATATTCAGGGGGAGCAGCCCTGGACTCTGCAATACCTCCCCCTGGAC
>JANRMT010062807.1:55022199-55036521 GCA_026402145.1 Polypterus bichir lapradei | reverse complement strand
AACTTTTCTTAATTATGTAATTTGCTCTTGGGTCTCTTGTAGCATTTAGTGTTTTTTCATTTAGTTTTTGGTTTTTTTTGGTTTTTTTTGCTTGAAGTTTCTTATTCTAATTCAGCACTTTCTGTCCCTTATATTAATCTATTACTGTGTGTTTAATGTTTGAAATTAGTTTGCATCAAGTGTTAACTAAATTGATCTTTTTCTGTGCCATTATTCCTTTAGTATCCGTTTGAATGTTTGTGTTTTTATACATGGAAAAGGAGCTATTCTCATTAGAATTATCATTATTATTATTATTATTATTCCCTGAATTATGCCTCACACAATTAACCTACTGAAGTGGAGACGTCATTATTAACTTTGTTCGATTTGGACACAGGGAGTGCTAACCTAGATAAATGAGAATATTTACCTGCTGGTTTTGAGGCTGCTACAGGGACCTGTGGGTGGACAACAAAAGTAAGCTGAGGAAAATGATCAACTTTAGTCAACGCTCTGTGGACAGCAGTACTCAGACCTTCAAGGCCTGTTTGACTCACAGGCAAAAACAAAAAGTGATGAAGACTGCTGAATGGCTGCTTTTGGATGGTTACCACTGGACCAAGGCAGACTTTACAAAATATAAAACAATTAAATATAGAACTTTTACCTTTAGAATGCTCAGTAGGAGAACAATATACTTTTTAACTGATAGAATAATTAAGTAGATACTTTATAGAGCACAACATTTAAAACAATAACTAGAAATGCTAACATTTTCTTCAAAGGGCATGCTAATGAAATAAAAAGTTGCTGTACATGTAAACAGTTTGTGCTATTTGTATTTATTTTGTGCTTATCTTTATAAGGGTAGTATGCATTTATTTCCTTTTTTTATTTTCTTGCACTTCAATTTATTTATTGTTTTCATAAGAATTACTGATAAACACTTTGAAATCACTTAAGTTTTTTTATTCTGTCTGGAGCAAACCCCCAGATATGATGCAGCATTCGGCCCGTCTTGATGTCTAGTTATACAAGATGTCGAGCTTTTTGGGGCTTACCCCCCATTTCAGACTCTCCAGATCTGAAAACACCTTCGTTTGTAGACTGTATTTTTGTGCAGGAAATTACACCTTTATAATAAAGAATAAACCAATAGGTGTGTTCAGCAAAAATGATCAGAAGGACTTGAAGTCGGGCATGAACATCAACCGATCCCTGAGGGATACGAGGGGTCAAAGTTGCTACTTTTCACAAAATTTTGAAAAACTCAGATTGGTAATGTAAGCGGAGTGTCATTTTATATTATTTGGAGGTTGATGATCATGAATATGTAATATTTTTGAAATCTGATTACTTAGTTGTCATCCAAGACCACTAAGAGTGACTAATGGAAGTTTAAAAATAACATATTTCAGACATAAGCGTGTGGAGTATCGTTTTAAACTATTTCAAGGGCAGTGATTACAAATATAGTGTTATTTCTGATGTGGTACTCTAGCTGTAGCCCTCTGTGGACCTCAACCAGAGGGAGAAAAATGACACGTTTCTATTAAAATTTAAATTGAACCACACATTTTAATATTTCACATATATGATGCAACTTTTCCTTGTTTATTATGTACCTCATGAAATCATGACATTTCTTATGAACATCCCAAAATTAGGGTGGCGTACGCTAATCCAGACTTTTTAAATTGTTTGTTCCTTGTACGTGTAATGTTTTTTTTTCTCTTAACATCTTGTAAGACCTTTTGAGCTACATGTTTTTATTAAAATGTGCTACAGAAATAAATGTTGTAGTTTTGATGACAGTATAACAAATATAATTAATATATGGCATTATGAAACATGTATATGCTTCACTGGGTAGTTAAATTGTTGGACAAGTTCAAATGATTGTGCCAGTGATGATTTCTGCCCTGTGCCCCATTTGGAATGAGCTCCATAATGTAAAAAGAAGATCTGGAAAGCGGTTAGCCCCACATATTGGGGTGCAGATCCTGTCTCTGTGGTTTTCTTATTGTCTGCCCTTCAGCAGGCACACTGGTTACATCCCAAAAGCTGGGTTAACTAGTGGGTCCCAGAGAAAGACTGGCACCCAATGCTGCTTTGTAAAATAAAAGGAGGACTGAAGGAACACAAGTTTAAGAAAGCATTTCCTTGTTCATAGTTTTCCATGCTTCTCGTTGCTATCATTGAATGGTAAAATCTTTTTCCCAGTAGTGTAAAGTGGATTCTTCAGAAGTGCCCTATGCATGAGTTATGAGACGATGACTTGGATTGAAACAGCTATTTAGGTGGCAAGTCACGACCCAAGCAGGTGAAGCTACTTGTGTGCGTCATGCACAAAGGTAACACGTGCTAAGTAGGCTGTCTCTTGAGGCACAACGTGGGCTCTTAGGTGGTCAGTATTGTAAGTGAAAACATCTTCTTAAATAAAAAGGGTGAAAACAGCATCAAAGAGGCACAAGAATTCATTGCACTCTATTCTGGCTCTATGGAAGCTCTGAACTGCACTGTGAAAAAAAACTATGGGATAGCCCTTATTTCATACATACATGAAAATATCTCGAGCTCAGAGAAGAACGAAAAAAAAAATACACCATATCCCCTCAGGGGCTCCGTACGAGTGTGCAGACCTGTAAACATAAAGCACGTACCTAAACCCTTTGAGTCAGATAACCCTCCCACAACCCTAATCTTACCCATAGTGCAACGGGGCATGCAATGGGCATTTCATGACTGACATTGTGGGCATTACCTGATGTACGTCACAGGTATTGCAGGCTGCAGTTAGACCCATCTTCAACCACCACACTCCTTTAATAAATAAAAGCCCACCCGTCTGCTTTTTATATCACCGCGCTACAAGATATGGAAGTGACATTAAACTGAAACACCGTAGCCGTGGTAAAAGCAGAATTAGGTAGCCCTGAAGTGCACTTTTGTCATTTTGTAATTTAACTTTATCTCATACGTACCTGAAAGTATCTCGCTCATACGAGATAAGGGCTATCCCATAATTATTTTCACTGTGCGTTTCAGAGCTTCCATATTGATATGAGCAGTGGCTATAAAATGGACTGACCTCTGTTTCAAGTTTTTATTTTTATGTGCTAAAATAATATAGAATGTGTGCTGTTTTGCCATAGTAAAATGTCAAAGTACTTATTTTCACAATAAATTTAAAAAAATATTACATTTCGTGTTCCAAGTTATGCATTGTGTGACCAGCTATCTGCTGGAAACCCAAAATTCAGTCAGTGGAGGCCCACCTGTGTTTTGTCATAACCACTATTTTTTTTTTTTTTTTGTTCTTTATTTCGTCTTATACAATTTCTTATATTAGGAATTTGTTAGTTTTCACATAACCCTTGGGGTCAGAGCGCAGGGTTAGCCATTGTACAGCGCCCCTGGAGTAATTGCAGGTTAAGGGTCTTGCTCAAGGGCCCAGCAGAGTAGGATCTCTTTTGGCAGTGACGGGGATTCGAACCGGCAACCTTCTGGATACCAGCACAGATGTAGCTAGTAGCAGAAGATCACTCCACCTTTTATAAACTCATCTAATCCAGACAATCACCTGAATCACTGATCCCAAGGTCTGAACAAGGAGCCTACCAGGATGACAATGATGAAGGATTTGTTATGATGGCCAGGCCAAGATTGGGCTTACAGATGTTAACATGGTGCCTGACCCAAATATACTGAATAATGAAGTGTTTCCTTCTTAAACACTTTAGGATGGATGAATTTTGGCCTGTAAATTACAAAAATCACATTTAAATTTTCTTATCATGTACCTTTTTAGTGCAATCATTTATATTTGCGATTTTATCTCATACTAGCCAACCCGCGGCGTACCATACGCCGCATAATCAGGCCGGTTTTTTAATGATTTTTAAGCACAGGGAGAAAATTAACATTTGAAAAATCGGTAATGTAATAAATCAGCAAGAAAAGCAACATTGCAACAGCCTTCTCCTGCCAGATGGAGGGATGGGGGTGCACGGCGCTCAGGCGCGGAGGGTGGAACGGAAGGAGAGGAGAAGGACGTCCATTCTGCTCCCCCCGTCATGCTAGTCTGCTGATTTCTCGTTCAGTATGCACTGCCTGCTCATGTGCCCACCTCCAACTCGTCACTTGAGTCGTTGTCGTCTTTGCACAGTCCAGGTGCACCTGTGACTCACATAGACTTTTCATTGCTCTGTGCGGTTTTGGTTGCTTTTCTATATATAATCCACCAAGACACCCGGCCACGGTAGTAGCGAGGTGGGAGGGGGGTGTGTACAAAGGGTAGGGACGTAATCAGTGGGGGCTCAGAGTTCATATTGAGAACAGAGATACGCTTGCAAGCATCTCCCCTTGGATATATGCAAATGTCGCGCTGTGCAGGAGGTTCCCTGTCTTCACTTACAAAGATAGCAGCAACACCAGTTTGACAGGACGGGGCGTTATACCTTCTCATATCCAGACCTGGATTTTCCATGAACACCATTCGTACAGCAGAAACAGGGTTACCGCGAGTGATAATGTCATGCATTTGCATGTAAGACTTTGCGAAGGGATTAACCTGTCGTATCATGTTATCTAGTTGAAGCAACAAAATGTCACTGCAAGCACTATTACATTCCTTTTGCAAACGTTGACTGGTAGCCTCAGCAGAATCGAAGATATATAGCTGACTGTATTGTGGTGACGTGTCAGGATTGTTATATAAAGGAGAGACCTGGTGATAAATTTGACTGTGGATTCTGAAAGCATACGATCCCTGTCTAGATGGTTGAGCGATGTGTGCGCCCATTGACGCGAAAGCTAAAGCAGAGTTGTATTCCCTGATACGATCACAGTAATTTCGGGACAGCGGGTTCTTGCCAGTCAAGAGGTCTTCTAATAAAAGAGGGGGTTTGGATAGCGGTGGCAAAGACACCTTGCCGGCATGACAACACTTAGTGTAATGTCCGGATTTGTTGACCTCTGTTGGCCAAAGAAGAGCATTGCAAGAAGCACACAGTGCGGTAGGTAGGCCAATGTTATGTTCTTGGACTTGAATGGCGGTATCTTCTTGAAAAGCTGCAGAAAAGTGAATGCGATGTTTGTGCATGAACGATTTAGTGCTGTGTTGACACTGAAGGGAATTGGAATGAGTTGTGTCGAAGCATTGCTGGCAATATTCACATTGCATAATTCGTTCAGTGGAGTGTGTTTTTAAATGCATGTTGAGAAATCTCTGTACTCGGAACGTTTTTGAACAAATCGTGCATTCAAAGATCTGTTTGGAATGCGTTTGTTCAGTGGAGTGGGTGTTTAAATGTGCTTTGAGATATTTCTGGCGTGTGAAGGTTTTGGAGCAGTGTTGACACTGAAAAGAATTCATCAGGGAATGTGTTTTGAGATGGTTAGTAAGGTATCTGCGTGCATGAAAGTGTTTGTTGCAAATTTTGCATACAAATCTTTGTGTTGAATGAATCTGCATATGGTTGTGGAAATCCATCTCACATGTGAAGTCCTCGTTACAAAATGTGCAATTGAAGGTGAGAGTGGAATGAGTTCGTAAGTGTTTCTTGAGAGCGCGAGTTGTTTTGAAGCATTGTTGGCAATGTTCACATTGCATCATTCGGTTAGTGTTGTGTTTTTTTAAATGTGCGTTCAGATATCTGTGCACTCAAGCTTTTGGAACAAAAGGTGCATTGAAAGTCCTGTGTGGAATGCATGTGTTCAGGGCAGTGTGTCTTTAAATGTTTTTCAGGAAGAGGAGAGTGGGCAGGTGACGTCACATTAGTGTGGCGAGCAAGTGGGTGTGCACCTTGTGTGCACATACCGACGGAGTCAAAAGATGTCACCAGAAGGTTATCACGTGGGTATTTGAGAGGCATGAGAACCTCGTAATGCCCATGATCCAAAGGACCGCTAAAGAGCAGGGATATGAAGAAACGCTGGGCCGGATTGTTAACTCAAGGAGAGGCATGAGGATGTTCTTGGAAGTAAATGCTGATATTAGCTGGAAGGATTTGGGACGCCACAATTTCTGCCTCGCCACCATAGACTCCGGACATATTCATGTAGTGAGCATATTGTTGAGCAGACTGTATAACAATGCCTTTGTGACTAACAACAACGGACACCATGTCACCGAAGTTATCCCAATGTTGGCAAACAAAGCTAACAGCCTTGTTACGAAGTTTGAGAGCAACAGTTTCATCAATGACATTTTTCCAAAAAAACCCGACTGACAGAAACAAACAGTTACCTGAAGCAGGAATTTCTATAACATTGAAAGAAGTGTTGTTTCCATGAAATACATTTGAAGCGGTAGCCATGGAGGGCAAAAGAATAGTCAACGTGGCTCACAGCTGGATTTGGACCGCAGCACAGACCAAAGCGAGTGAGTATGTGTTTGATGAGCTGTTTGAGTTAGCGGGCAGTGGTCTGAGGTGTGTTCCTGAGCACGTGGGAGGAGGGGTAGAGTTTCTGGGCGGGGCTTCGTTGTTCCTTTCGCATGGTTTTTCATGGTGGACGCGGTCGGGTGTCGAAAACCGAAAAGAATAATGAAAAGTCAACGTGGCTCAGACGTGCATGTGGACTCCTAGCACAGACGAAAGGGACTAACTGGGTGGTCGGTGAGTTTTTGCGTCCGGGCACATGGGCAGGCAGTGTGAATGCCTAGAGAGCAAGGGTAGACGTGGGCAAGTGAAAAAGGAGTGTTGGTGGGCAGGGAAACGTCTTCCGTGTTCCTGCAGGAGCATCTAAGAAGACGCATGTTTGTCGCGGATGCAATTTGCTGTATGTAGCGTGTAAAACAGTTCGCTATGGTGCACGCGGTCGTGCGTCGTAACCGAAAACTCGGTTTTTAAAGACTGCTTACTTCATTGTGTTTTAACCTCAGTTGTAAAGGATTGTTTTAAGGATCCCATGGGATACCTCTCGCAAATCATTTTACACGCTGCATATGGCGATTCACCTCCGTGAGAAACATGCCTCTATGAACAGTCAACGTGGCTCGGAGGTGCATGTGGCCTCTACGACAGACGAATATAAATGACGCCATTTTTTCTGTGTCGTCGCATCCGAGTTGGTGGGCGTGGCTCTGCGAGTTGTCATCGTATCCAATGGTCTTGGAGTTGGTGGGCGTGGATCCTTCCTGTGTGCGCTATAGGTGTCTTACTTGTTGGCGGCTTAGTGAATCCACACCCCTTCTGGCGTACTTTCCATGGATGTCTTGCCTTAGTGAATTATATATATAGATTACAAGTATAAATATAAAGTACAGCAGCTACAACTAGAACATCTGTGGTGATCTAAAAGTGGTGGCACTGCTACCAAGAATGCAGATTGGACATACCAAGTACTGTGAATGGGACAGCCATACTAAAGAGTTTCAATATATCAAAAAGAACTGTCTGTTCCATTAAGCATTTGGATCCAGGGCAAAAAAAGTGTGGCACATAAACTACTTGCATTTTTTACTACCTCCTCCACATAAAAAAATGGATTGTTGAAATCTTAAAGCTAAAAGGATTTTGATATTTGAGACAGATGTTTCCATGCATAACTGGTACCAAGAATAGGGAAGACATTGTTGGCCCACATGTGAGAAACATCATTAATAACAAGCAACTCGAAGTTCAGCTACAGGGGTTTGGCAGAGGTGGGTAGTAACGAGTTACATTTACTTGAGTAACTTTTTTTAAAAATTGTACTTCTAAGAGTAGTTTTACTGCACCATACTTTTTACTTTTACTTGAGTAAATTTGTGAAGAAGAAATGCTACTCTTACTCCGCTATATTGGGCAAAACTTGAATCGTTACTTTTTTTCCATTAGATATTTTTGCCAGAGAGAAGCTGCCAGACAATCTATCCATCCATCCATCCATTTTCCAACCCGCCGAATCCGAACACAGGGTCACGGGGGTCTGCTGGAGCCAATCCCAGCCAACACAGGGCACAAGGCAGGAATCCAATCCCGGGCAGGGTGCCAACCCACTGCAGGACACACACAAACAAACCCACACACCAAGCACAAACTAGGGCCAATTTAGAATCGCCAAGCCACCTAACCTGCATGTCTTTGGACTGTGGGAGGAAGCCGGAGCACCCAGAGGAAACCCACGCAGACACGGGGAGAACATGCAAACTCCACGCAGGGAGGACCCGGGAAGTGAACCCAGGTCTCCTAACTGCAAGGCAGCAGTGCTACCACTGCGGCACATTGCCGCCCTGCCAGTGGATCTACTGCATGACTATTTCACCAATCAGACGTAGAATTAATAATCACAAGACTCCGTTTCACCAATCAGACATAGCAAAAATAATCACATGGCTCCTTTTCGGATGTAGCCAAGCAGTCACATGAAATACACAAACTGTGGCGGCATAGCGGCACAAACTCCTCACAGACAGCAGATAGGGGGAAAAAAAGAATACAAGTGGAACCTCGGTTTGCGAACATAATTCGTTCCGGAAATGTGCTTGCAGTCCAAAGCACTTGTATATCAAAGCAAATTTACTCATAAGAAATAATGGAAACTCAGATGATTCGTTTCACAACCCAAAACTATTCCTATAAAAATGATTAATACAAAATATAAAGTAAAAATACATAAAACAAATTAACCTGCACTTCACCTTTGAAAAGAATCATGGCTGGTGTAAGTGAGTTTCTAAACTCTTCTGGGATATCACCCAACAGGACAACACGCAGAAGAGCGTCCCGAAGCAGCCACAGGCACCCAGCGCTGTAGCAGTTCGTCGTAAAAGCGAATCCAAAAAGATCACGGTCATACTATAAGCACCTGCCGTTGATGGGTGATACAAGGAAGAAGGAACATTAAAAATGCGCAGGGCACAGTATTACTTGGCCACTGACCTGGGCATGACCCTGCCTGACTGCTGTGTCTGTATATAGGAGAGTGGCAGATCCTGCTACAATAAATAACTGCACTGTTTCTGTTTCAAGCTGAATAAAGATGGTGTTGTTAAAGTATTGAGACTCAGCTTCATGTTTTGGGGTGCAAGACAGGGTCTCACACGCCACAGCACACACACGTGGTCACAATGTTGTAGTAAACAGTATACGGTCGTATGGATGTTGAATATATGAGTGAGGCACACTGACTGACAATTGCCCACAATCCCGCAGCAAGAGAGAGAAGAACCATCAGCTCAGTTGTGATCACGTGACGCTCGGCAGACAAAGCGTATATGGACTACTCATATTGCAAGACCTCACTCGTTTATCAAGTCAAAATTTATTAAAAATATTAGCTCATCTCATCCAAGGTTCCACTTGTACATGAAAAATGAGAACCAACTCCTGCTGAAGCTTTACAAGCATGTTTTAACCAAACATGCACAGACACAGACAGTCAAGGTAAAGTGAGACTTCTTGTAAGTGCACAAGCTGCCTTGTTCTAATGTTTTCTATCAGCTGTGCTATTTGGAGGGCAAGTGAATATGCAGTATTATACAATCAGTGTACAGTATATCTTGTTACTGTAAGTAGTTTGCACTGTTCAAACATACGTTACCTACTGTAGGTATTGGCTTCAAAAGCATTGTTGTGAAAAACTGAGATTTGGAACTTTGTGTTAAGTGCAGCTGCTAAATTTGGAATAGAAAAAGAAGAGCTAAAGAAGAATTTGAAACTGCTCCTTAGTAAACAATATGCTTTAAAAGTGTACAAGTAAAACAGACAAATTCTACTGTTAAGCTAACAAGTCTATTAGCCTTGCATCTTCTCGATAAACACCTTTTGAACATTTGATTGATCTGCAGCTATTAAAGGCTTGTACTGCGTTTATTTTTGTATGTGTGTGATATAGTAAAAGGTGTGGTAAGAAGCAAGCACTGCATAATTATATGGTAATCCATAAAATTCAGAATATGCAGCTGGTACACTGGAAAAACAACTGCATAAATGTAGTAAATGTATTTTTTAACAGCAAAAAAGCTGTAGTGCAATTCATGATTAAAAATTATTTCAGCTTATAAGTGCATGCATATTGATGTTTAAGCAGTGTATAATTGCCAATATCAGTTAAGTGAATCAACGTGTAAGAATATATACAGGGTGGGCCATTTATATGGATACACCTTAATAAAATGGGAATGGTTGGTGATATTAACACATTTTATAAGTGGTCAGAAACTTGTAAATAACTCATGAAAGAATAAAGTTACGTTAAAACCAAGCACACCATTGTTTTTCTTGTGAAATTCCCAATATGTTTGATGTGTCACATGACCCTCTTCCTATTGAAAAAACAAAAGTTGGATCCAAAATGGCCGACTTCAAAATGGCCACCATGGTCACCACCCATCTTGAAAAGTTTCCCCCCTCACATATACTAATGTGCCACAAATAGGAAGTTAATATCACCAACCATTACCATTTTATTAAGGTGTATCCATATAAATGGCCCACCCTGTGCATTTTGCTATTCATTTTAAATTAGTCTTAGTTTTTAGATCAGTTTATAACAGAAAGAATTAAGCAATGACAGCCTGAAACTATGAAAAATATTTTACTTTCTCTAATGCCATTTTCTCTATGCATTTTATTAGTTAAAAATGTATTTTTAGGGAATTTTAATTATGTTAGTATTATTATGGTCATTAAACAATAAGCCTACATAATTTTATTGTGGTAATAAAAATGAACAGGTAACATATGTGGCCTATAGTATAATTCTAAAAATAAAGAGTTAGCTCTTTAATATAGAACATAAGGCTTCTCTGCATCTGGTAACACTGGAGCTTAGTATTAACCAAGGATGATCAACATCGGTCCCAGAAGGCCACAGTGGCTGCAGCTTTTTGTTCCAATTCAGATGTTTAATTCAAAAACGATCCTTCGCAATAACAGATCTTATTCAATATCATGACTTGTTACACATTTCTTCTGTTCAGCTTCTTCCCTCCATCCTCCTTTCCAAACTTTAACAGCTGCTTTCCTTAGCGGCAAAGCTTTTGCGCCATAAAACACTTAAAATTAGAGCTTCCAACATTCACCTTTTCAGTTCTCTGTTCAATCCACACTTTTTTTTCCTTTTGCTTAATACATCATTGACCCCTGCAATTCTCAATTTCGTTTTCATAACTCTTTACTGTGATATTTAAACTGACACACTTCCACTAAAACCTTTACATTAACTTACATGCAACCCGTCACATGTGTTCTTTCAATTCTTCATAAACTTTGCCTTCGCACTTGCCATCTTGTCACATATACAATGGTGATATTCTTTATCTTTCTAATCTATTTCTATGCACATTCGTCAATTTACCATCAAAAGCCTTTTCAAGGTTAATATTGCAATGGCATTCCTTGTTCCTGTACCTCCTGAAATCCAGATCACTTATAGAATGTCCCGCTGCTTACCTGGGGTTATCACATCCTATCAGCTCCGGAAATTAACTGGACTTCCAAAGCAAATTTGAAAGTGAAATTACTAAGTTAATGATTTCAATAATGTGCCACATTTTGTGTATGAAACAAGCTGATGTTTGTAGGAAAATCTGCTCAACTTTCTTCCTGCATTAATCCCACTTGTGGTAGCTAAGGTAAGGTATTTCTCCAAGGCTGCCAGTAAATTATAAACTAATATCATGTTGGTCAACAAATTTCCTTTGAATGAAAGTTAATTAATAATTACAATTCCTATGCTTTTTTCAGTGTGGTATTTCAAATATTTACTTTAAATAAATTTGCAATTTTTTTAAAAACCTGGTTTTTGCTTTGTCATTCTGTAGAATTAAGCACTGAGTGATGAGGGATAAAATGAATGTAAACAATTTTAGTACACAACATAACAAAACCTGAAAAAAGAGAAGCAGTGCTTTGTAAACTGTCTACAGTATATCCTAATTTTTTAAATTAAATTACAATGGCTTATCCTATTTATGTTTTCATTCAAAAAATGATATTGATATACATGTATACTAAAATGAAATAAAACACCACATACTGCTCAAAACCTGATTAAATTCAAGTTCTGGTCCCCATGTTTGTACACCTTTCTTCTGGTGGGTTTTCACTTAAAATACAAACAGATGAGCATATTAGCTTAATCTGTAACTCTACAGTTGACTACTAGTTAGTGACTGTGGCTATGTTCAGGACTGTGCCCTACAGTGGACTGGTTACCTGGTCCTCACAGCTTCTTACAGTTTTACAGTGGTTAATGTGGATTACTAAATTTGTTACACTGACATGATGAACCAGAAGCAAAAAAAAAAATAATAATGTAAATAAAAAAAACCCACAGACTATTATTAACACATAAAAAAACACATATTGAAAAGAAATGTTTTGCCCTTTATTATTGATGTTACAAAATGCATAAACATGAAAGTAACCACTGCAACAGCTTATTTTAAAAATCAGAACAATATTTATTAATATTCATTTTAACCAGGGCAAATCCATTTAAATTATAAAACTGCCATATTATCCTTTCCAATATTTTTGAGGGGGGGAGGGGAAGAGTGGGAGACCCAGGTCTAAGTCTTAGTTGGCCAATACTTTAAGACATTTATGTTACTGTTTTTAATTAAAAACATATAAGCCAAACATTTTGTAATCAATTTTAAACATCAGTAGTCTACTTTAATTGGTGTCGTGCTCAGACATTACTCATAAAAGTCTCTTGACTCATAAAAATCTCTTGATCCAGTTGGCATACTAACAATTCTAGCTTTACTCCATAACTAAGTAAAAGGCACATTTTTTTGCAAATTATTTGCTAGGTTAAAATCAAAAACCTTGATTGTTCAAAAAGAAAATCACTTTTATTAAAAAAATCAATATAAAAAGTAATTTCAAAAATTGGTAATTGTTTATTGTGAATATTGTGCATTCTGAACGTGAAACACTGTATACTACAAATACTGTAACTGATAATACTCAATGTGTATAATTAGATATTTGCTTTCAGTAAATCTGTGCAATATGTAAGAGCATCAACTGTACCAAAAAGTAAACTGATCTGGCATAATTTTGCAGTGAGAGCTGTTAAAAAAAAAAAAAGGTGTAAATACAAATTTTGTAGATGCTTTTATATATTGATGTATGCGTGCATGGAAATATACACAAATAAAATAAAGAAGAAAAAATAATCAAAAAGATCAAATACAGTAACAAGATGTGCATGGGCTATTCAGTCTTACAACTTTCAACAATAACATTCACTTTTCAACCAAGTATATTTATGTATAACTGATGACATTTATTCACGGGCTATTCAGCCATATAACTTTCAGTGATAACATTCAGTTTTCAATCAAGTATATTTAGGTATAACTGATCACATTTATTCATTTCTAATACCACAATACAGACATTAGCTGTTCCAGTTAAGACTCAAAAATTAATAAAATCTTTACCAGTGAATTAAACTAATTTGAAAATAAACTGTAAAAATATTACTTATCACTCCAATGTTTATTTTCAAAGCATGTATTAAATTCACTAAACTTATATTTGTAGATTAGTCTGACCATTCATCTTTTATTTGGCACAAAATTGAAATTAATGTTAGAAGTAAAAATTACTTTCTGCTGAACAATCTGGAATACGTCTAAACAGAAGCTGCATTAAAAACTCAAAGTATTACAAAAAGGTTGCCAGTGATTGCTCCTTAAATTTAAAATATATCTGGAAAGATTGTCAGAAAGTCATTTCAGTTATTTATACACAGTTTACACTATGTGACAAGATGGGTTTATAGTTGGTGAGGCCTGCAGTATAATTTTTCACACTGCCTTTCTAGATTGTCACACATGTTTTGTCAAAATGCATTCCACTACTGTTGTACTCACTAATTAGTGCATTATAAAATGTTAAGTGGGCATTTGTATAACTCTGAAAAATTTTATAAAAAATCTTCAATTTGCCAGACTTCTCAGTGTCTTGAAATGCCAATGATCTGTGTTACTGTGTTAAATTATTTTCATAAAATGTAGCTTTTTTTTTTGGTAAGATCGGCTTTAAATAGAAGTAGTAAGCTATCATAAAAAACAGGGATCTGCAAGGATGTTATTTTTTTTCCTCCTCTGGGATCTGGAATGATTTTATGGAGGCTCTTCTCTCTCATAGACACATTAGACATCAAGGAAAGAGGGTCTTGCTCTAACACTTTTTCTGTAAATGGAACATAAAATATTTATTAGCCATTACAACATGAAGTTTAACTTTTTAAATGGAACATATCAAAAGAGAGTTTCACATTTTAAGAATCTTTCTTGTTATCCACTATCAGATATTAATTATAGTCACAGCATGTTTTTGTAGTTATCAAAAAAACCCATTCAAGTTTATAAAACAAACATTGTAATTTCAA
>JANRMT010062807.1:55009812-55021799 GCA_026402145.1 Polypterus bichir lapradei | reverse complement strand
AGATAGATAGATAGATAGATAGATAGATAGATAGATAGATAGATAGAATCCTCTTACACTATACTCAGAGTTGCTTGTAACAAAAGTAAATATATTCTATCTAAAGTCACATCATTCCCAGTCATCTATAGTCCCCATTATAATGTTTGGGACACAGGCACTTTTTTCCCCCATTTACCCTTCTGTTCCACAGATTAAAATTACAAATCATGCAATTCAGATGTGATTAAAGTACACCTTGCAGACTTGCCATGCCATGTAGAAATGACAACACTTTTTCTACACGATTTCTGACTTTGACAGGGTGCTCGTCCAGCATTAGGTGCATCATGGAAATAGTAGTCATGTAAGTACAAAGCGATTTTGTGGAAGACAATGTATTTGTGGTGTTTCTTTCACAAAGCATAAACAAGTTTTTTACATTATATACTGTATATTTTTGTAACCATTTACTCATTCATTTCAACCCACTTGTTCACTCTTAATGTTACTTTAACTTAAACTTCAAAAGAAATTTTGTCTGACACTGGCATCAGCATGTACTCTTTGTCAGTGTAATATCGTTTGTGTAATGCATACTTGAACTTGAATCAGTTCAACCTAATTAACAATAGCTAGGAAAGGTACATATAAAGTGTGCCACTAACATCATCTGCAAAAATACATGTTTACTCTATGACGATTTAAACATAATGTTGATGTGGGAAAAGAATTAGTTACACAGGTTCATTTGAATAAATGGGCAAACAGCACTTCCTAGTTTCTATACATAAACTAGCTAAAACCCAAGTGAAAGGTTAAACATATATAAATAAAAATGAGCAACATCTCAGATCGTGCAAACAAATAGGTGCTTTTTAATCATGTTTCGAAGTATGGGGACAAAGTAATTCTGGCACAAGATTAATTCAAACTTTTTTTGTAATTCTGGCAAAAATCACATAATGGGTAAATAATGCTGTAGTTCTGTTAGTCATATGTTTTTACAGTCTAACCTAGACCAACAATGTGTTCAAAGTGGAAGTATGAACCCATAATTTTAAGAAACGAAGGACACACAATTCTGAGATACCACTGCACTCTGCATAATCCAAAGAATCTCCTGAAATATTAACAGTAATAGCAAACTTTAGTCCTGAATGTCTCTTAACATTAAACAAGTATTAATCAAAATTGAAATGAATTTCTGGGTATATCACTGCACCTATGAAGAAAGTTAACATATATGAGCTTGGTCTGCCATTTCTGCCCACCAGGAATCAACTGAAGCATTACTTAGGTGTCCATCTGTACTATATTTCACTTGTTATGAGATTATTAATGTCATTATTTTTACATCGAAAACATGTATACGAATTGTTAGTTTCACTGTGGGCTGTATGATATGTTTTGTTTCTTAATAACAGCTAAAAACACACTTCATTCAAAAAGTACACTATAGTGTTTAAGCAAGAAAAGGGTATTTAATAAATATTATATATATATATATATATATATATACACACATACATACATATACACACATATACACAGTGGTGTGAAAAACTATTTGCCCCCTTCCTGATTTCTTATTCTTTTGAATGTTTGTCACACAAAATGTTTCTGATCATCAAACACATGTAACCATTAGTCAAATATAACACAAGTAAACACAAAATGCAGTTTTTAAATGATGGTTTTTATTATTTAGGGAGAGAAAAAATCCAAACCTACACGGCCCTGTGTGAAAAAGTAATTGCCCCCTTGTTAAAAAATAACCTAACTGTGGTGTATCACACCTGAGTTCAATTTCCGTAGCCACCCCCAGGCCTGATTACTGCCACACCTGTTTCAATCAAGAAATCACTTAAATAGGAGCTGCCTGACACAGAGAAGTAGACCAAAAGCACCTCAAAAGCTAGACATCATGCCAAGATCCAAAGAAATTCAGGAACAAATGAGAACAGAAGTAATTGAGATCTATCAGTCTGGTAAAGGTTATAAAGCCATTTCTAAAGCTTTGGGACTCCAGCGAACCACAGTGAGAGCCATTATCCACAAATTGCAAAAACATGGAACAGTGGTGAACCTTCCCAGGAGTGGCCGGCCGACCAAAATTACCCCAAGAGCACAGAGACGACTCATCCGAGAGGTCACAAAAGACCCCAGGACAACGTCTAAAGAACTGCAGGCCTCACTTGCCTCAATTAAGGTCAGTGTTCACGACTCCACCATAAGAAAGAGACTGGGCAAAAACGGCCTGCATGGCAGATTTCCAAGACGCAAACCACTGTTAAGCAAAAAGAACATTAGGGCTCGTCTCAATTTTGCTAAGAAACATCTCAATGATTGCCAAGACTTTTGGGAAAATACTTTGTGGACTGATGAGACAAAAGTTGAACTTTTTGGAAGGCAAATGTCCCGTTACATCTGGTGTAAAAGGAACACAGCATTTCAGAAAAAGAACATCATACCAACAGTAAAATATGGTGGTGGTAGTTTGATGGTCTGGGGTTGTTTTGCTGCTTCAGGACCTGGAAGGCTTGCTGTGATAGATGGAACCATGAATTCTACTATCTACCAAAAAATCCTGAAGGAGAATGTCCGGCCATCTGTTCGTCAACTCAAGCTGAAGCGATCTTGAGTGCTGCAACAGGACAACGACCCAAAACACACCAGCAAATCCACCTCTGAATGGCTGAAGAAAAACAAAATGAAGACTTTGGAGTGGCCTAGTCAAAGTCCTGACCTGAATCCAATTGAGATGCTATGGCATGACCTTAAAAAGGCGGTTCATGCTAGAAAACCCTCAAATAAAGCTGAATTACAACAATTCTGCAAAGATGAGTGGGCCAAAATTCCTCCAGAGCGCTGTAAAAGACTCATTGCAAGTTATCGCAAACGCTTGATTGCAGTTATTGCTGCTAAGGGTGGCCCAACCAGTTATTAGGTTCAGGGGGCAATTACTTTTTCACACAGGGCCATGTAGGTTTGGATTTTTTTTCTCCCTAAATAATAAAAACCATCATTTAAAAACTGCATTTTGTGTTTACTTGTGTTATATTTGACTAATGGTTAAATGTGTTTGATGATCAGAAACATTTTGTGTGACAAACATGCAAAAGAATAAGAAATCAGGAAGGGGGCAAATAGTTTTTCACACCACTGTATATATATACACACATATATATACACACACAGCACATTTTTTCCACAAAGTAACTTCAAAAAAAGGTTTCCAGAAAGGACTTACTGAGATACTGAGACTGTGGTTGGATCTGATACCTTGGGTATTACTGTTGATATATTTGCACCTCCTAAGTTTTTATAAGAATGATCAGGAGGCCGTACGAGTAATTTTGCGTCATAAATTTCCAAACCCTGAAAGGCAAAGAATACAAGTAACTATAAACCTCAACTGAATAATTTACATGAATTTCTAATATGTGGCAAATTTAGTTTACAGACTGTCTACTTCATTTTCATGCACAGTACATACATTTATGTATACCTCCTAAAATGTATTTTTAATTGGGTTCTCTTGGAATAAAGCAGTGCATCTCAACCTTTATGGTGTCATGGTCTAGTTTTTTTCTCCCTTGGTGAAACGAGCACGAATGTCAAAGCAGTTGGCTCACCCTTGGTGAAACAAGGAAATGAGCATGCATTTAAAAGATGGTTTCCCCCTTGGAGAAACGTGCTAATTGAGGGTGTTGCAGCTTCCATTCTTGAGACGATCATAGATAAATAGGGGGATAAATTTCATGCAGCACTGTCAATCACTTATGCCACCTGCTGCAACCCACTCACACACCCAGTGATGGTAACTCATGACCCAGTGGTTGAGAAACACTGGCATAAAGGAAGTTATACAGGATTTACTCAACACTCAAATGGCAAAGTTAATGTAACCTTGATGGGGTTTAGTTTAAAACTGATGAAACAAAAGTTGACTTTTTAAAGTTATTAATAGAGCTATGAATTGATGATGACTTGTCAGTTCAACTAAATACTCAAAATATACCTGAAGTTGTGCGATTTGATACAGAAAAATAACACCAGTGCCTTTTTCAAAAAATGCATTTTCCAAATAAGTCTGCTTCCATATCCTAATCCTCAACAGACTGCTGTAAACCAGAGGATGTCAAACTAGGGGCTGCAGGAAATCTGACATTGATGATGTTCTTAAAAAATGAAGCCAAATTTAAAGATTCTTTAAATTATCTCATGCAGTTTTTAAATATAAATATGTATAAAAATAATTCTAAGTGAAACTTTTGAGACAAAAAAAAGAAGTAGCTATAATTTCTTTGCTCTAAATACGTTCTCTTAGATTACAGCATAACATTTTGATAAAAGTATTTGTCTAACTGTAAATATATTTTTTAAAGCTGAGAACCCAAAACTTTATACAGTCTGCTCAGGGCTCCCCACTAACATAAACCCAAAGCTGCGAAGTACTGTACATCATGACCTTGGTTACTGCTAGTAGAAGTAGTAGTAATATTAGCACATCATGATTTGGGATAGCAATGTACCTATTAAAATCAAAGAAAATGCTAAACTTCAGTAGACTACTGACAGATATGTGAGCAATTGCGGTTTGATATCTCTAGGCCAGGGGCTCTTAGCCTTTTTACTTGTATGCAACTCCAAGAATTTAATGTTTTAAAATACCATAATGTGTTCAGTTTCTGGTTGTTCAATACTGAACCCTAAATGAACACAAACAACTAAAGATATTTGTTAAATCCCTGTTCCCTAATTTCAAGTTTTTAACAAGTGATTACTAATAGTTTTTGTGTAGGTTTGGGTATCTATTAGTTTTTCTTATGAAAGACAAATACTTTATTTTAAATATTTTTTTAATGAAAGAATAGTACAGTTTGAAATTGAACAGATATTGAAAGCCTAAAAAGTCCATACTTTTAATATACAAACATTATACAGTTACATGCAAATTCACATTAAAATAAGTATTCAGAATTTAGATACTATTTCAGGTTGGGAAAAAAAAGAGCAAAACAACAATGTATGGGCTGTCTGCTTCTTGGATATACACTTTAGGTATTCTCTATTCTTGTATTAATATTTTTTAGGAAGGATGAAGGCTTGTAAATGTTGACAACTCTTAAGTAACAAAAGCTTTCCATTTTTAATTAATATTAGTAAAAATTAAAATGTAATGTTAGATGCATTTATTAGTAGTAATTGTTAACATTCATCTTTTTTCCTCTTGCATTAATCTGATAATTTCTACAAATATTATAAAAATGGTGGCACGCCTAAAAGATTTAATAAAAATGTTGTCAGATTGGGCCTGAGAGAGAAAGAGAGAGGCAATGAACAAGCTACTTGTTGGGGAGTGGATGGGTTCAGAAAGACCGCACTTACCTGTTAAGAGGCCGTTTACCACAAAAATTACTTGGTTTTGATTCATGGTCTCAAAACCGGGTTAGGTGCAAAGAGTTGAAGAGGAACAGGGTAGGGTTGCCTCAGATTCCAAGTAAACGAGAAGCTTCGAACTGGCGCAGGTGCTGGACAATGTTGAGGTGAACAAGGTTTGCAAGATGGGAGTAAAGTCTCGCCCCAGGAGCACCAGGAGACAGAGCGGAACAGTGGAATTAAATAAAGCAGAGCATGAAGAAGCAAGATCAGCCGCTGTGTTTTTTTAAGGGCCACTTTTTCTGTGTGTGTGTGTGTGTGTGTGTGTGTGTGTATGTATTTTTGTGAACCCACAGCTCTAGTCAATAACTACACTGATATTAGAACTAGTTTAAAGCAACAACTAAAGAATATTTTGAGTTATGCTTATTTTGAGTATAACTAGAATAAGTACAAAGTATTTCTAAAATAAAACCAACATAGAATACCCAAAGTGCTCATACAGTTTGGTTCATAATGCTCACCATGAGATGGTAACCTATTGTAAAAATGAATTTGCTTTCCAACAAATATCTGTTTGTCTGTTCTTCAGTCCCTGTGTAACGTAGATTAAAAATGACCATGAATCAAACTGCGTTTTTTGCCTTCATGATGCTTGCCAAAATTATGTCTAAATAAACTGTTATTCATTAACAAATCGCTTTTCTTTTGGTTGGAAAAATCAATCAACATAGTTCATGAACTAAGTTCCTGAAAATTGATTTTCATTGCACCGATTCAAAAACTTCAATTAATGTGAAAGATCAATAAAATCACTATATTGATTTAATCTAACAGCTCACTAATATCAAAACAAAATATAAAATACTTGTATACGTTTGATGAAATACTGGCCTACTAAGAACTTTTAGCCCAAAAAACTGCAAGTTTTGTCAGTAATAATTGCCCAAAATATTTTGCCAGGTTCATAGTCAAAGTTAATATTAAAGCCAGTCTGAAAACAGTAAGTTATATGATTAAGTAGGCTATATGGGTATTTGTTTTAAAATACAAAAATACAATTAAAAGTGACTAATCAAAAATTCTTTGTATACTTGTTAATTACTACTACAACAAGCAAATTATAAAACTTTTAAACCACTCTTTTTAGTCTGATACTAACATTTGTATCAAACATATCTTTTATACCAGCTTTCATAAATGCCCAAAGTTCACACTTAACTCACTTTGAAGTAATAACTGAAATCTATTTCAATTCATAATCTCTACTGTTAAACTAACTGTATTTTAGTTTAAAAAGTTATTTGAACCATATTTATTCTTCTAGAGTATCCTTGACTTTGAAGTCAACTGTGAACAAAATTATGCTTCTTTAAATAAAGTATGCTGTCTAGTTTTGCGCTGATCCCAAAATGATGTTATAGTCAGGTACATAAATATTTATTAAGCAGGTTTATATGGCAGATGGATATTCATATTACTTAAAGTGAGAGGAGTCTTTTGCTGATGAAAACTGTTGAAAGTATATTACAGTACTGGCTGTAGTTCAGCCAGACATTCAAGTGGACAAAGCCATATATCTTTATCTAATCTAATTAATTTTGCAATCGGATCTGGACATGATAGAAACCTTACCATTTATGTAACTAAAGTTTCTTAAGAACTTTAAAAGCTGTAGCATTTTGAATGTATGTTTATGTAAAAAAAACTATTTTACAACAATGTAATTAATCCCTTTGTAGAAAAACATTACATGCATTTTAAAAGGAGTCGGCTAAAGCCATCTTTAAACTAACTCAGGTACACCATTGTTCAATACATCCTTACCTGCAATGTCTTAATTGCTAATTCTGCACCCTTGCTTTCTTTATAGTTGACGAAAGCACAGCGTCTGCTATGTAACATCCTAATACTGTGAATTTCTCCTACACTGAAATAACAATCAATAGTTAGTTGTACTTATATTAAACTATTTACTTATATTAAAATATTTAAACTACTTAATAACTTTCAAATGAAAACAAATGCATCAACAGAATTTCCAATTGAATAATTCTTCATAAGTTATAGGCAATTTTGTAACCTCTCTTCTAAATGCTCTGAAATTTTGCACAGACTATAGAGGAAAACTGAAATGCTTACGAGCTGAAGACCTTTCGAAGTATGATTTCTGATATGCAATTTGTCACATTTCCAACCCATACAGGAAATAGCTCTCTGTTTAAAAAATAAATGTAGGCACAAAGGATTAGCAATAACATGGGTTTTAACACACACACAAAATGCACTAATTAAATGTAACACACACAAGAAGAATGCATTTTAACTAATAAAAAATGTTTAACTAAATTATAGATTACTTTGGTCAAAATGTGCACATAAATTAAATTAAATTTCAAGAGATTTTATGGCTTTTAATGGGTTAGTGGGAACCTTACTTAAACAGCCACAGTTACTTTGTTCACTGAAAAAAACATGAATCTTAAGAAAGTAATCCTCTTCTATAATACTACAACCCAAAAGTGTACTAACCAGTTGATTGGGTTAAAGGTAGCGAAGCAAATAGGCCGAGCTGGGCCATATAGTTTTTCACAGTAACATGCTTACATCATTAAATACATTTAAAATGGCAAGCTAACCGATACATTCTAGCCCCTTGCCATTAAATCTGTATAGCATGCTGGTGTAGTGGTCAGCATTTCACAGTGCATCAAACCATGCCTTTATGTTCTCCATGAGTTCAAGGTTTTTATGTTTATCCAGACAAGAATCTAAAATGCCTCATGGTTTGAGTCTGCAATCGGGTATGAATATGCCACATGATTGTGTGGGTTTCTATTTGGGACCAATTTCTACTTTGTTAAAGGATAAACACTTCCAAAACATTAATTCTGCAAGGCAGTCAACCATATACAACCTTAAACGACAACATGTAAAAAGGAGCTTTTTGTGGAAATAAGTACTTTTTCTGTATTTTACCTTGGTATTCAAATTAAATAATGTTTTTCAGACTACGAAACTACTTACAGGCATGGTTTCTGTGCTTGTGGAGAACTGGCTGAGTCCACCTTTGGATTTAGTGCTGTTTTGAGCGAAGTACTAGACGTCTGAAGATTGCAAGATGCAGATTTTAAAACTACTGGTGTTTTGCGCTTGGCTAAAATCCACTGCTCCTCTGTAGCACCAGAACAATCATTTTTAACACAGCTGTCTTTTTGCATAATACCTACATCTAAAAAAACAAAAAGTAATGACATCAAAGCACTACATTCTGATAAAGAAAAGCTTAGTGACTTAATGTTGCACTTTTTGCACTAGTTTGAGATCAAGCATCTTCTGATGAATGTTTCCACTGATTATGAACCAGCATAATTTGTGGTGTCGGGGGAGTGTGTAGGAGTGTTATAAGTAAGTATTCATATAACATGAATAAAATATAAACTAATAATATTTTATTAAATTGCTGGCCAATTTTTTGAACAACTGAAAAGAATCACCCTATCAATTCTTAGTTTGTTTTTCTATTGTGAAACAGGATCAAAATTGGGACAGGTATATTCCATAAAACACCTTTTCATCAGATGAATAGATATGTAAAGAATTTTCTGTACTTTGCGCTAATTTCCTCACTTGCATGCTGACAGTATTTTTTCCTTTCCCTAAATTTAGGTTATGTTATTTGAATGACAATAATGAATTGCAAAACCTATTAGCAATAAAATTGTCAAATTGATTCCTAATGTTTTTTTCTTTATGTAAACCTACAGCAAAACAGGTTTGGTATTAGGAGGTGAATATGGGAGTCTTAAAAAGCCTGAAAAAGTTCTGCAAAAACCTCAGCAATAGCTACAATACACATCAGTTTTCTGTGTTATCCATTAATGGCTAATGTTTCATGCTTTGCGGTGATGCACAATGCAAATTATATAAAATAGCCGTCTTTGCTCTCATGTGATGTTGCAAACATTAACTGGATAGACTCGCAACAACAGTATTCTGGAATAGCAAAGCTGCCTTTCTCAATAAAATCTCAGTACATGGTTACTGCTGGGTAGTTAACCTGATTTGGGCTTTTTCTTGTCATTTCATTAAAATCACGTATGTTCTACTGCTTGTTGCTCTGAACCCATAGTTCAGCAGAGAGAATTAGTGTTATCAATTGGTTAAAAAGTCTCATACTAATGGAAATACTGACACCCCTTCATATAGATCTGAGATGATGAGAAGAACGATTAGTTATTAACTAAAGGAAAAAGACAGAAAGATTGGTCTCTCTTTTGTTCCTTTGCAAGGTTTAGGATAAAGAGTTACTCTTGGCAATTTTTGCTATCTTATTCAGATGTACCTGCTATTCTGAAAATGGCATTGTGAAACACCAATACAATAGATGGTAACTGAATAATTTTTAATAAGAATGTGACTTTCAGAAAATGTGGAGCCAGTTACACTTTGCCCTGCCTACTGTATAATGCACATAAGAAACCCAGAAGAAATCATCCATTACCACTCAAACACATGAAGCACACTCATTTAAATGTGTTTTTCAGCTATTCTTTTTTTGTTCCTTAATGTCAGTAAATGAAGAAAATGTAGATAAGACACAAGGTAAACAGAGTGGTGTAAACAGCTAAAGAAAAGGCACATCATGACTTGTATGAGAGGTTGGACACTATGGAGAGAGAAAAGGACCTGTATCAATTGGCTAGACAGAGGGAGTGAGCTGGGAAAGATGTGCAGCAGGTTAGGGTGATAAAAGATAAAGACGAAAACGTACTCACAAGCGAGGAGAGTGTGTTGAGCAGATAGAAAGAGTACTTTGAGTGGCTGATAAATGAACAGAATAAGAACAGCTATAAAGAGGATGAAGAATGGAAAGGCCGTTGGTCCAGATGACATACCTATGGAAGTGTTTAGGAGAGATGATTGTGGAGTTTTTAACCAAATTGTTTAATGGAATCTTGAAAGTAAGAGGAAGCTTAAGGAGTGAAGAAGAAGTGTACTGGTACCAATTTTTAAGAATAAGGTGGATGGGCAGAGCTATAGAAACTATAGCTTGGACTATGATGTTTGCTGATGACATTCTGATCTGTAGCAAGAGGAGGGTACAGGTTGAGGAGACCCTGGAGAGGTGGAGATATGCTCTAGAGAGGAGAGGAATAAGACAGAATACATGTGAGTCAATGAAAGGAAGGAATGATCAACAGTACAGAGTAATAGAGATTGTGGAAGAGAGGTGAAAAAGAGAGTGCAGGCAGAGTGAAATGGGTGGAGAACACTGTCAGGAGTAATGTGTGACAGACAGTTATCAGCAAGAATGAATGGGAAGATCTACAGAACGGTAATGAGACTGTCTTTGTTATATGGGTTGGATATGGTGGCACTGACCAAAAAGCAGGAGACACAGCTGGAGATGGCAGAGTTAAAGATGCTAAGATGTGCATTGGGTGTGACACGGATGGACAGGATTAGAAAGGAGTACATTAGAGGGTGGCTCAGGTTGGACGGTTGAGATTCTGGGTATATTGGGAAAAGGATGTTAAAGATAGAGCTGCCAGGCAAGAGGAAAAGAGGAAGGCCTAAGAGAAGGTTTATGGATGTGGTGAGAGAAGATATGCAGGTGATGGGTGTGACACAGCAAAATGTAGCGGACAGGAAGATAGGGGTTGCCACAGTGGATAATCCATAACAGAAGCAGCTGAAAGAAGATGATGTCAGAAAATGTAGTGTGACTGCCCATCTCTCATATAAACTGAGACATTTCAATTCTTTATGTGTTTCACAAATTAAAATCACTGAACGTACTAAATGTTGCATAATTATCATTGCGTCCCCTTTAAGTTTGGAGTGGCATGATTCATTCAGGATCAACAGAAAGTCTGGGGGTTGGGTGGGCCACTTGGTGGTTGGGTGGGCCACTTGGAGGTTAGTGACTCAAATGACTGAAGATTAACATAAATCAAAAGAAGTGTAATGGGGGCCCTGTGACAGGCCACCCTGTAGGTTTACCTCTGGTTAGCAGGCAAAGATTTCTCAGTTAGTAACCCAGCTATTTGACCATGTAAATGTGTGCTACAGCTAAGGATTTTGTAGTCTGATGTACTCCGTTTGCCTCCTCAGCTTCACACAAACACACACACCTCTGCCTGGATGCTTGCTTCACTACACAGGAAGGAAGCAACCAATGATGACATTTACCCTATCTCTCTCTCTTTTTATTTTTTTAAGACCGGGTATACTGACATCACAGCATCTGGGAAAAGGTTGTGTAGGGGAGGGGGGCTCCATAAACGCACTTGCCCATGTAAACTAGTAATTGTAAGAAACCAGGTTTCTGCCTTTTACTCACATTATCCCAATTTTGTGTTTGTATGTAAATACACTGGCTGATAAAGAAATTAATTAGGATTCATGAGCAGAAGTTCAACAACTACACCATTATGCTACACGTATCATATTCAACACTGAAATAAAATCTATAAGTAAACAATCAGTAATCTGGATAATAAAAAAGCAAAAATCCATTACCACTTAAAGTTGACAAAGCTTCTAGGGCTTTCTGAACAGTGCCATGTATTATTAAGGCATTGGCACTCTGTTCCCTGGAAAATCCCATTTCCTGAAAT
>JANRMT010062807.1:54990566-55009412 GCA_026402145.1 Polypterus bichir lapradei | reverse complement strand
AACTCAGTGCGCAGTGCGCTCAGTTTATGAACAAAGTGCGTATTTGGGAACACCGTAGTGTCGACTTGGTTCAACATTACTTGGCAACAGGGAAAGTGGGGCAAGTTGCACTGGTGCATTTGTGTCTCCCATAAAAGTAGCTTCACTTGAAATCACTTTTTGATTTTGCACGGGTAAAAACGTCTGCTGAAGTGTCAGATTCTTCTTTAACTCTTCTGCTTTCTGTATCTTGTGCATTGCATTCAGGTCTTTCAGGTTATCTTGATGTTTTGTCTCATAGTGCTGTCTTAGATTAAATTCTGTAATTACACCCACATTTGCTCCAGAAATGAGACACACGGGTTTACCGGCAATGTCAGTAAACATATACTCAGCCTCCCATCGGTTTTTAAAGGCTCTATGTTCAGAATCACCTTTTCTCTTCGGCATCGTGTGGGCTAGCTTCGCAATAACTTGCAGCATCATAAGCTAGACTTGATTAATGCGGTAAGTGTTCGACAAGGCAGCTGAAGCGCTGGATTATGGGATCTGTAGTTTATTGTGTTACCAGCGCTTCATATCCCCGGGCCATTAATAACAATAATACAGTATATAAAATGATCTCGCGGGCCGGATATAATTACACGCCGGGCCGGATGTGGCCTGCGGGCCTTGAGTTTGACACATATGGACTAAATAGAACTTGAAAAGATATATTTTTTCAAATGTAATCGCGCAATTCAGATAGAGTTGACGCGGACTACAGTACATCGAGCCCGCGTGCTATTGTGGTTTTGCCTGCGTGCCTCAATAAATCATCCTCCCCTCGCTATTACTTTTTTACCGTTCATCTAATGAATACACTGAGTATGGCTTTACCAAAACAATCATTGATGGCGGATAAAGTATCCATTATTCGAGTATGTAGATCGGGGTATATATATATATACATATATATATACCCGCGTATCGCAGCGGAGAAGTAGTGTGTTAAAGAAGCTATGAAAAAGAAAAGGGAACATTTTAAAAATAACGTAACAGGACTGTCAATATACAGTAATTGTTTTGTGAGTGTTACTGAGTGTTGCTGTCATCAAGGATTTGATTATCATTATTTCTTTCAATCAGGTTCGTATTTGTAGGATGTGTTGTGTTCAAGTTACATTCCGTGTTTGTCAATCATTGTAAAGATGACAGGTTTCATTCATCGATTCGTTTCTTACTGCATCAATAAACAGCTCGTCGTCTTCTTTATCTGAGACCTGACACACTGCATGCACGATTTTTTTTTTTACACTGTCTTCCTTTAGCGGGACATTGACTTTTTCCACCGTGTGCTTTGTTTCCGCAGTAGCTGCATTTATGAATATGCTTGTATGTATCAGACGCTTCATATTTTTTTGCTGCCTTTTCAATTGTGTAATTCGGTTTTTGTTCAGCGCTCTTTGGAACTGTTGCTTTTTGTCTGTGCACTGCGTCAGTTCACGTGAGCCGCTCGGTGTACATGCATCGAAGTTTCCCAGCTGTGCTGGTGCCACGTCGTGCTATGTCCATGGCTGTATTTAATGTTACCGAAGTCCTGCCACTTAAAACTTTCTCTCACAGTTTCGCGGAGTTTGTGCCAAACACCACCCTGACCATCTCATCTTCTTCTGCATAAGCACAGTCCTTCACCCGTGAATATTTAGTGGCAGTTTGCTATTGGATTGCCGCTGACGGACGGCCTTATATGGGCAGGCACTAAATTACAAACGCCAGCGGCAGCCTGTCTATGAACTTAATTTAAAGTTTAGGTTTACATCGTGCTTTGTTTCCGAAGTATCAGAACTCATGAATATGGTTGTATATGTCACTCGCTCGCTTCTTATTGTTTCACTGCCTTCTCAATTATATAATGCATGTTTTCATCAGCGCTTTTTGGGGCTCTTCCTGGTTTTCTACGTACTGCGTGATTACGTGGGAGGCGTGATGATGTCACACGAAACTCCGCCCCCACGGCGTTCAAGCTCATCTCCATTACAGTAAATGGAGAAAAACAGCTTCCAGTTATGACCATTATGCGTAGAATTTCGAAATGAAACCTGCCCAACTTTTGTAAGGAAGCTGTAAGGAATGAACCTGCCAAATTTCAGCCTTCCACCCACACGGGAAGTTGGAGAATTAGTGATGAGTGAGTGAGGGCTTTGCCTTTTATTAGTATAGATGGACTAAAATACTCTTATAAAGAACATGAACTTTAAAAATAATTAAATATTTTAAATTATAGTATGTAGCCTCATAAGTAGTTTATGTCAACTTAAAAATCTCATCTATCCCATTGCATGTGACTCTTAAGAGTAAGTAAAATTTAAATGACTTTAATATATATGTACATACACTTTTTAAATAAAAATATTGTGTACAATATCTCTGTATTTTAGAGGAGTAATGTGCAAATTTAGTAATTCAACAACATTCTGTTTACTAAAAACTCAAAACTATTTATTTCAACTGAAAAATTACAAGCTTTATTTCAAATGTTCATATGACATTTGTAAAATATAATATAACCTGAAATTGGCCACTGACAGATATTCTGTTGAAGAAATTAATGAACCGAACATTACAATCTTGATTAGTAACCTCCTTTCTAGTTGGGTGACAGATTACAAAATATGTGGAAGATAAGAATATATACCCTCATTAAAATAAGGAAACAAAAAAACCTTTGATGCTTTAATGAGATGCAGGAGATTTTGCAGAGGAACGGATAGGAGAATGGCAGATATACATATAAATAACAGTTAACAGAACCAGTGAAAAGGTTAAGAAAGAGGCACGTGTAAGGGAACTCTGCCACGGCCAGTCCCAAGCCCAGATGAGAAAAGGGAAGGGCTAGGGGCATAGATTTGCAATTAAAAACATTTTTACTATGGAAATGACAACAAGGTAAAGAAGTTCACCTGGCAGAGGGTGAGAGGCAGACAGGAAGCTAGACTTATGACATAGGTAGACCAAAGTCAAGAGGTCATTTCCATCATGACAGCAGAGCTCCTAATTCCAAAACAGCACATCTGAGTTGGATGTTGAAATGTACAAACTAAGTTCCACATTGAGAGGCTGGCATAGACCATAAACAAGATGAACACCTACAAGCTTAGCTTGCTTGGAATGACTGAGGCAAAATGGATAGGAACAGTGAAGAAGAGGTTGAAAAGTCATCTTCTGGCTAGGAAGATGTCACCCTCGTTATCAGTAAGAAATACACCAAAACTTTACTGCAATGTAAGCCCATATGCAAAACTTTCCAGTAGCCTATGCCCCTACAGACAATCATGATGTAGAGGACAAACACCATTTATACAGTGCATTCCAAGCATCATTGGAAGAACATCAAAGGACATGACATTCTCTCCTAAGTGGGGTTTTTAATGCAAGAGTTGGCAGTAACAATTAGAATAGAGAGTGAATCATCTGGTGAAATGACCTCACTGCTCTATACAAAGAAAATGACCTAGTCATTGTTGGCACGTTCTTTGCACGCATAAAGATCATTCACAAGCTGATCTGGACATCACTCGATGGAAGACCTCAGAACCAAACCAGCCATATCATTGTCAACAACAAATGAAGGCGCTCCCTCCAAGATGTATGCAAGATGCAAAATACTGACATTGGCTGTGACCACAATCTACCAGTGGTGAAGCTTACTCTATAACCAAGTATCAGGGAGAAGAGAAACCTGTGCTTTGATGTTGCCCAGATGAAGGACCCAATAACCAAGAAAGACTTTGGTATAGCCTTGAGGAACCAATTCAGCATCCTCCAAGATGAAGCAGCGCTGAATATCTGCAGCTTCAACAAAGCCATGAATGAAGCAGCAAAACATAGGCTACAGGAAGAAGGTCAAGTCTGAATGGATATCTGCTAACATGTATAAGCAAATGAAGAAACTGCTTGATTCTAAGTCACCTAGGATGAAATAGAGGGATGCAAGGGAAAATCCTCAATCCCTGGCTCAGCACTGATGTTGCTTTCTAAGACTCTTCAGACTCCAGCAATATGCATATAAATGATTTCATCTAACAGTGATGCATCCCAGGAACACAAAAACAAAAATGTCTATTCCATGCTTTAAATGCCTTTATGCCATAGTTTCATAGTTAAACAACAGCTTTATGGGATTATTTTAATTGCAAAGAGGGTATATTTACATACAACTGATAACATACAAATCTTGGGTAAACACATTCTCTAAAAGGTAAAGTACGATGGTCTAAAGCTTACTTATTTGAGAGATTCGTGACACTGACCATAGGGTCAGAGACTGCAGGCTGGAAGCTGCATTGAAGAGAGGTACCGGCTTACTTTAAGACAGATAGACAAGAACCAGTGTAAAGCACTATTTTCATAGGCCAATCGTTTTGGCACTCTTTCAAGGGTACATTAAACACAGCTGCATTCTTAGAACAATGCAAGTGTATTTATGATACTTACACAAACCTTATGCGCCTAAGATACTAAAGTGTTAACAAAAAAAGATTTCCCTTAGACATGCAACATAAAGATCTACCATGAGCAGTCTGACAGTTTAGAAGTGAAAGTGATAAAAGTTTTAGCACAAAGTGGGAAGACACACAACTATCCCAAGGAATTTTGGTAAACAATTGATAAATTAATTAATTAATTAAGCAAATATAATGTATGCTAAAGTGGCATTCATAGAATAAATTTCTGCAAGATCATATTATATGAACATACATGTGTATTAGGAAAACATGTTAATTAAAACCAACCATATTCATGAATATTCGGTATATTTACCATAAGCTGAAAAATTTGAACATTCATAAGTTCTTCTGCTGCATCCTGAGATGTGTTATCAAGTTTTAAGACTTCTTTAAAAGCAATTGCTGCCTCTGCAAGTCTCTGGAAAAAATAAAGTTTGTTAGGAAATACACTTAAGCTTCTTCTGTGTTTCTGGGGTCAAATGACCATGGTTAACTTTGACCCCATGCATGAACTTGCCTTTCTCAACTCCAAAATCTAGCATGCTGCAAAACAGCACAGTACAATTTGAATAAACTGGTAATATGTGGTATAAATCCACATCAGTAAAAAGAAGGGGAGAGAAACAACCAAAACATTCATTACATACCGTTCTTAATATTACGTACCATCAAAATGAAATAACTTTAAATCTAAGGAAACAGGACTACAATAAAAGCAAATATTTAAAAAGTGCCACTTATAGGCACTGGGAGGAGCTTTAAATTACACTTTTTCACAAAGAATGAAAGGTATAGAAATCAACTATATAGGCAGTATATACAGTGGCATGCAAGTTTGGCACCCTTGCTTAAAATGTCTGTTACTGTGAACAGTTAAGTGAGCAGAAGAACAACTGATCGCCAAAGGCATAAAGCTAATGATGACACCTTTCTTTAATATTTCAAGCAAGATCACATTTTTATTTCCATCTTTCACAGGTGCAAAATACCAAAAAAAATAAAAGGAACTGAACCAAAAATTTAAGCATGTAAATTGGTCAATACTTAGTAACACCCCTTTGGCAAGTATCAGAGCTTGTAAACACTTTCTGTAGCCAGCTAAGAGTCTTTCATTTCTTACTTGGTTAATTTTTGCTCATTTGTCTTTGCAAAAGGTTCCCAATTCTGCTAGATTCTTGGGCCATCTTGCATGCACTGCTCTTTTGAGGTTTATCCACAGATTTTCAATGATGTTTAGGACGGTGACTGTGAGGTTCATGGCAAAACCATCAGCTTGCTGCTCTTGAGGCATTCTATTGTACATTTTGAGGCGTGTTTTGGATCATTATCTTAATGCAGGACCCATCCACTTTTTAACTTCATCTGTTTTGCAGATGGTGTAATGTTTGCTTCTAGAATTCGCTGGTATTTATTTGAATCCATTCTTCCCACTAGCAATGACATGTTCCCTGTGCCACTAGCTGCAACACAAGCCCAAAACATGATTCATCCACCCTTATGCCTAATAGTTGGGAGAGGTGTTCTTTTTCTGGAATTTAGCAAGCACCCTTTATTCTCCAAGCACACCTTTGTGGGTAGGATACAGGAAAGGTTTTCTTCTGCGGACTCTACAGTGAAGGTCATATTTGTTCAGGTGTTGCTGCACTAAACAATGATCCACCACTCTACAGTGTGGTAAATCTTCCTGAAGGTCTATCTATATATATCTACAGTGTCTATATATATATATATATATATATGTATACACACACACACAGTACAAATACATACTATATACTGGCCTACGTACGCAATCCACTTTTCAGCAACATTCTATTCTAAACTGGCCCCAAATGAGTGTGAGTTAATGCATGAGTGGGTCCTGTAATGGACCAAAGCCCCTTCCAGGCCTGGTTACTGCTGCATCCTTGATTTTGAAGGAAGAGTCTCTGGCACCTGAATTAGATTAAGTTGGTCTAAAAATGCTACCTTAAAAGTACTTAAGGCTTAATGGATTGGTGTAAATACATGATTACCTATCTACACATTTAATAAATGGAAAGTGTGATCCTACCTTAATCAAGAATGTTACCATTAAAAAATGATAAAAGAACACAAACCTTTAAGCCTATTAACGCTCTTCCTTTTCTAAAAGAACCTTTAGTCCATGAAGGACATATGCTGATACATATTTCTGCATCACTCAGTGCTCTATCATATTGCTGTAGTCTTTCATAGCAGAATGATCTGTTACCAAAAAACCTAAAAATAGAAAATATCAACTTTATACCAGTAGTCAAAAATTGTAATTAAAAAATATCCTGAACAGCATTTAGTAAACAAAAAAACAAACCAAAAAAAAAAAATATATAACTGACCAAGTAAGAAACCATTACTAAAAAAATAACATGGTTTATAGATTCCTTAAATGTTAATGGGACTGACAGAAATACTGTCAAGATCAAGTCAAGTCAAGTTGGGGAGCATGCACTGGTACAGTGTGTTGCCGCACCCACTACACGACGAAACAAGTGGGATCCCAGTTGGCAACTCCCCAGGCAGACACGTGGTCCAGTCCCACCCTCCAAAAATGACCATCTATCTACCATAGCCAGGTGTTACGTGGGCGACCCGTTGGCCTGGTCCAGCCACTCGGGTCCCCAACAATGAGGATCTTACAAGCTGTCAAGATCAGTCTTGTATAAAACTTTTTTTTTTTAGCACTCAACAAGTACAATGATACAGGATCCAGAGATATTAAACATTTTCTCCAGATAGGAGTGGTAGAGTTTTTTTTGTTTTTTTTTTTTTAATTGTTAATGAACAACCAACTTTAGTACCCTGAACTATATTTCTGAATTATATGTTTGAGAATTATGGCACTGATACTACAGATTATCACCATTAACACTAGAATTACCAAAACTTACGAAAAAACTTGTAAATCAGGCCCACCTTAAATCCGCTCGCACCACTCCATGAGTATCTTATGTCTTGTAAATGTGTCGATAAGCAAAAGCAGCAAGCAGCCTGCTATCCCATCCTCCCACCGTTGTACAATGTGCAAAAACCTCTCCAAGCTTAAGTCTGGTTTATCAGGGAGTGAAGTAGTGCCTAGAGCTGTATAATTTACTTTATTTATTTAAATTATTTGTTTAATTTACCTTGATATATTTACTTATCTTCCTACAGCGTAAAGTCACAAGTAGACTGCACAGCTTCCTGTGTTTGATCGACACGGGCATGCTGACACAGTACATGTATACTGAAGTGAATTCAGCTGCAGGTGGAAGCTCCACGCAACTGTGTCAGCGTGCCTGTGTCGATCAAACATAGGAAGCTCTGCAATGTACTTGTGACTTTACGCTGTAGGAAGATAAGTAAATAAATCAATATAAATAACATTTGATCTGACTTTTATATACAAAGTACAGTGACTGCAAAAGTCCAACGTCAGCTTCCACCTGCAGCTATAGACTCTTCAGTATGCGAGCAACTCTCCATACTAGTGTTTAGATCTAGACGGTGTATGTGCCCAAATAAGAAGTCTGACTGCATCCTCGTACCATCGCTCGCGTACTGATGTGTCAGCAGGAATTTTTGTGGCATTACACATGTAATTTGTAAGCATGCTCTTGTCGATCAAACAGAGGAAGCTCTGCAGTCTACTTTTGACTTTATGCTGTAGGAAGATAAGTAAATAAATCAAGGTAAATAACATTCGATGTGGCTTTTATATAAGTAACATATAAAGGTTTCTTATGTAAAGACCATCACAAAACATAACCAGAAACAGGACTTTGCATGATATGCTGTAAGCCTTGTTGCTTCATTGGAGGACAGGTGTGGGGCAAACTGACTGGCAGGATGACTCCCGACCTCTTGGTGTATCCAAACAGTGCCACCTTTCACCTTTACACCTTGTGCAGCTGCATTGTTCTTATGTGAGTTTGTGATGTTTCTTGTGGGGGGTGCTTCTGTTCTCTTTCTCCGATGTAGAACCCTCGTCCTCATCAAAGTTCACCTGTGTTATAGCATGTCTGTATTTGAAAACTAACAGTGTCAGATTGGGGCGAGTGCGAATGCTACTGAGAGAAAAAAACAATTAAAAAAAAACAAAAAAAAAAAACACGCTAACCTTTACAAGTACCATACATTTACACTGACTGTTATAGACTCAAATCAAATGTATGTTTTTATTGTATAATAGTAACAATAACAGCAGTTCACTACTCGAAACGTTTATCTTGAGGCATGGGGAGAATTGAACTGGCGACCCTTTGAAAAGGAGGCAGCTTTTTTTTACCACTGTACTACTAAAAGAAGTACTACTACAACAAACCACACTAACCCGATTTATTTTTCTTCGGTTATAGTCTTGAATAAAAGCGCACTTGCTCTATTTGTACCTTTTGTGAAAGTGCTTATATGATATTTGGACTTCAGTCTTCACACATTATATGCTTCATGTCTACATTTTGTCATTAGTACTAAAACGTGAAAAAAGTTTGTCCTTTAGGTATATGTTCAACATTTCTTGCATTTCCTGTCATCCTACACTTAGATAGATCTTTGTAGACACGGAACACACTTGAAATGCATGTGTTCCAAATAACAATACAGTATATTTTTTTTTAGCCTACAGGTGCCGGTCATAAAATTAGAATATCATGACAAAGTTGATTTATTTCAGTAACTCCATTCAAAAAGTGAAACTTGTATATTAGATTCATTCATTACACACAGACTGATGTATTTCAAATGTTTATTTCTTTTAATTTTGATGATTATAACTGACAACTGATGAAAGTCCCAAATTCAGTATCTCGGAAAACTAGAATATTGTGAAAAGGTTTAATATTGAAGACACCTGGTGCCACACTCTAATCAGCTAATCAACTCAAAACACCTGCAAAAGCTTTTAAATGGTCTCTCAGTCTAGTTCTGTAGGCTACACAATCATGGGGAAGACTGCTGACTTGACAGTTGTCCAAAAGACGACCACTGACACCTTGCACAAGGAGGGCAAGACACAAAAGGTCATTGCTAGAGAGACTGGCTGTTCACAGAGCTCTGTGTCCAAGCACATTAATAGAGAGGCGAAGGGAAGGACAAAATGTGGTAGAAAAAAGTGTACAAGCAATAAGGAAAACCGCACCCTGGAGAGGATTGTGAAACAAAACCCATTCAAAACTGTGGGGGAGATTCACAAAGAGTGGACTGCAGCTGGAGTCAGTGCTTCAAGAACCACCACACACAGACGTACTGTATGCAAGACATGGGTTTCAGCTGTCGCATTCCTTGTGTCAAGCCACTCTTGAACAAGAGACAGCGTCAGAAGCGTCTCGCCTGGGATAAAGACAAAACTGCTGCTGAGTGGTCCAAAGTTATGTTCTCTGATGAAAGTAAATTTTGCATTTCCTTTGGAAATCAAGGTCCCAGAGTCTGGAGGAAGAGAGGAGAGGCACAGAATCCACGTTGCTTGAGGTCCAGTGTAAAGTTTCCACAGTCAGTGATGGTTTGGGGTGCCATGTCATCTGCTGGTGTTGGTCCATTGTGTTTTCTGAGGTCCAAGGTCAACGCATCCGTCTACCAGGAAGTTTTAGAGCACTTCATGCTTCCTGCTGCTGACGAACTTTATGGAGATGCAGATTTCATTTTCCAACAGGACCTGGCACCTGCACACAGTGCCAAAGCTACCAGTACGTGGTTTAAGGACCATGGTATCCCTGTTCTTGATTGGCCAGCAAACTCGCCAGACCTTAACCCCATAGAAAATCTATGGGGTATTGTGAAGAGAAAGATGCAATAAGCCACACCCAACAATTCAGAAGAGTTGAAGGCCACTATCAGAGCAACATGGGCTCTCATAACACCTGAGCAGTGCCACAAACTGATCGACTCCATGCCACGCCGCATTGCTGCAGTAATCCAGGCCAAAGGAGCTCCAACTAAATATTGAGTGCTGTACATGCTCATACTTTTCATGTTCATACCTTTCAGTTGGCCAACATTTCTAAAAATCCTTTTTTTGCATTGGTCTTAATTGATATTCTAATTTTCCGAGATACTGAATTTGGGACTTTCGATAGTTGTCAGTTATAATCATCAAAATTAAAAGAAATAAACATTTGAAATACATCAGTCTGTGTGTAATGAATGAATCTAATATACAAGTTTCACTTTTTGAATGGAATTACTGAAATAAATCAACTTTGTCATGATATTCTAATTTTATGACCAGCACCTGTATACAGCTCTAGGTACTACTTCACTCCATGATAAACAAGACTGGAGTTTGCAGTTTCTGTGGCGGTGCGAGGATGGGATAGTAGGCTGCTTGCTGCTTTTGCTTATCGACGCATTTACAAGACAAAAGATGCTGACGGAGAGGTGCAAGCTGATTTAAGGTGTTAAGATTTACGAGTTTTCTTGTAAGCTTTGGTAATTCTAATGTTAAATAATATTTTAATTAAGTTGTATTTAGTGGGTTCCCTAAATAGTTAAGAAAAAAATCCCCAAACCAAATGACTATATAGAAAATATAATGTAAAGTTAACAGACTGACCGACTCAATTACACAACAACAAAAACACTACTTCCCGTTCAGTTAAAAAGCTGAAATTTGGCAGGATAGGACATCTAAGGCAGTAGGTACCTGCTAAGAAAGGACATTTCCAAAATATAATATTTAGGAGAAAAATCCCCCCAACAAAAGAAAAAGTAAATACCCCTAAATCTCAAAAATGCTTTGAATGATTTGATTAAAATTTGATTAAGCTATAGAAAAAAGTAAATTACTCAACCCATGTTTTTTCATTTGTCAATATTTATTAATACTATGCTAATATATATGCTCTGCGCTGTGCTGACACTTTATACAAACAAAGGATGCAGCAGAAGCAACTGATGGGCCACGTGAATAGTACCACTGGACAGAACACTTAAAAAGAGGTGGTGTCCTGTACAGGGAAAAAAATATAAAAAATGATGTGATCACGTTTGCCATGTACAGTGAAGTATGAAATGGAAAGAGAAAGTTTGGTGAAGTTTAAGGAAGATGCAGAGCTCAATGGTAAGCAAGCACTATAAAGCTCCAGTAATGGTGGCCCCCACTGTGGCTATAAGTGTAGTTGTTGCTTCGCTAGAAGCAAAAAGGAACAGAGAAAAAAGGAAATGGTGTCCTCAAATCCAAGACAAGTCTGGACAGACACTGTCAGTTTAAACTTAACAGGTCCTCCACAGGCAACTCCACTGTAATATACATTTGCATCTATAGACTTTGAAAGGTGACCTTTCAATGGTTTACATTTAAATGAGCGCCTGCTTACTTTCAAGGCAGATGATGGAATGGGTGCAGGTCGCTGGAGACAAGTGTGTGGCGCTCCTGATAATTCTGCAAAAGGGTGAAGGCCCAAGTCTTAAGAGTCCTGGTGCTTCCTGTTTTGTTATATGGTTGAGACACATAGACGTGCTCCCCACTGACCTGAGACGAAGACTGGACTCCTTTGGTATGGTGTCTCTTCAGAGTATCCCTGGGTACCACTGGTTTGACTTTTTGTGAAACGTGTGGTTGCTCACGGAGTCCCAATTGAAACAAATTACCTGCATTGTGAGGAAGTGTCGGTTATGGCACTATAGTCATGTGGCGCGATTCCCCGAGGGTGATCCAGCTCACAGGTTACTCATTGCTAAGGACCCAAGCAGCTGGACCAGGCCAAAGTGGATGTCCACATAACACCTGGCTGCAGCAGATAGCTGGTTATTTCCGGCGGGAGGGAATGGACTGCGTGTCTGCATGGGGAGTTGCCAACCAAGATCTTAAGCCATTTCATTGTGTGGTGGGTCTGGCAACGTGCTGTACCAGTGCATGCCCCCCAACCTGACCTGACCTGCTTACTTTGAATGGCAAACTCCCACCTCCCCACTCTCCAAAATTCTTTGCATAAAACATCCACATCAGCAGACTATAAAGAAGGACCAAATAAAACTGATGAAGAAAAACAAAAACAAGTACTTGAGTGAACGATGTAAACAAATGAAAATCAAACATCTAACAATGACAATATATACTCAAATTACGCATTGTTCCTATTGCTTCCTCATTTAAATTCAAACAAATACACTTTCCTGTAAAATTGTGTTTTGCAATGGCCATCAACAAAAGACAAGTCACTGTGAAAAGCAGGAATAGATCTAACGCAGAAAGCTTAACATGTTCACCAATAAACATCTTCAGTAACCTAATATTATTATTACTTATTTCACTGATGCTTTTATCCAAGGCAACTGACAGCATTTGACATAAAATTTGTTACATTTCTTTTGATTTTCCAAATGGACCACAGGCAGGTCAAGTGAACTGCTAATGGTCACACAGTGTCAGTAGCAGGATTTGAACCCAACACCTCAGTGTTTGAAGTCTAAGGTCCAAAGCTTAGCCACTGCATCACACTGCCTATCAATAATATTAGATTTAGTCATTTAAAAAAATAAAAATTGCATACAGAAAAAGTACTTAATTACAAAGTACCCAATTAACTGACGGTACTATAACAGAGTTCCACTTTATTACAAAATTTCCTAGGTGAAGCCAAGTAACACAGGTAATTTCTTCATAAAATTCAAAAACACAAGTAAACCAGTGGAATGAAAAGATAAACCAGTAGACTGTATAATGACTTCTTTTCTGTTTTATCCAGTTCTGTGGGTTACCATAGAAAAAAACACATGTTACTCTGTTATAATTTGACACAGAGAAACACATGTACCATGTATTTTCAAAACATTAAAATGTAGAGTGATATTTATTAAAAGCAGCAGATTATTACCTAAAAAAGGTAATCAACCTGTATACATGACAATAATTTTAAAATACAATGCATTTCAATGCCCTGTCCAAGGCTGGTGCTGCCTGGATATCTTCTGGCATAAAACCATGAATTAGATTAAGTGGGTTTTTTAATGATACATTATGTCATTTACAAATATTAGTGCTAAAACAGAAGACACATTCTGGCATAGACATTTGACAATTTCTCTTACATAACCTTGTATATTAAAAATATATTAGCAGATTAACATTTATGTAACCCTATTTCATATGTCTTTCTGAGATATTTACTTTTTAAAAAAGAAATAAAAAAATATATATATATATATATACACACATATACATACACACTTACTTAAATTCCTTTGGATTTAACTTGATAGCATCAGTAAAATATTTTATAGCAAGGTCAAACCGACCAGTATTAGCTAACTGATTGCCTATATCTGAAAGACAAAAAAGGGGTATGATTTCATGTATTTTAAAATAACACCCAAGTTAAGCATTAAAATTAGAGGAAATAAATTACTTAATAATTAATGAAATTACAACATTTTATTACAAGGAGAAAGCAGGAACCATTTCAAGATGAAAAGGCCTTGACAGAACAAACATATACAAGCATTCAAACAACAAATTCACTCAGCAAACTATCTGAAAGCATATCTTTAGACTATGAAAGAACAGTCAAGTATCAGAAGGAAACTCCTTCAAACTCTATGCAGAAGGCACTCCATCAGGAACACAAGTGAATTCCAGGCATCCCACATTAACCAATATGATACATAAAAACAAATACAGATAATTTACTGATAACGAGAATATAGGCAACTAGCAACATATAGCACATCATTAAGAACATTTGTATGGCAAAGTACTGCCTTGAAGTTTTTATTAAGAAGAAAATTAAACCTTTTTAAACTCAGGGAAAATATACCAATAGGATCTCTTTGTATACCACATTGTGAGTTCGGCCCTCTGGTTGTAATATGACCAAGCTGTGCGCTGAGCTTACTCTTGAGCATGCAACGTACAGTTGGCCATGTGAACAGTAATCTTGTTTCAAATCTCACAGCTTGGATTGCTGCTGTCATAATCATTTTGATTTTCATGGTTTGTTTCAATTACGACAGTATTTGCAGGACTTGTGTTGAAGTGACATTCGGCATCTGTCAAGCGTTGTAAGCATACAACCGGTTTCATCGATAACTTCACATCCAGCTTTTGAGAGTTTAAACATTCATAAACATCAAAGTGTCCACTACTGAAATCGTCACCTGTCAATCTAAGATGTTTAAGAGGCATTGGCGGTTGTCGAAAGGTGTAAAATATTTGGCCATGTCGGTACACTTGAAAGCGACAACCGAACAATTCAGCGGCAGCCATCAACTCACATGCAGAACCATAGGTGAAGGGCTTAAGCATTTCACTCTTATAGTGCTCCTGTGTAGTATAATTATCTCCTGTACCGTCATCAGTCCACACCTTGAACCTGTCCCAGTCATTCAAAACATAAGACACAATGTTCCTCCGGATATCAAGAGTGAGCCTGATATGGCCGTGCAATATGTAACAAAGAGAATGGAAAAGGTAGGTGCCATCTTTGGGCATGGAAACTACTCGGTAAGTGACAGTTCTTTGATCGATGGTGATCACCTCGATAGACATGTTAATGGTACGGTTGGAATGATAAAGGAAATGAACAATGTAAAGTAAGTCTAAAATACCTACACAATAACTATAATCGTAATAAACGAACAATAAAACAGCGGAGGAGCCGTGGATTAAATAAAAAGGCTGTAGTTATCAGCAGGGAGACGTGAATCCCGTGGCGAAGCAAGGATGGGAATGTAGAGACCGGAGCGACGGACGGCCTTATATAGGCAGGCAGCCAACAACGTGGGAGGCGTTGGGATGGGGGACCAAACGCCGCCTCACACGGTGACCGAGCTGCAGGCTATGGACGTATATATGTACGTAAGTAGGATTCAGTTAACGATGGGAACCCGCGTACCAAATTTCTTGAAGATGGGCCCTTAAGTAAACAAAGACTGTTGAAAAGTTCAATATGGTGGCCGACAGTGGCATCATACCACCGAAATAAGTACGTACATTGGTTTCGGTTAGCGCAGGGAAGCCGCCTACCAAATTTCGTGAAGATGGGGCCATAAATAAGAAAGTTCAACATGGCGGACGTTGTTGACCGTTATGACCGTTAAGTGTAGAATTTCGAAATGAAACCTGCTTAACTTTTGTAAGTAAGCTGTAAGGAATAAGCCTGCCAAATTTCAGCCTTCTACCTACACGGGAAGTTGGAGAATTACTGATGAGTGAGTGAGTGAGTGAGTGAGTGAGTCAGTCAGTCAGTCAGTGAGGGCTTTGCCTTTTATTAGTATAGATGAAGTGGGCTTAATAATATAAATTTTCCAAACAAGGTTAGTCCAACTTAAGACGACAGAGACTTGATGAGGCAGAAGCAAAGCAGAACAGGGTGCTACTCAATTCTAGGGCCAGTCCTTTCATGCAAACCCCAACCCTAAGGTTCCCGAACAGAACTAACAACGTACATTCCTGGGGCCTCATGGGTAAATGGTGCGTACGTACAAAAATGTTGTATAAGAACGTTTCCATGTTCAAATCGCAATGTATAAAACCTAAACTTGGCGTAAAGCCATGCAAATTTCCATGGTAGCTCATACCCTGTCGTACATAAGTTCTCTGCTTTGTTTTGCAGACTGGCGGCACCCAGTGTCAAAGCAGTGCTACTGTTCCTGTGTCGTTATCCTTTCTTTTTTAGATCCACATCCCTGACGCGGCTTTATAAATACACTGAAATTAACCGCATATTGTTTATTAGTTTAATGCATCCGATTGTAATTAACCTGTAACAATATAATGGTCCACAGAATGGTCAAACTATTCCAAATATCATTACTGCTTTAGCGTTGTTACTCACACTACACCTTGGATCATCTTTTTCCATATTACTCTCACTGCACCACTCTGAGTATTTATATCACTGTATCTGAGTGTGAATCACAACTGTACAGCAGCTGATCGGAAAGAGAATTATCGGTATACAGCATCAAGCACACATTGCCTCAGCCATGCTGTCTATTGAACTGCTCTCATATGACAAATGCTTCAGAGCCTTTCCTGCACTGACCTCGCAGTTCAGAAACAGTTTCATCCCAAGAACTCTAAACGCACTCAATTAGTCCATCAAGTGCTCCTTGTAGAACTGTTTGTACTTATTAGTACAATCACCTCACTGTGAACTTGCACTACAGTTATAATATTCCACAACCTGAGCGACTTTATAAAGCGCATATTTACATATGATGACGATATCATTTTTAAGATGAAATGCAGCAAAATATGTTTATTATATTATACAGACAAAACTTTAACTACATGGTGCCGCAGCGCTAGCGAGCCTCTGGCGCTCCATTCACGGATTGTTCCTGCCTCGCGCTGTATTCTTGCTGGTGCTGACACAACACTGGAAGGATAGATGGATAGAATAATTAAACACGTACTACGAAGATATTTCAATGTTCCTTAAAAGTTATGAAGAATCGGCGTTCTAAGCTTACAGATGGCTTAACGTCTATTACAGAGCGGATTGTGTGGTGATTGGGTATTTGGAGAAAGAAAAGAAAGGACAGGAATTGCAGGTTAGTACTTTTGAAAGAGACAGTACTGCTACAATAAAGTATTTCATGGAAGGTAGCACATGGCGCAGCAAGCATCTTGCGTGAGACATGAACAATCACTACGTGAGACATGAACAGTCACTGCGCCACCGGGTTCGCATGTTTAATAATATGCTTTAACTCCTATCATCATGAAAATGATATAATGTATACATCTCAGTATTTTAATTATTCAGAGAGCTGTAATAACACGAATGTAATGGATTCTGTGTCCTGTCGGAGGAAGAGAAAGCCCGGAAGCATGTAGTGATTCACACATATAGAGCACATAGAAGATCAAATACAAAACAAAGCTACTTTAACGTGCTACTTTAGTTATGATGGGATTGAGAAACTAGTAAATTAAACGATTTTAAGATTAAGCTTATGATGTTCTACTTTAATTACAAAATAAACTACGTGATTAAAGTGGAAATTTACAGATTAAAGTTGACATTTCATGCTTTTTCCCCCCACTGTGTGCCTTTTTTTCTCTGTACCTTATTAAGCTTTCATATGACACTCAGACTGTGGGCTACGACTCGCCTTTTCACAGCGACTTTGATATCTGACCACTTTTTTATTTCGGGCACTGTGCGACTTTGTGAACGTGAGCTTTCGAGTTTCTACGACACGCCATGTCACTCGATCAACTTCCTTTTGTTGTTTATACCACTGTTTAAACCAACAAATAGTACGTTTTTCTTTGCTTCCACTTGGTATTCGCTGAAATTCTTCCATTTTCCCGCTTGCTTTTGCTATTGCCTTTTCACAGAAGGCTGAGCTTAAGGGCTGTGTCACAAACGTGCGCATGGCAGGCAACTAAAGGGCTTGAGTGAGGACAGTTCCGAGAAATACCGGGATGTGGCAGAGTGCACTGACTCTTTTTCTCCCTTGCCTACAGACCATTCACGGGAGATTCCACCTGGTCCTCTTGACATTACTTCCGGGACCGAGCCAATGGAAGGAGACCTTGCTGGCTCCAGCCCCTGTGATGTCACGTCCGGGCTCGCACCAATGACAGAAGACCTACATGAGCCCGACCCCTTTTGACTTCACTTCCTGTCTTCCCCTTTAAAAGCCTCCACCTTCTTAAAATTCCCTCAGTTCTGTTTTGGACTCGGTTTTGTGCACATCAGTGCTGTATTTATTGAAAACTAGCAAAATACCCGCGCTTCAAAGTGGAGAAGTAGTGTGTTAAAGAAGGAAAGAAAAAGAAAAGGAAACATTTTAAAAATAACGTAACATGATTGTCAATGTAATTGTTTTGTCACTGTTATGAGTGTTGCTGTCATATATATATATTATAGCAAAATACCCGCGCTTCGCAGCGATGTCGTGTGTTAAAGAAGTTATGAAAAAGAAAAGGAAACATTTTAAAAATAACGTAACATGATTGTCAAAGTAATTGTTTTGTGTATTTGGCGGCAGCGACACGAAGTTGTTTTCGTCTAGCTGCATCAGAAAATGTACCACGACGTCTGACATGCCTCCTTTTTACTGTTTTCTCACAGCTTGGATTGCTGCTGTCATAATGGGTTTGAGTCTATATATATACGGTGGAAAAAGTGGATGTCCCGCTAAAGGAAGACAGTGTTAAAAAAAAAACCCGTGCATGCAGTGTGTCAGGTCTCAGATAAAGAAGAAGACGAGCTGTTTATTGATGCAGTAAGAAACGAATCTTTTTCATAGCTTCTTTAACACACTACGTCTCCGCTGCGATACGCGGGTATATATATATGTATATATATACCCCGATCTACATACTCGAATAATGAATACTTTATTCGCAATCAATGATTGTTTTGGTAAAGCCATACTCAGTGTATTCATTAGATGAACGGTAAAAAAGTAAGAGCGAGGGGAGGGT
>JANRMT010062807.1:54969371-54985566 GCA_026402145.1 Polypterus bichir lapradei | reverse complement strand
TACAGTGATCCCTCGCTATATTGCGCTTCGACTTTCGCGGCTTCACTCCATCGCGGATTTTAAATGTAAGCATATCTAAATATATATCATGGATTTTTCGCTGGTTCGCGGATTTCTGCGGACAATGGGTCTTTTAATTTAAAGTACATGCTTCCTCAGTTTGTTTGCCCAGTTGATTTCATACAAGGGACGCAATTGGCGGATGGCTTAGAAGCTACCCAATCAGAGCATGTATTACATATTAACTAAATCTCCTCAATGATATACGATGTGCTTCCCGAGCGGATTGTTTGCTTTTCTCGGTCTTTCTCTGACATTCTCTGCGCCTGGCAGAGGGGCTGTTTGCACAGAGGCTGTTTACCTATCGCCCAAAAGCCCGTATTGATTTTTTGATTGTTTGCTTTAATCTCGCGCGCTCTCTCTCTCTCTCTGACTTCTCTGCTCCTGACGGAGGGGATGTGAGCAGAGGGGCTGTTTGCACAGAGGCTGTTTGTTTAGAAGATACGGAGGCTACTCTAAAAATGCTGAAAGACTACCTTCACATTGCTCCCTTCTTTGCGGCTGCTTTATCGTGGTGCGCATACTTAAAAGCCCAAATGCACGTATTGATTTTTTGATTGTTTGTTTTTCTGTCACTATTAGCTATCTCTCTCTCTGACATTCTCTGCTCCTGACGGCGCTCCTTTAAAGAGAAGATATGTTTGCATTCTTTTAATTGTGAGAAAGAACTGCCATCTCTGTCTTGTCATGGAGCACAGTTTAAACTTTTGACTAAAGGGTGTTATTTCATGTCTAGAGGGCTCTAATAATGTTAACAGTGTGGGAGAGTTTATAAGGGCTTAAAATATATAAAAATAACCATACAAACATATGGTTTCTACTTCGCGGATTTTCACCTATCGCGGGGGGTTCTGGAACGCAACCCCCGCAATCGAGGAGGGATTACTGTATATACATATACATCTAAATATATATATGTTCAGAAAACCACGCTTTTATCAAGGCTTCCATCGGGTAGTCTTTTGAAATGAAATTTTCCTCCAATCAGTCGTAGCAACGCGCTTTCTTCCGACTGTTACATTTTTGTAGCTCTGATGTGTGCATCAATGTAATCGGTGTACCACGAAATCATGCATTGACAGAAGTTTCCCTTTGCTTGGAATGGAAAGTGTGATTAAATGCGTTATTTTTTAACGCGTTATGGAGCACATGCATCGAAGCTTCTCAGATGTGCTTGTGCTAAGAATCTCGGAATTTGCATAAGCACGGCCCTTCACCAGTAATTTTAACTTACTTACAAAGTGATCAAAACTCTTGTTTATATCCTGCGTCCTCTCATTAAACTTGTATCCCGCATTAGCCGTGGGCAAGACAAACGCCAGCGGCAGCCTGTCTATGAACTTAATTTAAACTTTAGGTTTACACCGTGCTTTGTTTCAGAAGTAGCTGCACTCATGAATATGGTTCTGTGTGTGACTCGCTCGCTTCTTATTGTTTCGCTGCCTTCTCAATTGTATAATGCATGTTTTCTTCAGCGCTTTTTGGAGCTCTTCCTTGTTTTCTAGGTACTGCGTGGAAAGTCAGTTCACGTGATTACGTGGGAGGCGTGATGATGTCACACGAAACTCCGCCCCCCCACGGCCATCGAACTCAACTCCATTACATTATATGGAGAAAAATAGGTTCCAGTTAGGACCATTACGTGTAGAATTTCGAAATGAAACCTGCCCAACTTTTGTAAGTAAGCTGTAAGGAATGAGCCTGCCAAATTTCAGTCTTCCACCCACACAGGAAGTTGGAGAATTAGTGATGAGTCAGTGAGTGAGTCAGTCAGTCAGTCAGTGAGTGAGTGAGTGAGTGAGTCAGTGAGGGCTTTGCCTTTTATTAGTATAGATTACTTTTGCAGCCAGGAAACCACATCATACAGGTAGTTGCCCCAAACCTTTATATGACTCTGTCTCGAGTTTGTGACAGCTGTTTATATTGATTTGCATATTTAAAAAAGCGTAATTCTGGGAGGAGTTGGGGCGGGACAGCAGGCGCATGCACGTGCGGTACTTTTCATGCTGACCGGGATTTATGTAGGGGAAGAAAGTGGAAGTTGGCGTACGCATAGATTTATGCATCTGGATTTTTTTGTGCGTAACCACATTTCCGCTTTAGTCCATACGCCATACGTATATTGTTATAGTGTGAATTCTACACACGGCGTTACACATGAGGCCCCTGGTGTGTGAATGGACAACAGAGTACCTGCAGAAAAACCGAGTCACCAGGTTGGAATTCAAATCCAGGATTTTGGATAAGTGAATCAGCTACATTAAAAGGCAGTTTTCCCAGTTTGAGCATAATTTGTGGTTTTTGTTTTTATATAGCTTTGATTCCATTTTCTTTTGGTTTAGGTTTTTCAGCATGTTTTGTTTTTGTCACAATTTATTTGTCTAAAAATGAAAGTTCCTTTATAGTTGTCAAACTGTTTATCTTTTACACTGTCATTCAAAAGTATTCAATTTCCTTGAAAGTCATCATAATTTTCTGCATGACAAAAGATTTTTACACATTTTTACCCATTCAGTATTTTTAATGTGAACTTTTACGCTGTAACAATACACATCCAAATTAAAAATAAACCATTTTCTGTAGATATTTAACTGAAGAAGCAAACTCAGAAGTGTTTGTATAAGTACTCAAAAGCCCTACACATTAATACTTTGTCAAGAACCCTTTTGCAAAACCACCTAAATTCTTTTGGGGTAAGTATGTACCTGTTTTGCACATTGTTTAGTAGTGAATCTTCTCCATTTTTCTTTGCAGAATTTATAGAAATACTCTAGGTTGGTGGGGTGGTGCCTCTAGGCAGCAGTTTTTAAAAGGTGCCACAGATTCTCAGTAGGGTTAAGACCAGGGCTTTGACTTGGCCATTCCCAAACATTCACCTCTTGTGTTTTTGTGCCACACCAGTGTCACTTTGGCCTTATACTTAGGGTCACTGCCATACTGAAAGATGAATCTTCTCCTGAGTCATAGGTTCATATGGTACGGTATTTGTGTCCATCCATTGTGCTTTCAACTCTGACAAGATTCCCAGACCCTGCACATGAAAAGTATCCCCATAGCACAATGATGCCACCACCATATTTCACTGTAGGTATGGTGTTTCTTGAGGCACAGGCAGAGTTAGTTTTACACCACACATACCTCTTTGAAGTTTGTCCAAAAAGTTCTGTTTGGGTCTCATCTGACCATAAAACCTTCTCCCTTCATCTTTCTCATGCTTTTTAGCAAATGCCACACATGATTCTTAAGGAATGGCTTCTTTCTTGTTTCCTGCCATCGTGGCCTGTTTCATAGAGAGCTCTGGAAATTGTGGACCTTCACTCCAGCTTTAGGCAAAGAGCATTGCAGACTTCTGAGAATGACAATTGCATTTTTAGTAGCCTCCCTCACCAGTCAACATCTTGCTGTGATGTTTAGTTTTGAGGGGCAGCCTGTTCTAGTAAGTCTGGGTGCTGTGATAAACCTTCCACTTTCCGATGATGGAACCAACAGTGTTTAATGGGTCATTCAAATTCTTCGATATTATTTGTAGCCATTTCCTGCCTTGTGCATTTTAATGACTGTTTCTCACATTAGCAGAATGCTTTTTCTTCATTTTTGCAGGAATTATCCAACAAAGACTATGGCCGTACAAAGGGTGTTATTTATATCCAGACAAATATAAAGGACTCACAAATAGAAAGTAATTATGTTTAATTATGGTCAAATGATTGTCACATGTGTTGTTTGTCATTAATTTGTCATTTGTGTAAACCTGGAGCTTCCAAAGCACAGAGGTTTAAATACTTGCGCAAACGCAAACTTTTGAGTGTTTCTTCTTCAGTTAAATATCTACAGAAAACAGTTTATTTTGACTTTGGAAATGTATTGTTACAGAAGAAGAGTTAAAAAATACACGATGGATAAATAAGTGTACAAATATTTTATCATACAGTAAGATCACCTCACACATATAGTCTGATTTTATACTTTTTATATTTCCTGATGCTGACTATATGTCATCTACCTATTTCCAAACTCTGAAAGTATAATTATCTAGTACAAAGTGAATAATATTGCTTTTTTCAGTATAAATACTGAATTAGTTTGAAGCTGTGTACTAGCTATTCTAACATGACAAATCCTTTATGGCACTAATTTTCAAACTGGTTTACTATATCTGATGGAACAGGTGGCAATTATGGCCAATTAAATATACAGAATAAGTCACTAGGAAGTGATGAGACTTTGGTGTTCGCTCTCAGTTCTAGAAGGGAAAATTGACAGCTGAAGTGACCAATGAAATCCACAGAATATGGGTGCTGATGGTGAGACAATGGCTGCAGGTACTGGCAGCTGTGCACAAATTTGTCTTATTCTCCAAGTTAATATTAAAAGCTCACGGTTTTAAAAATACAGACAAATACACATTGGAATGTATACTATGCACAAGTGTGGTGAAAATCAAAATTACAAACTCTAGTTTTAATTTTGATATTTTGGTTTTCTCACAGTCCTAGTTTTCAGATTGTTTCCATTTTTATTTTAAATTTAGTTAACAAAATGACTACTTTTCATTTACAATGTGTTTTGGTATATAGTTTTCATCATTGAAAGAAAAAAAAACATAGTTGAATAGTAACTAATTATTAACTAAATAATTGAAAGCAAATTAAAAAGTACTCACTTCCAAGTTCTAAACTCCTGGAGATGACATCTGGCCCCATGTCACCACTAATCTGGGTGGGTGGAAGAGAAAAAATAAATATAAGATCTAAACCAATTACAAGTTTTGTTTAACAGAAAGACAAAAATCTATATCAATCATTTTAGCCAAAAATAAATTGCTTTTTTTACACAGTAGAAGGGTTAGGTAACAATTATTTTAGCCCTAAAGGTATGTACAGAAAGACAATTTATAATGACATTTATGTTAGCAATTAAATGCCTATCTGGATAAACAGATCACAAGTAATACTAACTTACTACAAATTATTCAAATCTACTTAAACAGAAAGCAAGTTAATTTTACTAGAATATTTTTATGTTCATCCTTAAATGTGTTTGCATCAAAATACAGTAGATTGCTTAGCTCTCAAGATAACCCCAGTTATGGTATGGTTTTCAGCATCATGATTAAAATGTATTTTCACATCACTTTTCACCTTTATTGGAAGTAAATGTTTGTTTTAAAAATTTCAATAGTTTGAATTGAATGCATCATGAAATGGCAAACCATAAAGCAAATCGATGAGACTGCACAATATGATACATTACATAAGGAAGGAAACAAAAAAACTTCAAAACAGCAATAATCTTATAGCTGAAAGGTGCAATCATAATATTTTACAACATATGAAAAATGTGCTGTCTTTAAAAAAAGTTCTAATTTTACTGGTAAATGAATCGGGTTACAAAAGTGCTGCAAATCAGCAATGCTACAAAAAAAAAAAAAATATATATGTATTTAAAGAATATCATTTGTGTATTTCTACATCAACACCAGAAGAATGCAGACTTAGAGCTGAGGTTGAAGAAAATAAATACACATACTAGCAGCTCAAAACAAAGATCAGGTTTAAAAAAAAATAATAATAAAAGCAAGAAGTAAAATATAGGTCAATTTCACTTGTTACTATCATTCTGTTAGGTTTCAGATTTTTAAGTAAGTAAACCTACAAAGCTTGTCAGAAATGAATCAAGGTTTTACAAAGGTTAGTTTGAATACCTCGCAGATCCTGCCTCCCAGATTCATATTCTATACCTAGTCGGCGTCTAGGTGGAATTTGCACGTTCTCAATGCAACCGCATTTAATTATTTCTCTGTACGCTCCAGATTTTCTTCCATTTACGAAAGATGTGCAAGATAGGTTAATTAACAAACCTGAACATGCCATGTGTGTAAGTTTGATGTGCCTTAGGCCCCAATCCCCATAACCCTGATGTGAATACACTTTGCTGAACAACTTGTCTTTGAAGTTTCTACAAATCTTTTTTTTCCATAAACACATTTCTGAAATACACATATTATAGTCTAGATACTGAATGTCAACAGCCTAAACTCCATTTTCACTGGGAAGGAGAAATACACTAAATTGTTGATTAAAAAAAAAAAAAAGTAAATAAAAGCAAAAAAGGCTTAAAAATGTCATTATGCCATGCAGAAAAAAAAATCAAAACAACAAATGAAATAGATATGTCAGAATAATGGCAAAATTTTGTACATTGGGGTGGGGGGGTCAGAGTTGGAAGTGAAAATTTCAAGAGAGATTCCCAGAGGTGGAGCTTGTTCAGGTCACCTTATACAATATATCCTTTACTACTGACATCAGATATACACTTACCAGTAAAAACGTCTCTAAACAAGTAAACCTAAATACATACAAAAGACATGCACAACGAAAGTCTATCTTAAACTTTCTTCACAGAACACATTTTTCTAATCCCTATGCAACCTACCTCTTGACTTGACTGTTTCACTTCCACTTCTTGAATAGTATTATTTATGTAATTTTTCTTTCTCTCTGTTTTATGCTTTAACTCTTGCAGTTCCAATTTACGTTTAGCAATGCTTGCAGCTTTTGATACAAAGGAGCTAGTCATATCCAACTCTCCCTGCAAATAATCAAAAGTAATGCAGATCAACTAAGTAAAAAGATACAACAAAAGAAGAGAATATGTAGATTGTCAAGAAAACCCAGTTGTCTCTGATGTAATAAACACTGAATATCTGTAACAAAAACAGCTTTAGACAGGCAATACCCTTTGAGCTATAAGTATTACTGGAATTACAATTACAGCATTTGTAAGTTTTAAACAAATGCAGTATTTGTACTAATATATCTGTGAGAATGGATATAGTCAAAACAGATTAATGTCACAGGGTAAAAATTTTATACTTAACATACCCCATTCCAGTTAGCACAGGATTGCCAAGTCTTTTTATATCTAAATTCTCCACTTGAACCAAAAATGTAAACATTTTTCAGAAAAGAAATTCAGCAAAAACTATAAAATTTAAAATAGTCATATAAAAGTATAATGTACACATGTCCAATACTGTACTTTTAAGTTAGTATTAGTTGACATACATGAAGGATAAAACATCATAAAATATCATGCATCCCTCAGAAATCACTGAAAAATATTACAAGAAGCTGTTTTACGATATACACAATTCCAAGAGAGTTTGCTTCAAACAGAAACATGTTCTACTTGCTCTACACTGAATGACTTTTACTTTATATAGCACCTTTCAACATTGAAAATCACCCCAAGGTACTTTACAAATACACAGTTACGACTGCGTACAATATCTTAGCTATATTTTTATACTCTGAGTATGCAAAGCTTTTGGACACAGACATTCTCAGAGATTAAAGGTAAATTAAACACATTTGGCAAATACTGTTCAAGGTATCTATTCGCATCTCATGTGGAGGTAAACATAAAAAAAAAAAACCTGGTAGTTCAAGCAGATCTACAATGCAGGCTGCCTTTTAATACATAGTACATAATTAATCACAGTGCTTCACCTTGCACATCAACAGAATGATGTTAAACCACATCACACTACCCATAGCCACATCTAAAAAGCATGCTTCTCCCTGACTTTAATTACAATGAAATTGTGGCACTCCTGGAGTAACATTCGCCTAAAAAATGTTAAATAAGAAGTTGAAAAAATATACAGCATAAAAGAAACTTCCCATTTCAACCAAACCTCTGACCAAAATGTTTTTCGATTTTGATCGGAGTTTGTTTATAGATTAAAAAAAATCTGGGGGTGGGGGGGTTGAGGATTAGTGACTAATGGAGAGAATAAGAAAACATTGCAGAAGCAAAAGAGGACCATATACAAAAATACGGTTGTATGCATGCTAGCATTCTGGACTATAACATACAAAGCAAGCAGAGATTTAAAAGCAAAATGTAGCTCACCTCTGATTCTTCAATGAATATTTCATCTTTGCCTTCATCATTACATTTACCTTTATCAGTTTCTTTCCTACTTTTATCTGAAGATGCAGTTGCAGTTTTTACTGATAAATTATCACATTTTTTACATATATTTTCTTTAATACCTGAATTAAGTTTAAGATTTTGCATTTTTTTATCCTAGGACAAAAGAAAAAAAAAAAAAAAAAACTTGTTAGCATTTATAATGGCTAAGTATTAAAATAAACATTACCACAATAAACACTTACAATTTCATTGTTTTCCTTTTCTAATTTTTCCTTCCGTTTTCTTTCTTTCTGCCTCTATAACCAAAACGTAAATATTAACATTATACTGAAGTCTTTAACAAAATTCAATTATCTGCAAACAATAATGTAACATTTTCTAGTGTTGTTTCATCACTCATTCACGCCTAAATAAATAGAGCTAGTTAATCCTTAAATGTAAGTTACAGAAGCTTGAAAAAGTTTGGGCACTCTTGTTTAAAATGTCTGTTACTGTGAATAGTTAAGAGAGCAGAAGAAGAACTGGTCACCAGAAGGCATAAAGTTAAAGATGATAAATTTCTTTAATATTTTAAGCAAGATTACATTTTTATTTCCATCATTCACGGGTACAAAATACCAAAACAATGAAAAGGGCCTGAAGCAAAGGTCTGGGCACCCAACATGGTCAGTACTTAGTATCACAGCTTGTAAACACCTTTTGTAGCAAGCTAAGAGTCTTTCAATTCTTGCTTGGAGTATTTTCACTCATTTGTCCCTGCAAAAGGCTTCTAATTCTACAAGATCCTTGGGCTGTCTTGCATGCACTGATCCTCTTTTGAGAACTACCAACAGATTTTCAATGATGTTTAGGTCAGGGACTGTGAGGGCCCTGGCAAAACCATATGCCTCTTAAGGGTATTCCATTGTACATACCGAGGTATATTTTGGATCATTATCTTGTTGTAGGACCCATCCTCTTTTTAACTTCAACTATTTTACAGATGGTGTGATGTTTGCTTCTAGAATTTGCTGCTATTTATTTGAATCCATTATTCCCTATACCAACGATATGTACCCTGTGCCACTGGCTGTAACACAAGCCCAAAGCATGATTCATCCACCCTCCTGCTTAACACTAGAATCCCTGAAGCCTACGAAAAAACTGGTAATCCCGGGCCACCTTAAATTCCTTTGCACCTCCCTGTCAGCATCTTTTGTTTTGCAAATGGTTCATGATGGAAGAGTATTATATTCCCGAGTACCTTAAATTTATATAAAGTTTCCAAATACACCTTTACATAATATACATATTAATAAAGTCTACATTTCAACACAGTACAAAGCATGTGTGTCATTTAAATAGAAAATCTGCCTACAAAATGCATTGGGTGACCTCTGTAATCATCAAATACACAGTCTGGTACATACAAAACATTGTATTACCCAATACTCCTGGAGGTTAAACAAGCAGGATTAAACTCATTAAGACTAAAACAGCCACAAGTGGTTAAGAACACGAAGAAAATGGTTAAGCATACCATACCATTTTATTTGTTGAACGCTTAAAAGCACAGCATTACAACTGACCGAATAGCAATCTTACCTTTTTCTTTAACCTCCTCTTTTCAGCTTTTTGCTTCACTCTTTCTTCTTCATCAACTAATTCTTTAGCATTTTTTTCTGCTTCCTAAAATGGCAATACATACACATAATATATAAAAGCCTAAACACTGAACTACCCCAACTTCACCACTATTTTTCTACATCATACTATTCCAGAAGAATTTTGCTCTTTTATCCACATCTTGTAAAATTTGGAACATTTTCAGAATTGTACTGACAAGAAGATGCGACACAAAATAATATTGTGGATTTATGTACAATGGGAGTGGTTGACTGCTTAACTGAGGTGCAGCAAAGCAACAGTTAAAGTCACTCACAGCCAGACAGTATGATTGGCAATGCCATCTTACTTGAGCTTTGCCAAAGTTTCCTTTGAACACTTTACAGCTCAATTTCCACGCAGCACACAAGCATGTCTCCTTTTAATGTGACAGGCTCCTCCACCTTCTTAACTTGCCACCAGCTCCATTTCTCTGCATGATTACAGCCAGAGCTTGGTCAGTGTCTCTCTTTGGCCTGTGGCAATCATTTGCATGACCAGCAAGCCCCTTTTCTCCATTAAATTACTTTTTGGTTCATAGTCGAAAAAAGGACATGGTGCCTAAGAACAGTCCACTTGCTACAACATTTTAACAGACAAATATTAACCAAACAAAATACTGCACAGGTCAACAAGTTTTCTTCTTCTATTACACCACAAAACTCAATCAAATCAGTCAAAGCATTTTTGAGGTTTTGGGGGATTTTTTTATTTTAAACATTGATATATTGAAATATCCTTTCTGAGCAAATAGGTTCTACCATAGACATAATATCTTGCCAAATTTCAGCTTTTCATCTAAACAGGAAATATTGTTTTTATTGCAGAGTGAGTCAGTTAGTCAGCTTTACATTATATATAAATATATATGAAGTGTTCTCATAAAAGAGTGAGACAAGCAAGGCTAGTGGCTCCAGATATTTGCTACAAAGTATTTTATTAACTGGTTATTCCAAATCATTTATTAGACACACAATGCACAAGTCAATAACAGCTTAAAAATGTAACTTAGCACGTATACAGACATACTGTACAATCCAAACATCTCTATTTAAAGCTAAAGTATTAATGACTTCAAAAACCAAGAAGTAAGTAAATTGGGGTAAGGATGTACCACTAAACCATATCAAAAGCTCTGCATAATACTAACCTATAAGACAGAGGGGCACAAAACTCAAAAAGAATTTTGAGAAGACACATTTGGAGCTTGCTAGAAAGTACTAAATGACCTTGGAAGATTTCATGGTCAGATCAGAACAAAGATAGCACTTTTTGGCCAAAGTTCATGAAGACAAGTGTGGCATAAATGTCACAGTGACCATGCCTCAAAAAAACACCTTACCTATAGTGAAGTATTGTACGGGTTTGGTAGCATCTTTATGTAGTTTGGCAACTTTTTATCCGCAAGGACTGGACATCTGAGTAAAATAGCAGGAGGAATGAGTGGTGGACAAATACAAGCAAACACTGAACAACCAGGTGAAGAATAGGCCAAAATTACTCGGAAAAGTGTACCAAGCTGGTATATACCCTGAAAGACTTATAGTTGCTGTTTCTGCAAAATGTGGTTCTACACAAATAAATGTCACACAAAACACACTTATTTCCAGTTTCAGCTCTTAAAAAAATGATCACAGAACACAAAATTTCATTATAGCATCTGATATGCAGTAAAATTACAGAATTACAGAATAATTGTGCAAGTCAATATTTTTGGTTTTCTGTGGGCACTACATGGTCCGGAGGGTGAGTACTATATTATGCCAAATTTGCCTATAAATTTGGATCCACTATACAGACAGATATTATGAGAAAAACAGCTGCCACATAATACATTGATGAAACCCTATTAATTTTATGATTTGAGTTGTGGTATTACTATAGAGCTCTGGCCAAAAGTCTGATCACTTGTGTCATTCTATGCAAAAATAAAATTCCTTAAAATGTGTGAATTCCAATTTTTACATCTTAAAAAAACAGCTGAGATTTTATTATTCTTACAACTATTACAACTCTTACAACCACCAAAAAAGTATTACATTTTTGACATTAGCAATACTATATTAACTCTACAAAGTATAAACTACCAAGGTGTATAGACATCCAAGGTCTTAATACAGTACACTACAAAAAACACACATGACATTGTGCTTTTGGAGGTGAACTTCAGTACGGAATAGTCTATTTCAGTACTTCATGTAAATTTGACATTAGTTATACCACAGGATTTCACTCTAAGGAAGATTTTACAGTATAACTGATTTAATGTACTAGATTCTATATTAATGTACAATACACTTATAATGATCAAGTATACAAATAAATGTACAATAAAAATGTAACAGGAAATTGAATCAAATTAACAACTTTAATAATATTTAATTTGAAATTAAATACATTGTGTCAAATGAGGTGAACAAGCTACTTAGACAGACTGGGGTGACAATGTTTCTGTCCACGCATAACATTGCAGATCTAGGTGTGTGTTCATTTCCTTCTCTTCATCATCAAGCATATGTTTTGGTCAGGCAAATAAGTGGTCTGCTATATTCACTTATAAATTTCTTTGAGTGAGTGTATGAGCGCATGTGCATATGCATGCATGTACACACTTGTGTGTGGCTCTGTGTGTATGCGTGTAAGTTTACATAAATTATGTATTGTTAAAAACTACTTGTCCAAAAAAAAAAAGAAAAAAAAAAAAAAAAAGTTTAAATTAAATTTTTACAACAATTATTGTACATGACCTTGATGTTCAGGGCAGATATCTCAGAAACCTTGTGTTCTAAAATGTCCTCTCTTTGTTGGGAGGTATTCATCCAGGAGTTTTACATAATGTAAACACACAAAAACAACAATTTTCATCAGATGTGCAAATCAATTAAAATTTTCCACAGACAGGCATAGACACACATACAGACATCATGCCAGAAATCAACATTTTTCGATGTGTTGAACATTGTAGAATGAAAATCTGAACTTTACTTGAGAGCAAAATCTTAACCCCATCACTAAACTACCATCGACACGGAAGTAGAAACAATGTCCAAAAGAAGAATAAAATATGATGGGGGAAAAAAAAAAACAAAAAAAAAACACACACAAGGAGGAAGCTGTTCACTTTAGTATATGAAACTGGTAAATTTGTATAAACAGTACACGATATAAAGTAATTTGTGCAAGGCAGAATGTTCATGTATTAAATATGAGATGTACTATTTCTTCTTTACATCTGTCTAATATTCATTAAGGTTTGATAAAAAATACAAACAATAAAAGAAATGAATAACACTTGCCTCAGCAGTTAAATCCATTCCGATACTGAAATGACCGACTTTCAGGTCTCTCCAGCACCTATAATTTTCTTCAAGAAAAGCCTTCCTAAATCCGCAGTACGTGTCAGAGGAAGGGATTTCATTGTTATCACTATAATTATCACTGTCATAATTATCAGACTTGTCATAGTCATAAGATGCTTCATCATTATAATCTTCTTCATCATCATCATCATAAACTTTAAAAGGAGATTCTGCCAAAAGAAATGGAAAGATTCTTTTTTTCTTAAAAACAAAACCTAATCAGCTGTTTTCGGTAAAGCATTAAAGAAGTGACAGGCAATCAGTCCTTTTCATTGTATTACAGTACTCAACAAAAATGTGTCATGGCATAACGTGAATTAACTCATTTGAAGCAATAAGAACAATATGATAACTATGCCAGTTTAAAAAAAAAAAAGTTTATTTTGTCAATCAAAAATTTAATGTTGATAATTTAAGATATTATTTTGTTGTTCAAGTCCATTTTCAAAATCTACTTATATATATTTTGTGTAGTGTTGTGTGGAAATACTGCCTATTCTGGAAGTTTGGGCTGTGCTAGTAAGAAAAACTCATGCTCCTTGAGCTTTAAGGGACAGCACTATGAACTGTACTAGAATGCCTAATGCAGGAATAATTTACTTATTAAAGAAAAAAAAGTTTTAATTTACAAGATAATGCATTATTATATTTTAAGCCATCATAAAATATCACTTAAGTATGCAGCTTACAACAAAACATTTACCAACTGTATCCCCTACTTAAGAGTGCAAAATAAATAAAACTGTTAAATTAACAATTTTGACAGTGATATTAAAACTTAAATGTGTAGTATTCCTCTTATTTGTAACTTAAATACAGTACTTCTTATAATCTGTGTTGTACAATAAAACCTATTTACAGGTCTAAATGTCTTCCTCAAAGCCAAGTAGTTTTACTAGATATTTAAGAAAGTAATACATTTTCTTTATAGGCTCCATCTTCTAACAAATATATTTAAAACAGTCAAGAAATGATATATTAAAAAGGAAATATTTTTCTATTACTTATCTGTCACAAAGAAGTTTCATCTAGTTAAGTAGGAGTTCGAAATTATTACACCAAAAAAAAAAAAAAAACATACCTGGTAAATACATAATTACACTTTGATGTTCACTGTTGCTTGCTCTTATATGGTCTAACATATACCTGAACTTCTGTAAACAAAATACAACTAAATTAATGTTTTGATTATGAAATAATGCACAAAAATGTTGGAAGATACAGTCACAATACAATATATAGCATTTTCTTAAACTTTTTAAATGCAACAGTACAATATATGGCATTTCCATGGCACAGGCAGAGGTCTGGGAATTGCAAGATGGCACATCATATAGCGCTCTCCACTTAAAGTGCCGTGTAAAAGTTTGGGCAGCCCTCTGAGGTTGCATGATAATTTGTTCTGTCTTCATAAGATCATAGCAATATGACATTTTTTTACTGGAGAAATGTAAAAAAGGGGATGTTTATTAGACCGATATTCTCAGTGTAACATCATTGAGTTTTATGAAATAAAATGTAAAAAATGGGATGTGCAAAATTTTGGGCATTTTTAATTGCGTTCATTTGAAGACCTGTAGTAATTTAATGCTAACAGGTTGCAGAACAAAATAGCTTTGATTAGCTCATCAGACCTTAAACTACAAAGACAGATGCAACCAATCATGAAAAAGGTTATTCAACATAGGTAATTGCTAGTCCTTGGTTCTCTCTTGGAGAGTGGCAAAATGGGAACCTCTAAAGAACTCTCTACTGACCTAAACACTAAGATAATTCATCGTTATTAATTAGGAGAAGGGTACAAGAAATGATCACTAAGGTTTGGACTGTGTCTCCACAGTCAGAAATGTAGTCAGGAAATGGAAGGCCACAGGAAAAGTCCTTATGAAGGAAAGATGTAGTAGGACAAGAAAAATATATGAAAGGTACAGACCACCTCCACAGAGCTACAAGAACATCTGACTGCTGATGGTGTCACTGTACATCGTTCCACAGTCCAGCATACTTTGCACTGGGAACAGCTCGGTGGAAAGATGATGTGCAAAAAGCCTTTTCTAAGAACTCACCACAAGAAGAGTCGCATGAGGTATGCAAAGCACATCTGGACAAGCCAGAAACATTTTGAAAAAAAATGTGGACAGATGACACTAAAGTAGAGTTATTTGGTCACAACCAGAGGTGATTTGCATGGTGAAAAAAACAGAGCATTCCAGGAGAAGAACTTGCTGCTTACTGTAAAATTTGGTGGAGGGTCCATCATGTTATGGGGCTATGTGGCTAGCAAAGGTACTGGAAACCTTGTTAAAGTTTAAGGCTGCATGAATTCCTCCCAGCATCAGCAGACTCTTGACAAGAATGTTCAAGAGACAGTCTTAAAGTTGAAGTTACGCCGGGGCTGAATGTTTCTGCACGACAATGATCCAAAGCACCGTTCAGAATCAACCAAGGAATTCATGCAGAGGCACAAGTACAATGTTCTAGAATGGTCATCCCAGTCCCCTGGCCTGAACATCATAGAAAATGTACGGATTTGTTTGAAGCAAGAAGTCCACACTCGGAAGCCATCAAACCTGACTGAACTGGAGACATTTTGTATGGAAGAATGGTCCAAAATACCACCAGCCAGAATTCAGGGATATGTCAGTGGCTACAGGAGGCATCTACAAGCTGTTATTTCAGTAAAAGGAGGCTCTATTAAATATTGATTGGATTATTCCTTTGGGGCGTCCAAATTTAAACACCTGCCTATTTTTGTTTAAATGCACATTAAATTAGTTCTGTTGGTCCAATCTATATATAATTCACTAAGGAAACGCAAGACAGCGAGCACAAGCAAGACAGCGAGCGCAAGCAAGACAGCGAGCCATGCCCGCCAACTCTGACCACGGGATACGCTCGACAGAGCCCTGCCCGCCAACTCTAACCCCCTCCTCCCACATCATGGGATATGCACGACAGAGCCCAGCCCGCCAACTGTAACCCTCCTCCTGCGTCCACCGTCGATCTCGAAGCATGTGCACTGCCTGCTCATGTGCCCGCACGCAACAATTCACCAAACACAGCCTCAGTCACTTCCATCTGTGCTACAGTCCACATGAGAGAGACACACACACACACAGGCGCGCGAGAGAGACACACACACACAGGCGCGCGAGAGAGAGACACACACACACAGGCGCGCGAGAGAGAGA
>JANRMT010062807.1:54927796-54969087 GCA_026402145.1 Polypterus bichir lapradei | reverse complement strand
CGCGAGAGAGACACACACGCACAGACGCGCGCGAGAGAGACACACACAGGCGCACGCGTGCATTGTTGCAATGTTACTTTTCTTGGTTGTTTATTAAATTACGGATTTTTCAAATGTTCATTTTTTTCCCTGTGCTTAAAACTAATTAAAAAAAAAAGTGTTTATAGCGAACGGTTCGTAGCGCTATAGCGCGAACTCTTGCAGTGTTAGTTTTCTCTGTTGTTCAAGGTTTTCTCAGTGTTATTCAATGTTTTTACATTTAGTTTACTATTACGCTGTGCATTCTATGGTGTAATTAACTATATTTGTGCTTAAAAACTCACCCTCCTACCGCGTCCACCCTCGCTCTCTAGGTATGCACACTGCTTGCTCCTGTGCCCGCCCCCAAACACATCCTCACTCGCTTTGGTCTGTGCTACAGTCAACATGTAGCTGTGAGCCACGTTGACTGTTCACGTTGATAATAATGCGGCGTGGCTAGTAAAAAATATTACACTACTAAATTCTTGCCATTTCCATAAGGTATAAAATATGTTTAAATTAAGTTGCTGCCTCAAAATCTTAGCAAGTTATTAATTGATAGTGATTTATCAGGGGTGTCCAAACTTTTACATAGCACTGTAGCTGCTCCCACTATTGCTTTTTTTTCTTTTACTTGTGACTTTCACTGAGATACCAGCAAAAAGTATGTTGTTGTAGTTCTCCACTTCAGTCACTAGTAATGTAAATGTAAACTTGATATATTAAAGTTTCTTTTTTTGGGTTCTCCCATGGTTTGTAATAAAGATATTACTCTGGAACATGCCCAGATTTATATGGTGATTAGATAAAGAATATTCAGAAAACGAATTTTTTAAGCTTTATATGGTTACTGTAGGAAAATGATGGGGAAAATAGCTTAAAGCCTGTGCATGTACGCACAGTTTAAAGTTTGTGACTTATAAAGGAACAAGGTATATGTACAGTTTTATACATCCATTTTTTTGTGTATACTCTATTTTTACCTTCGAGCATAAGCAAAATTTTAGTATAGAATCTAAGCAAGGTTTTACATATCAGGCTTCTGTGGTCTCTAAAGGTGACGTGTATACTAAAAGTGTATCTAAAATATGCAGTTTTGATTTTTCCACAGATCTCTTCTCAGCCTTGAAGACAGATTGAAAAGACACTCTGAGAAAATAAAACTTTCCTGGCTAGTGACAGCATGACAACTGAATAATATTAATACTTTAAACATATACTTCCGTTCACCTTATTAAATGCTCCTCTTAAAAAGCCAAATATATCAAGAAATAAAATGTCCTTCAAAAACCATTGTCCAAAAATCTTTAAAGATTTAAAGCTATCTTAGCATAAATTGTTCATAAATTTACCACAGAATTCCTATAAAAACATTGTTTTAAAAAAATTAACATGATCACATGGAGTATTTACAGATTGATCTCAATAATGGGGGATAATGCTACAAAAATATTTATTAAATGAACTGTAAAAGTGGACCTTATACAAAATAATTACTGTCATACACTTCACTTTTAAACTAAAACTAAAAAAAAAAAAAAAAAGAAAACACATAAAAAGAACAGCTGTTTTTTGGTTAATGAATAAATGCATAAAAACATTCTATAATGGGCTGTATAACTGCAGATTTCTTCTTATTTTAGTTAATTGCATCATACAACCTTTAAAACACAGATGATGAGGGTAGAAGGCACACTGTAGTATTACTCTTCCATTAATTTAATGTGCACAACAAATATGGTATTGCCTTCATAATACATTAATATGTTTAAGTAAAATTTGTATTCATAAATTGTTTAAATGGAAAAGCATCAAATAAATGAATTAATATATCTGTTAAGACAGGAAATCTATCTCTAAAAAACAAAACAATTAAATTCCAATACTTTACCTGAGATCTGCTTCCAGTAATATCTCCCAGTGCTGCAGTTTCATCTGTTCGGATATCAAATCCTAAAGAAAGTTAAGTGACAAGCAGTGAAAAATAAGCTTAATCTTCAGAAACACAGTCCTCCCAGCAATTTTCAGCAAAACTGATTTCCAAGCTGGCACTTATGCGAAGACATGAAATGAAACTGAAACTAACAGAATCACTATGACCTGTCTGCACCACCCTGTTCAGAACTTGTTCTACAGCTACTATATTCCAATAACATTAAAATTACTTACAAGTGAAAAATATTCATGAAGTAGTTTGAAACTTAATGTTTGTAAATGATTCAGTAGATTTAAATACACTAAACAAAGAAACAGAATGAAATCAATATAATTATTTTTACCTTTGTATTTAAAAACAATACCTAATTCTATCAAACTATATAATCTGTAATGTCTGGGGTTAAAAGACCTTTTATACTAGTATGCGTTTACTAGATTCATGCCATTAGAAAATTAAATAAAGGAGGAGGATTAATTCATTTAGCATCAGGAACAGGAACTGGCCAAAGGGGAAAAATTCCCCCAAATTAAATTAATTTGCCACTTAAACGACAAGGGCCACAGTAAAAATGCTCCCCAAATTTTTTATTAACATTACTAATAATCTAATACTGTAGGACTGTACTTATCATAGTAAAACTCAGTTTTGACACTCCAATAACATCTAATGTTCTGCTCTTTACAAAAGGAATACTCCACCAAAAAATATATGTGTAACCTTCCCCTTGTACTTTGTAGTGATGGCTCAAACAAATCTTGTGTTTTCACACAGAGCAGAGATAAAAAAAAGTTATGATACAATACAAGTTAACAATGACCAATGCAGTACAAGGGTAAATGATGTTAAGAGTGCACATCACCTTTTTCTGACTCTTTGAAAATATAATTCTTGACCAATGAATGAGGAGAAGAGGCAGATCTTTATGTCAAAAAGTCAATCCCAGCCGACTTGCATTTTTCTGTTTAAAATATGCACCAATTTTTTCAGAAGTATTTATTTAACAATATCTTACCAGAAAATGCATGATTTTCCACATTTTGAGCACAAGACTGGATAACTGACATGGGGATTATGCGACATGAATAAAGTCACATTTTTTTTCTTCTTTGTACTTGGAAGATTTTCACAACATTTGTCATTCTACAGCATGGGTCACCACTGGCTTGTAATATTTTTTATTATACTTTATTTCCGGTTTGGAGTATTCCTTTAATTGCTTCATGTATGACCTTCATGTGTTGACAACACAAATGCTCGTTTGTAAAATGGACAATTTCATTGTACGATCCTTTATCGCAAAAGCTGCTGCAAACACAAAGGTTAATAATCTCCAAAACAACAGTAAATAATTAAACAATTAAATGGGTTAACCTACCAATACCTAAAGAGTAAAAATCACATTGGCTAAGAACTGAAATTCATGTTGAAAAAATACCTCAAATATATTGCAAGGCTTCTGGAATTTCTGTTAAAAGTTGTGCCAGTGCTACTTGTGATTTTGTAAAGGGCAGTGAATACATAAAAAATATGCCTTCCTTGACGACTTGTCAAGTACAGGCACCTTCAATCATTCCCATAATATTTCATTTTGTTGTAAAAATTTAAGTAAGTTGTACACCAGGGGTCATCAATAAGATCTGACCTGGGGCCTAGTTTTCACATAGCAAATATTTATTATGCTGGGACAGGCAAAACATATGACATTAGTTTAATTTAGACCTGACAAATTAACACCTATACCAATTACAAAACTTTTACTAGTTTCATAGGAAGTTAAATTCAAAATTTAAAAAAAAATGATAAATATGCAAGTGTACAATCAAGAACAAGCCAGTATTCAGGGTATCACAGTGATCTCATAAATGGCTATCCAATGAATCTAAAGATTTCTTCAAAACCCTGAGGTTGTGTATGCAAACTGCTGCAAAATTGACATTGATTTTTTTAAATTTACAGTGGTTGATTCTGTTGTGAACTAAAGAGATCCTGAGCACAATAGTCCCAAAAATTTCAAAAATCCCCACAACAGATAAAATATACACTCACCTAAAGGATTATTAGGAACACCATACTAATACGGTGTTTGACCCCCTTTCGCCTTCAGAACTGCCTTAATTCTACGTGGCATTGATTCAACAAGGTGCTGAAAGCATTCTTTAGAAATGTTGGCCCATATTGATAGGATAGCATCTTGCAGTTGATGGAGATTTGTGGGATGCACATCCAGGGCACGAAGCTCCCGTTCCACCACATCCCAAAGATGCTCTATTGGGTTGAGATCTGGCGACTGTGAGGGCCATTTTAGTACAGTGAACTCATTGTCATGTTCAAGAAACCAATTTGAAATGATTCGAGCTTTGTGATATGGTGCATTATCCTGCTGGAAGTAGCCATCACAGGATGGGTACATGGTGGTCATGAAGGGATGGACATGGTCAGAAACAATGCTCAGGTAGCCCGTGGCATTTAAACAATGCCCAATTGGCACTAAGGGGCCTAAAGTGTGCCAAGAAAACATCCCCCACACCATTACACCACCACCACCAGCCGCACAGTGGTAACAAGGCATGATGGATCCATGTTCTCATTCTGTTTACGTCAAATTCTGACTCTACCATTTGAATGTCTCAACAGAAATCGAGACTCATCAGACCAGGCAACATTTTTCCAGTCTTCAACTGTCCAATTTTGGTGAGCTTGTGCAAATTGTAGCCTCTTTTTCCTATTTGTAGTGGAGATGAGTGGTACCCGGTGGGGTCTTCTGCTGTTGTAGCCCATCCGCCTCAAGGTTGTGCGTGTTGTGGCTTCACAAATGCTTTGCTGCATACCTCGGTTGTAACGAGTGGTTATTTCAGTCAAAGTTGCTCTTCTATCAGCTTGAATCAGTCGGCCCATTCTCCTCTGACCTCTAGCATCAACAAGGCATTTTCGCCCACAGGACTGCCGCATACTGGGTGTTTTTCCCTTTTCACACCATTCTTTGTAAACTCTAGAAATGGTTGTGCGTGAAAATCCCAGTAACTGAGCAGATTGTGAAATACTCAGACCGGCCCGTCTGGCACCAACAACCATGCCACGCTCAAAATTGCTTAAATCACTTTTCTTTCCCATTCTGACATTCAGTTTGGAGTTCAGGAGATTGTCTTGACCAGGTTCCACACCCCTAAATGCATTGAAGCAACTGCCATGTGATTGGTTGATTAAATAATTGCATTAATGAGAAATTGAACAGGTGTTCCTAATAATTCTTTAGGTGAGTGTATGTATTCTTCTCTATTTAAGAAGGAAGCTCAAAATAGCAAAAGAGGCAAAAGACATTACCACAAAAGGCAAAGTCAATCCAGAACAAACAAGTCTTAATACACAATTGAGTAGGTGAAGTCAAAAACAGAATAAAAGGTCAAAAATTCCAGGAAAAAAAAAAAAATCACAAAAGCACAAGATAAAATGTAAGAGAAACTAACCACACTAATAGAACATTCAATAAACCACAAGAAACAATGGATTTTCCTAAGCCTAATAGCTGAGGGCAGTCCCTTGAGGTGGTGGGCAGTGGCCCCACGTTTTAGGGAATACACTTTTTATGTATTGATACATAGAAACAAAATTACCTATAATCTTAACACAAGCAAAATTAACAAAAAGGAAATAAAAACAGCACTTAAACCCCAGCCAGACAACACTCTAAGGCCACAGTGTAAAATATGCAAAAACAGAGGATACACAGAATGGGCAAATACTTTAAAATAAAAAAAACACAGCACTGTGTCTAAATATTTGAAGGACTATATGTTATTTTTTTGTTTCCAATCATGTTTTTATTTTTTTTATTTTCAAAATGATCTGTGATAATGAAGGGCACTGTAAAAAAATAACTTTTTTAGAGTAACGTTATAAGAAGGTTCCTGAACTGTGATAGTGCTTGGTTCCCTTCCAAATAAAATTTCACACTAAAGAAAATTCAAAGAGGTTTCAGACACACACACACTGATTTTAGTTTGGTCCAAAGATGTAAAGTCAGGTTTCTCAGCAGCACTTAAGTAATGGTACATGTGGAAGTATAGTCCTCTTTGCAACAAGCATTGCTGGAATAAAATCCAGTGCCCCATAGATCTATGCTAATTAAAGCAAGGGAAGAAAACACATTTATAGCCGGCCAATGGCCACTGACAAAGTTAATAATAAGACATTTTAGAACTAAAACCACTGAAGTACAGACAAGCTGCCACAATGCAAGAAAAACTTTTAAATGCAATAAACTGTATTAGACACTTTCTGCTGAAAGTAATGGAAATTCAGATCAACTATATTAGTGTGGAATGGGTGAATATAAGTCAGTGTTTCAAGCAACAAATTGCTACGCTACTTATCTTGTGTTACTCAATCTTTTTGAGCTTTCACATTTAGCATTTTTAACTAAAAATGACATTGCACAAGTTTTTTTTTTTTTTTTTAATACAAACCTTGTTTTCCTGGCAATAATTATTTTGGAAGTTTCTTTTACAGAGCATGTAAATAGCTTTTTAAGCTCTTAGTCTAATGGCTATGTAAAGTTCTGTTACATCTGGCGAGCTAGAGATAGGTGGTAGAGATAGCTAGAGATAGCCTTTTATGTACTAGTTTTATTTCTGACAACACCCTTACCTTTCATTTTCAACAAATTGAAAAATTTATGGTGAAAGAGTATAAAGTTCGGGTTCTTCCTTCAGCCACACTAAAATTATAATTTTTAAGGTGTTTCTTTTAGGTATTAACTGCCCATACTGTATATGTATAGCTTAGTTTTACTTTTAGGTGACAAAAAAAAAAAACTTTTCATTGGTCTCTAATTACTATTATCAAGGTCCCAGTGAACTGTAGCACTTAGAATAGAGCTCAAAGAATTGTGTCAAGTTTCTTAAAAACAAAGGAAAATTAAAAAGGCCAAAAAGAAAATTTTTTTTTAACAAGCCAACTCCAATACATCTATCAGTTGGAATCTGCAAGGAAAGTTCATAATGCTCCAATAACATTAACAATTATTTCTTAAAGGTGTGTGAAGCCAGGTTGGTAGAGGTGGACTGCTTATATAAAATTATTATGCACTGCACATTCACCAGAGTGGGTAGTTTTTCTTTTAGAAAAGGTTGAGAAGTGACTATCTGGGTATTCCATTTTTCCTCCCTGATCAATCTAAATTATTCTACTATTGGCAAATTATGGTTGTGTGCACGACTAAGCCCTGCAATAGACTGGTGTCCAGGCTTGCTGAGGCTTTAACCAACTGTTGCAGATGGGTCAGGCGCTGCCTCCTGCAACCGATAAATTTAAATAACGTGGTGGGTAAGAAAACAAGTAAGCTCAAATGGAGAATTACTTCAAATTCAACTGCTTTAAAATTACTCCTTTCGCATAAAGGGGTCCAGTCTTTGGGAAATTAAAAATCATAATAACAACGGCTCTCCAGTAATCACATAGCAGCATGCGCTGGTTCTGAACGCACATCAAATGTCATGACCGGTTTTTGGATTTTACTAACCTGTGTGGGCACCTGGTTAGTACGCAATGCATTGTGGTTCATCCGCCTGGTTGAATCTTGTCATAAATTTGCTCTCATCAACATTGTCAAGAATTCATCAATATGGCTTACACCATCATATGTTTGATGTTGACAACAGTGACCATTATTTGCTCTTCCCAAGTGTCGTGCTACCGCCACACAAGCGTTTTACTATTATTAGGACTACATTCTAATAAAGGCGCTATATAAATACCATGTATTATTACTTTCAGGAAAGCACATTAAAACTAAACATTACGTTTTGGATTGTAGAATGCAAGAAACAATTCAGTTTTTGATGCTGGTGGAGTTATCAAATTATATACCTTCTCGACTTTGAACTCTAACTCTTATCAAACTTGGATAGCAAAAAAATATATACTTTTAAGTTAAGGGTCTTGCAGATTATAAGATCACGGTTTACAAAGTTGTTAATACGTTCTCATGCACGAAGCTCACACAGTTTACGTGGAATGGAGTACGATTTTAAAAAGTACCTAGTGAAGCCCACCGACCCGTGACAATTTTTAGTCCCTTGTCTGCCATTAAATAATCTTACTAGGTGTCAACATAGGTTTCCACACTTTTAAATACTCTGCATAGCCCAAGTTTAGAAACAGGAAGGCCAACTTCTTACCGTCCGATTCTCCGTTGTTATTAGCCATCTTGTAAAACTATGTGGTTGTTATTAGTACTACCGTTCTGTTTAAGGCAAAGAATGAAACTGAAAACTACACAATTATCTTTTTTTAACTGGCAACTATTATTCTTAGGAACCCATGCCTGTAGCATTTTTTTTTTTAATCCGGAAAGGGAGAACACGAACGCTCAATTGGTTGGTTGTGGTACGGCACGTGATATTCTCGCGTTGTTTTGGAACGAGACACCATTTAAACCTGTCGCGGTATTGATTGTGGCGTAAGGATGCGTTACAAAAACGTTAAACTGAATTTCGTTTGCGAAGTACGCAATTGCTGCTTACAGATCCGTGTTTAAAATGGTACACACACTCGTTAATAAAGGCCTTCTTTGTATTGTAACGACTGTATTATGTTGCTTCTCAAATAGAAGAGAAGTGTTTTGTATGCAGAAGTTAAGCAAGTTATATCACTTGCTTCACTGATCTTAAAAAAAGTTATTTCAGCCAGTGCACAGTCAAGAAAGGATGGCCAGCTATAGTTTCAGCAGATTACTGGTTGATGCATTTGGGAGTAAAGTACTTAAACGCAAAATAGCATTTGATGTTATTGAAGGTGTGCTTTTTAATACTGATCCTGTATGTGTTCACTGATGAAGAATAAGTTGTAAAAGGGCAGAAGTGGCTTATAAGCCTTTGGAACTTATTTAACCCAAAGGAGCCTTACACAAGGGTTTCCCGCTCTTGCTTTTAAAAATAAATGCCCTGCACAAAAGAAAGTGTAGTGGGGGGCCTGAGTATGTAAAGTATAAGTATGTAACCAAAAATGAAAGTTCAGTGTTCCTCCTTTAGCCAACTAGAATCATTTTGATTAAAATAATTTGTGGGTCATTTCTCACATCAATTTTCATGCCTGGACTAATGCAACTGTCTGCTGGCAGGAGTACTGGCATGTGTAATCAAGCATATGATTCAAAGTGCAGTGGCACAACTGCTGATCAACCAGCCAAGTCGGGCACGTGTCATTCCTTTTTTCTTGGCTCAATGTAGCAATACATACTAAGTTCAGGTCCTTGATGCTTGCCTACAGAATAGTGAACAGGTCAGCACCCTATATACTGTATATACAGTGCATCCGGATTGTATTCAGAGCGCATCACTTTTTCCACATTTTGTTATGTTACAGCCTTATTCCAAAATGGATAAAATAAATTTTTTTCCTCACAATTCTACACACAACACCCCATAATGACAATGTGAAAAAAGTTTACTTGAGGTTTTTGCAAATTTATTAAAAATAAAAAAACTGAGAAATCGCATGTACATAAATATTCACAGCCTTTGCTCAATACTTTGTCGATGCACCTTTGGCAGCAATTACAGTCTCAAGTCTTTTTTAATATGATGCCACAAGCTTGGCACCTATCCTTGGCCAGTTTCGCCCATTCCTCTTTGCAGCACCTCTCAAGCTCCATCAGGTTGGATGGGAAGCGTCGGTGCACAGCCATTTTAAGATCTCTCCAGAGATGTTCAATCGGATTCAAGTCTGGGCTCTGGCTGGGCCACTCAAGGACATTCACAGAGTTGTCCTGAAGCCACTCCTTTGATATCTTGGCTGTGTGCTTAGGGTCGTTGTCCTGCTGAAAGATGAACCGTCGCCCCAGTCTGAGGTCAAGAGCGCTCTGGAGCAGGTTTTCATCCAGGATGTCTCTGTACATTGCTGCAATCATCTTTCCCTTTATCCTGACTAGTCTCCCAGTTCCTGCCACTGAAAAACATCCCCACAGCATGATGCTGCCACCACCATGCTTCACTGTAGGGATGGTATTGGCCTGGTGATTAGTGGTGCCTGGTTTCCTCCAAACGTGACGCCTGGCATTCACACCAAAGAGTTCAATCTTTGTCTCATCAGACCAGAGAATTTTGTTTCTCATGGTCTGAAAGTCCTTCATGTGCCTTTTGGCAAACTCCAGGCGGGCTGCCATGTGCCTTTTACTAAGGAGTGGCTTCCATCTGGCCACTCTACCATACAGGCCTGATTGGTGGATTACTGCAGTGATGGTTGTCCTTCTGGAAGGTTCTCCTCTCTCCACAGAGGACCTCTGGGGCTCTGACAGAGTGACCATCAGGTTCTTGGTGACCTCCCTGACTAAGGCCCTTCTCCCCCGATTGCTCAGTTTAGATGGCCGGCCAGCTCTAGGAAGAGTCCTGGTGGTTTCCAACTTCTTCCACTTACGGATGATGGAGGCCACTGTGCTCATTGGGACCTTCAAAGCAGCAGAATTTTTTCTGTAACCCTCCCCATATTTGTGCCTCGAGACAATCCTGTCTCAGAGGTCTACAGACAATTCCTTTGACTTCATGCTTCGTTTGTGCTCTGACATGAACTGTCAACTGTGGGACCTTATATAGACAGGTGTGTGCCTTTCCAAATCATGTCCAATCAACTGAATTTACCACAGGTGGACTCCAATTAAGCTGCAGAAACATCTCAAGGATGATCAGGGGAAACAGGATGCACCAGAACTCAATTTTGAGCTTCATGGCAAAGGCTGTGAATACTTATGTACATGTGCTTTCTCAATTTTTTTATTTTTAATAAATTTGCAAAAATCTCAAGTAAACTTTTTTCACATTGTTGTTATGGGGTGTTGTGTGTAGAATTCTGAGGAAAAAAATGAATTTAATCCATTTTAGAATAAGGCTGTAACATAACAAAATGTGGAAAAAGTGATGAGCTGTGAATACTTTCCGGAGGCGCTGTATATATATGAGGTCTTATGCTCCTTCTTGACACTTAGGTCTGCTGATGAATGGGGTCTTGTGATGGTACTTCTGCGTGGCATCATATCACAGTCCAGACTCTTTTCATGTGTGGCTCCTAGTTTTTGGAATGAGCTGCCCACCTCTGTTCAAAATGCTGACTCCATTGAAGTACCTAAGGAGCTTTTAAAGACTCACTTGTTTGGTGAATTTCTTACTTATTAATATTACCTGTTGTGTTGTTTGTAACCTAGGGATTGTAACTAGCTTGAATTTTATTCCAAGCTCTTTACTTGTGATGATCAATTTGTACCATGTCCTGTAACTCTTGTTCCAAAACAGTTGCCCAGACTGATGTTTGCTTGATTATATTTACCTCTGTATTAAGTCATTTTGGATAAAAGTGATATCAACAAAGCAAATAAATGTAAATTTAACCATATGCTGTCCCCTATATCTCTGTCATGCAACACACACCAGACATTGGCTTCACATATTTATTGTGTGTATTTCATGATGAACCATGATAATAGACACAAACATTTCATCTTTTCTTCTCTTTCTACCTTTAAAATCTGGAACTCCCTACCTCCTAGTGTGTTTCCAGGTATTTATAATCTTTCCTCCATAAAGAAGCAAGTCAAACAGCACATTAACAGATGTCAGTCTCATTCTGGAAAACAAGCTTGTTACATCTGTAAAATCAGATCTAGGTGTTCATATGCTGGTGAAGGAAATGGAAGCACTATTTTTTTTATTTCTGTACACATACTAGATTTTTGACAATACAGTACTAATTACAGTTGTATCTGGGGAAAGGGTCTTTTCCCAATTAAAACTTATCAAATTTTATCTCAAGTCTAAAATGCCTCAAGATAAACTATGTTGTCTTGGAATATTTCTTTAGAATGGGATGAAACAAAAAACCTTAGACTTTTACAGACTTTTGGAACAGTTTGCCAAACAGAAAGCAAGAAATCTTTCTTTTTAAGTACCTTTGTATTTCAACATGTTTTATATCAAAGTATAAGGAATTGTTTTATTTTTATAACATATAATAGCATATGTTCCTAGTGTAAAGAAAATCTTAAGTCCAGAAGGTATTGCAAAATTTACCTCCAACAATGCTAAAGCCAGCCCTGGAAAAGAGTCCAATACATTAATGTAAAGCTAAGTAAACTGGAGCCCTAACTTGATGTCTGCATGGTAAAATAATGTGGGACATATCATCACTCCAGAAACAGTAAAGCCAGAGAATGACAATGCTCAAGCAATGAATAACATACAACCACCTAAGGAATATGGACTGCTAAACTGTAGATAATGTTGCAGCTTGCACAATACAGTACATTAAAAAAACAAGGGAATTTATGCTGACAAATTGTAAAGAAACCAGTGAGACCTATGTGCATAAAGTCAAGTTACAAATTTGATAAAGTATCTATATAAATAAAATTGTCCCATATGTTTACTGTATGTCTGTTTGTTCACTGAACCGGTTCTCACTAAATTTTGCATGTGCCTTGCCATTGGTCCAACTTAAAATATAGGCTATGTGTCAATAGTAAATAGAGGAGTTATAATGGGAGAAGGGCTACTCCAAAACAGCTCCAACGTTGGGATTACAATCCCATCAGGCATCATAAACTGAGCTGAGCAATAGAGTTTGAGTCTGAGTTGGAAGCAATTATTGGATAAAAATGTACTGACTCTGCCTAAATGTAAAGTGTAATACCTGTATAATGTTATAATGTTATAATTTCCAATTTCACATATACTAATTTGATTAAACATTTTTTTCATCTTGACTTTTGATAAAACTATAGGTTCTTTTTAGTCTTATGTTTAATGTTACTCAGTGTTTGTAAGCCACAACAACATTGTTACAGCATTTAAACCCAAACTATAACAGGGAAGAGTGCTAAAAAGTAGCCTGATTCATGCAGGCAGTGCTGAAATGCCTTGTATCTTGTATGTTGTGTGTTTTCAATCAACATAGTAAACATATTAGTCTAATTACAAATAGAAGAGTTGGAGTTGGTGGTACCAGAAATTGAGGAGTTGGAGTTAGTTGTACAGGAATTGAGGAGTCAGAATTAGTGGTGCCAGAAATTGAGGGTCTGGAATCGGAGTTGCAGTTGAAGGTTTTGTGTACTGACTCCACAGACCTGAATGGAAGTGTGCTGTGGCAAGGATAGCATCGTCAGAATGTGCAAAGTTTTATAGCAGCCAAAGCAGAATCTCTTCTAAGACCACAGGTACATATAGCATTTTCTTCTCAATTTTTTGGACAACAATCAGAACTACAATTTTTGTCCAAGAGTACATCTTTTTGTCTAATTGTGTGTTGTGTTTAGCCAAGTTGAACTTAAAACAACTGTTTGTCACCTGTTTATTTATGCCCAGGCTATGCCGGGTACTTAGGCTAGTTTTTTATTATTGAATTTCTTGGGTTTTTTGTTTTTACATGTTGTGCAATGTTTATCAGCTTTATGGCAAATAAGTGAATAAATGCCATCTTTATGTTTTTTTTTTTTGTTTTTTTTTGTAACATGCTAGTTCCATCAGTGACACATACAATTGTTTTGGGATGAAATTATAGTAATTCAGAAACAGCACTACTTTCCTAGCAGGTAACAATTAAATGTGCCTTCCAGTTGTAAAACGAATATGAGATTTGGTAGCATTATATGGCTACATGTACACTGTAAAAATTAGGCTGTGGAAAGTGTGAAAGGTTCATGAAAATGAAAAGACATGTTATATTACAGAAAACATGTACCAGCACTAGGGAAGGTCCAGAGAGGAGCAACTAGGCTTATTCCAGCACTGAGAAGTATGAGCTATGAGAAGAATTTGAAGGAGTTGAACCTTTTCATTTTAAGCAAAGAAAGATTAAGAGGTGACGTGATCAAAGTGTTTCAAGATTATAAAACAAATTGATGCAGTGGATCCCAGCTGTTACTTTAAAATAAATTCTTCGAAAAGAACACAGGATCACAATTGGAAACTTGTCAAGGGCAGTTTTTTTTTCTTAAAACAAAGAATCATAGACACATGGAATAAATTACCAAGTAGTGTGGTGGAAAGTAGGACTTGGGGGACCTTAACTTCATTTTGGAAGATTAAGATGAATAAGGTACTTGGTCTGAATAGTCTTTTCTTGTCACAGTTTTTCTAATATACTGTATTTTACTGAACACGGAAATGCATCTTACTAATGCATTACAATACTTATGAGTACTTATGGAATAACTTAACTATCAATGGTTACTTATAGAATAACTTAACTTATCTATGGTTATGTATTCATGCACCTATGATTTGTATGCCAAGTGTTTCCTCAATAAATAAATATAATGTGCATGTTAAACAGCAGCAATACTGAACATTCTGGTATTTCACTTTCATTGTTTATATTTGCTGTTCAAGGCTGTACAATCCACTGCTGATAAACTGCAGCATAAAGTCACCTAATCAGCTGCTTATTTGACAGTGATTCATCTTCAGTGAAAAGCAGTGTCAACACACCCTAGCTACAGAAACATTATGTGACCAGGTATGTTTATATTCAAGGGAGGCTTCTTGGCATGACTAACATAGCATGGACAACTGCCAAATCAGTTAGGCTTTATATTACAGTACAAAAATGCAAAAACTGTTTGCAATAAGACATTAAATAGAAATAAAGTGCTGGTAAGAAAAATATTATAAGGTTAATGAATGAAACATAGAGAACTGTGAAATATATTCAAATAAATTTCAACATGTAATTAAATTAGGATGGAGATGGACATTAATTTATTTTCTGCATACAGCTTTGCTCCTTCACTATATCACTTTAATTTTCCTCAGCTTATGGTGTGGAGTCCCAGTCAGGTCTGTCAATGGATCTATAACAGTACGAAAGGCTGCTTCTTGTTTTGTACTGTAGTGGTTTTAATTCAGGATGGTAGATTAATCTTACAGATAAGGTCACTCTCTCTATTTCTGACTGAGCTGGAAAAAGTTAAACTAAACCTCTGCATCTCAAATCTCAGTCTCTCCTCTCTGTTGTGCTCTGACCAGCCAAGTATATTTGTGAGTAACTGTCTGTATAGTCAGGGTGGGGTCACTCTTATACATACTGTATGTTTGCTTATCATTTGCATCTGGTTAACAAAATTGATTATGGAGAGATATTTTGACAAAATGATCAGCCAATAATAGAGTGCAAGAATGGTAACATCTAAAAGGTCTGCATAATTTGTAAATGGAACAAAATATGTAAGTATTGTAAAATATTATCTGTGAAAAGGTTATCTTCCCAAAAAGTGTTGATTTTTATGAAAAGGAAAAAAGCATCACTCATGGAAAAAAACAAAATTAGGAATGGGAGGCCAGACTTTACTATATATTTAGGAGTATATGGAACTTAAAAACATGAAACTAATGCCTGGGAGACAAAGCCATAATGGACAAGTAAAGCACAATTCTTGTGTCATCAGACAAAAATAAGAACAAAGGGAGTAAACATATAAAATGGGGTAAATATATAAAATATTTATAAACATTAATGAACATTTCATAAAGTGTGAAAAGATTGTCTTCTTTTATTTGTCCCAGATAGCGCAATCCTTGGTCATCTTTAACAATTATTACCACACACTATCATCAAAGCCTCTGGTAATGAATAAATAATTGATGATGTTACATTCACTCTGAAGTACAGAAAGTGCCATTGTTGGATTCTGAGAAAAGAAAAAAAAAGTGAGACTTAATAATTACCTTGCATAGTAATGTTACTTGATTTTTCACCCTATTGTCATTTTTGTGCTGATGTGTTGTATTGCACTATTTTCACATTAATCACTAAATGAGTAAACATGGAAAAGCATTTTCTAGCACATGACTAATAAAACATTATCTTCATGCTTGAAATATGAACAGCATCAGCACCAGCTCTAACGAATGTTACATGACACCAAAGGGGCATCTCTTATCGCTTATACTCTTATCAAAAGTGTTAGTGATGAAGGGTGTAGAGATAACAATGACCAGTAAAATGCAATGAGCCCTAGTACAGTATGGTCATTATTTTACAGAGTACACCGACCTTGGTGGCAAACCCAGATAAGATTTAAATGGCCACCCCTAACAAGATCAGTGTTGAGAAGAAGGGTGGTATATGTTTCTAGCCATTTTTAAAATATGTTACATTTTGTTATTTTTTGAGAATTAGATAATCTTTTGTGGACTGTGCCCGGCAGTTTATCCCGGCCAAGACCCCCAAGCCGCCAGATGGAGCCCTCCCTGCAATGTGGAGATGCCCCGAATTCCAGCAGGACATCATGGACTTTGGAGTTGTAATACACAGCCCTGCTGGATAACGTCGGGGCCGCCAGGGGACGCTGCAGGGAGGCACAGAGACATTTGGTGTTCCTACAGCCCGGAAGTACTTGCAGGTCATGAGAACGGAAGGAATAAAGTGCTTCCGGGCCGAAGAAGAAAGAGTTTTGATTTGACCCAGAAGTGCTAGGAAGTCACATGGAATGCAGGTTAAGGAGCACTTCCGGGTCGTGTACTATAAAAGGACTGTGGGAGCTCCCAGACGGGGAGCTGAGCTGGGTGGAAGGGTGGAAACACGTCTGGGAGTCGGAGGATTGGTTATTGTATTTGTGATTGGTTTATTCATGAATAGTGTGGAGTGGAGGGTGCTTAGTGCACATTATTATAATAAAAATAATTATTGTAGCACTTTTACCTGGTGTTTGGCATGGTACCTGAGGGTTCAAGGGAGCGATAGCACCCCCTACTGCTACACTTTTAATGTTCACCAACGTCAGTATCTAACTAAGTTAGCACCCATGTTGTGTCACAGGGATAGTCTACATTCACAATATGAAACTGAATCATTAAAATTTGCCATACCTTACTATGACTAATCCAATGCTTGCAAGGTTGGACAAGTAAAATGCTTTATCCTGAAGCACACTGTAGCATTTGGAAAAGACATGCATTGTGCACATTGCAGAACAGATAAAGGTTGCATGATGGTCACCTTTTTCAGCCATTCCAAAAGTCCTTGCTAATTGCATTTTAGCAAATTAGGATTCAGATATGTTGTGCATACTATACACATAAACTCACTTGTTCATTTGTAAGTGGCTTTTGGGGAGGGGGCGGGGTAGCTAGATAGGAATAGTCACCATCTTAAAGACAATTCCATGACCTTAGTAGGCACTTATAAGATTCTTTGTGCACTTTTAATAAAATCCCCAAGTAGTGTCAGGCATGTGCCAATTAAATGCTCCCAAAGAAGCATGAATGTATGTTGCAGTTCTCTGGCACACCATTCCCTTCTGGAAAATGGAACCATGGGACTGTGGCACGTTATATAGAACAATTAAGAGTGTGAGCTAAGGCTGGGGTATAAGCTTGGATGTGTATTATAGCAGAAGCCACAATAAACAGGTAAAAAGGACACTGTGGCCATTAGGGGGCACTCCAAATCTCCAAACACCAGACACAGACAGGATCTGGACACAAGTGCTGCAAGCAAAGGCTTTTTATTGTGGGAAATTCTTCAAATAAGACCCTCCACCTACACAAGCACAAAGCACAAGAAAACAACAATTTTTTATCTTTGTCATTCTTCTATCTCTTTACGTCACTGCCTCCTCCGCTCCTCCAGCACGCTTCATCTCCTCTTCCTGACTTTGGCAGCTCCTTTTATTTTATCCACAGAAGTATTTCCAATGTTCGCAAGACATGGCCCAGGTGCATTTCCAGGTAAGGCTGGAGTCCTACAAAGTAATGCTGCCCAGTGCCCGCAGCACCCCCTAGTGGCACCCACAGAACCCAACAGTGCTGAACTGACAAACCATGTCCCATGATACCCTGTGGGAATTCGTGGTGATGCTGTAACCCAGGGGGGATTCCATCTATCACCCTGAGGGATACAAAGCTGTGTGCTAGTTGTCTCTCCCTGTCCTTCCATGCTCTGGGCATTCTGGCTGGTTAAGGTTCCCAGGTGGCACCCTTCACAATGCATATATCATTTATGTCTGTAATGAGACAACTGAATAGAGATCAAAGCACAAAAAGGCAGCCATGAAACTCACACTAAAATATCAAAAGCACTTAACAAAGGTAGAGTCCAAAAAAAAAGTAAAAAAGTCACAGCCTGCCAAAACACTTAAACATGCCAAAAAATCCAGTTGGATGCTAGAGTAAAGATGTCTAGTTAAGTTCCCTCTTTTATTTCTCTGGTCACCCCATCACAAGACTATATGACTAAATCACATAGCAGAAGACACTGACAAAAAGATCCAAAGGCAAAATACAGGCACAAGGAAGAACCAAGGATAGAGCCTAAGCCCACTCCTGACAAAGAGTACACTTTCCATATTAATTCCTTAAAGGGTAGACAGTTATTCGTTTGGGAAATAGTATATGAATGACAAATGAACATATAACATTTTCCAACCTGTTTAATCCATTTCAAGGACACAATAGGACTTGGGTGCATGTCAGGAACCATCTCTGGATGGGGTGCCAGTTCATTGTTGGGCTCACTGATGCATACACCCACTCATGCTCAAAAACACATAGGGTCAATCTGGAATCATAAGTTAACCTTGCCTGTATATCTTTGGGAATGTGTATGAGAACATATTACCCAGAAGAAAGCATAAATAAAAAGTATGTAAAAGAAAATAACTCTCGATGTGAGAGGTATTGTTCAAGTTTGTCTCATTTTTATAACACAACTATTTAATTTTATCTTGAACTACTTTGGACATTGTTTTTGAAACCTTGCTCTGTCTGAACTGCAAGGATGGATTGCTTCCAGGCTTCCACATATATCTATTATATCCCAAGAGTAAAAATATTTGAAGTTAGACCTCTCCCTAAAACTATAAGTTAAAGATTTAATTTCATGACTAGAAAGATGTTTAAACATCACGCTTTGTACATACTGTACCATAAATAATTCAAAACATCAGGATTCATGTGTGAAATACGTTTTAAGGATTATATACCAGCATCATGCCTTTATAGTATTTTTTTGTGCTTAAGTTAAATACTGATTATGAATATTAATAGGTAAAATAGCTGTATTTGTGCACTTTGCCATTAAAGGATGTTTTTATAACAGATAAAATTTACATTTGTTTTCTCCCTTTGATAGCAGCTGTATGCGGATTTTAGTTGACAGTTCTAGCTTTGTTTGCCACTTTATTCATGCAGTATATTAGAATACTACTACTACAAGAAGTCAGTCTGTATCTCCTTTGTTACCTTACATAACAAACTCTTGGTAGTGACTGAAAAAGATTGCAAGTTCAATTAGCCAAAATATGGTTTGGGTGTGTTGTTTCTGGGTTTGCCAGTGACCTTGTGCACTGAATTCTTTCCCTGAAAATTCCCCACGTGGATGGCTAAGGTGAATTTTTTTTCTCAGTTCCTCTTGATGATTCCCCCAATATAGTCTAGCTGCAGACCTCCAGAGCTTGGAAGGATGGGAACTGGGGTTTGGTACATTTGATAGAGACAGCACAGGCACCATGCCATAATATTTCATAAAAGTGATTACAAAAGCAGCTGTATGCAGAAAACATTTATAACAGTTGTGACAAGGTTCTAAGAGGCTAGATGTATGAATGACTATGCCACTGGTTTAATTGAAATAATGTGCAACTGTTTGTGAGCCATGTTCAGGACACATACACAAATTCAACGGATGTTCTTCTGAGTGGGCTTTCTTTATTGCAGCTGTGCTGTCTCTATCAAACATACCAAATCCCAGTTCCTATCCTTTTATTTTCTTTCCGCACATAACCAATCGCCACATAATGAACACCTTTGTGATAGTAACACTAGCTATAAACTTAGAACACAGAGTGTTTATAAATTTTAAGGAACATTAAAAAAATCTTTGTAATGCATATTTAATTATTCCATCAAGACTTACACCCGTCCCAACAAGCATCGCGCACAAGGTAGGAACAATCCCTGGACGCAAGGTGAATACATCAGTTTAGTATCACCAAATCCCGTAACCTGCATGCCTTTAGAAGAAAAACCGAAGCACATGGATGAAGCCTACCAGGAAAACATACAGACTCCAGGCAGGGAACACCTGGAATGTGACCCCCTTACTGCAAAGCAGCAATGCTACAGCTGGATCACCATGCCTTAAACATTTTTAATACTTATTTTAATGCATTTCATCATGAAAATGATATCAAGTATACATCTTAGTATTTTAAAATGTTCAGAGAGCTGTAATATCATAAATGCAATGTATTCTGTGTGGTGATCACTGCCTTCGCTCTCCTGTCGGTATAAGAGAAAGCCAGTTTTAAGAAGCACATAGTGATTAACGAATGAATTGGGGAACACTTAGAATACAAAGCATTTACCGTGCTACTTTATTTACAATGGGGTTTGAGAAAATCTACAATTTAAAACATTGATTTTAACATGAAGTTTATGATGTTCTACTTTAATGACAAAATAAAAGGACAAGATTAAAGTCAACATTTTGACTTAATCTAGACATAGACTCTTTCTTTCTTCACTTTGTGACTATTTTTTTTTCTCTGTGTTTCTAATATGCCATTCAGACAGTGGGCTGTGACTCAACTGTACATGGCGCTTTTTGATATTTGACCACTTCTTTTTTATTTTGGGCACTGTGCGACTTTCTGAACTTGAACTTCTTAGTGCCTCCGCCATGCTTTGCCACTCCATCAGTTTCCTTTTGTTACTTATACCACTGCTTAAGCCACCAAATTGTACAGTACGCATTTCTTTGCTTCCACTTCCCTGAGCAGGACATCCATTTTGCATTTGCTGTAATTTTTTTTAATATGTGCTTTTGCCATTACCTTTCAAAAAACACTGAATGGGACAGGGTATTTATATTGATTTAATAGTCTAAATTCTGGGAGGAGTTGGGATGGGGCTGTAGGCATGTGCATGAGTGTTAAAATTCACGTTGATTGTGATTTATGAAGGGAAAGTGCATAGAACTTTGCTTACGCACAGTTTTGTGCATCTGAATTTTTTGCGCATATGCACATTTCTAGTTTTGTCTGTATGCTATGTTTTACTGTGAATTCTACACATGGCATTATATATGAGACCCCTGGAGTGCTACCGTGAATGCAGGATTTTCATTCTCCTTTTCTTAATGAATGACCAGTTTTTGCTACTTTTTCCTTAATTTTAATTGACTTGCTGTTTAAGACTCAAACCCCTTAATCATTTGTTTTTTACTTATAGTAGCCAAACAATAAAGAAATAACAAAATGAGATGACACATAACAGGCAACCTGCAATGTGGATCTGCTCAGGTCACACATTTTGACAGTGTTCTTAGACAAAAGAAAATCAACATTTTTGGAAATATCTACTGTGGCAAAATGACAGCACCAACCATCTTCTTCTTCTTCTTTTTCTTTTGGCTGCTCCCGTTAGGGGTTGCTACAGTGGATCATCTTCTTCCATATCTTTCTGTCCTCTGCATCTTGTTCTTTAACACCCATCACCTGTCCTCTCTCACCACATCCATACACCTCCTCTTAGGCCTTCCTCTTTTCCCTTTTACCTGGCAGCTCTATCCTTAACATCCCTTTCCCAATATACTCAGCATCTCTCCTCTGCACATGACCAAACCAGCATAATCTCGCCTCTCTGACTTTGTCTCCAAACCGTCTAACTTGAGCTGACCCTCTAATGTACTCATTTCTAATCCTATCCATCCTCATTACACCAAGTGCAAATCTTAGCATCTTTAACTCTGCTACCTTTAGCTCTGTCCCCTGCTTTCTGGTCAGTGTCACTGTCTCCAATCCATATAACATACAGTGCATCCGGAAAGTATTCACAGTGCATCACTTTTTCCACATTTTGTTATGTTACAGCCTTATTCCAAAATGGATTAAATTCATTTTTTTCCTCAGAATTCTACACACAACACCCCATAATGACTACGTGAAAAAAGTTTACTTGAGATTTTTGTAAATTTATTAAAAATAAAAAAATTGAGAAAGCACATGTACATAAGTGTTCACAGCCTTTGCCATGAAACTCAAAATAGAGCTCAGGTGCATCCTGTTTCCCCTGATCATCCTTGAGATGTTTCTGCAGCTTAATTGGAGTCCACCTGTGGTAAATTCAGTTGATTGGACATGATTTGGAAAGGCACACACCTGTCTATATAAGGTCCCACAGTTGACAGTTCATGTCAGAGCACAAACCAAGCATGAAGTCAAAGGAATTGTCTGTAGACCTCTGAGACAGGATTGTCTCGAGGCACAAATCTGGGGAAGGTTACAGAAACATTTCTGCTGCTTTGAAGGTCCCAAAGAGCACAGTGGCCTCCATCATCTGTAAGTGGAAGAAATTCGAAATCACCAGGACTCTTCCTAGAGCTGGCCAGCCATCTAAACTGAGCGATCGGGGGAGAAGGGCCTTAGTCACGGAGGTGACCAAGAACCCGATGGTCACTCTGTCAGAGCCCCAGAGGTCCTCTGTGGAGAGAGGAGAACCTTCCAGAAGGACAACCATCTCTGCAGCAATCCACCAATCAGGCCTGTATGGTAGAGTGGCCAGACAGAAGCCACTCCTTAGTAAAAGGCACATGGAGGCCCGCCTGGAGTTTGCCAAAAGGCACCTGAAGGACTCTCAGACCATGAGAAACAAAATTCTCTGGTCTGATGAGACAAAGATTGAACTCTTTGGTGTGAATGCCAGGCGTCACGTTTGGAGGAAACCAGGCTCCGCTCATCACCAGGCCAATACCATCCCTACAGTGAAGCATGGTGGTGGCAGAATCATGCTGTTGGGATGTTTTTCAGTGGCAGGAACTGGGAGACTAGTCGGGATAAAGGGAAAGATGACTGCAGCAATGTACAGAGACATCCTGGATGAAAACCTGCTCCAGAGTGCTCTTGACCTCAGACTGGGACGACGGTTCATCTTTCAGCAGGACAACGACCCTAAGCACACAACCAAGATATCAAAGGAGTGGCTCCAGGACAACTCTGTGAATGTCCTTGAGTGGCCCAGCCAGAGCCCAGACTTGAATCCAATTGCACATCTCTGGAGAGATTTTAAAATGGCTGTGCACCGACGCTTCCCATCCAACCTGATGGAGCTTGAGAGGTGCTGCAAAGAGGTATGGGCAAAACTGGCCAAGGATAGGTGTGCCAAGCTTGTGGCATCATATTCAAAAAGACTTGAGGCTGTAATTGCTGCCAAAGGTGCATTGACAAAGTATTGAGCAAAGGCTGTGAATACTTATGTACATGTGATTTCTCAGTTTTTTTATTTTTAATAAATTTGCAAAAACCTCAAGTAAACTTTTTTCATATTGTCATTATGGGGTGTTGTGTGTAGAATTGTGAGGAAAAAAATGAATTTAATCCATTTTGGAATAAGGCTGTAACATAACAAAATGTGGAAAAACTGATGCGCTGTGAATACTTTCCGGATGCACTGTGCCTGGTCTCACTACTGTCCTGTAGACCTTGCCTTTCACTCTTGCTAATACCTGTCTGTCACAAATTACTCCTGACACTCTTCTCCACCCATTCCACCCTACCTGCACTCTCTCCCAAGTATTTCAACTCATCCACCTTCGCCAACTCCACTCCCTGCATCTTCACCATTTCAGTGACCTCCCTCTCATTTACACACATATATTCTGTCTTGTTCCTACTGACCTTCATTTCTCTCCGCTCTAGAGCATATCTCCACCTCACCAGGATCACATCAACTTGCTCCATAGTTTCGCTACAGATCACAATGTCATCAGAAAACATCATAGTCCACGGGGACTCCTGTCTAATCTTGTCTGTCAACCTGTCCATCACCATTGCAAATAAGAAAGGGCTCAGAGGTAGTTTAAAATAATCAAATCAATAAAGTGAATCGAAATAGTTGTGGGCTCAAATCTCTCAGCTGACACTGTGCGAGTGTGGCCACGAACAAGTCACTTCACCTGCCTGTACTCCAAATGGAAAAAAAAACGTAACTACAGTAATTGTATCTCTCAAATGTTGTAAGTCCCCTTGGACAGAGGCGTCAGCCAATAGTAACGCGAAATATGTGCAAAATGTACTTAATTTAATTAAAAAAGAAGGCGACATAGAAATTTAAGGGAACCTGGCCATTTTGAAGGTGAATGGATTAGTCTGACAATACAGAAATAAATAAATAAATAGCAAGAACGCTGTTAAATAGGCGACTAACGTAACTGACATATGAAAATGAAAACACAGCAATTTGTGAGCAATTGCCTACAACGTTTGCAAATTGTATTTTTTTATTTTAAACCATAATATAAACACTCTATTTTTAATATTTAGGGACAACCCGAGATTAAACAAATGATCTTTTCAGGGGCACTCGTGCCTCTTCAAAGACATTAGTCTTCGGCTTCCAGCAATGTCACAACCTGTTACATGCGAAAACTTAATCTTTTTTTTTTGTATTTAACATTACTTCCACCGGTCCTGCAGGAGGCGCTACTTGTGAAATGCTTTCTCGACATTTATTCCTCTCGGCCGTTGGAAGTCGCGCTCCCGCGCAGAAACCCCGGCTATGGTTTTGAGTCCATAGCAACGGATCAACGCCAAGGGAAGGAGCTCATCTACGCAGGCGCACAGTAGGCGGCTAAACTGAATAATAACATGGATCCGCTGGAGGAGAATGAGACGGATTTGGTGCTTTCGGTAAGAAATTCTTCAATTCATTTGGAGGTAATACGTTTCCGAAAATTATGAATTGGCTCAGTGTGTTCCGGAAACACAATGACTTCAGAAATTGGCACAAATACCTATTGTTTCGATTTGCCAATAGTGAGACTATGATTGGCTCCGACGTGTGCAGCTGTCATAGCACATAATACTGTATTGAAAATGTCGTTTCCAGTTTAGGGTTCCGTGTTGACGTTCGGTTCATATATGTCGTTCCCTGTCCGATTAATCACGAATGTACGAAGGTAAAATGGGAACAACCAAACAAAACCCCCAAGGCAGGCAGGGCTGTTACATAAAAGGCAGGATCTTGTTAATTATGTGACATTTTAGTTCGTATTTTAGCGAAAGAAGCCCACAATAATGTTTGTCAGTGACTGAGTGTCAGACTGAGCCACCCACGATGCATTTTTTGAATACATATTGCCAGTACAGGGCCACTGAAAGCTGGAACACGGTAGTTAAAAGCTCGTTTGTTTGCAAGGTACTCACACATCCAGACTTGTATTTAGTCCTTACAAATTGTCAGAAAAAAATGGATCTCACAACTTCAAAAGTAGTGTATAGAATTCATTTAAGCTTTCCTTAAGCCTTCCTGTGGTACAAAGGTTTATTAAATCAATTAAAGAGTAATAACTAGTTTAACCTGAGAGCGACAGGTTATTGTTGCAGCTTCAGATCCTACAGTTACTGCTGCTGTTTGATGTGCTTAACCCACCTGTTTTGTTAAATGTTTTCTTGAAAGATGTAATTTGCACTGCACCTGTACAGTGATTAGGAATTATAACTTGGTACAGTAGAATAAATTAATCACTTCTTCTTGTAATTAGCTCTTCCACAGGAATGAAAATGCATATCCTTGAAATTGAATATTCAATCTCAAAAGACATATCAGGCTTTTAATGTTTGAAATGTCCCTTTTGTTGAGATGTTTTACATGTGAACTATGTAATATACATCTTTATAAAACAATCTTGCTTAATTTAAAATTTCTTGTTCTAGGTTAGCTGTAAATTTGATTGTCAAGAAATTCAATCTCTATTAACTTTGAAGCATGTTAGCATTTAATTAAAATAATATTCCTTAATTTTGTTTTGCTATCTTGTATACCTGTATGATGGACTGACACACTGTCCCAGTTATGGCTCCTGTCTTGCACCGAATGTTGCCTGGAAAGACTCTGGCTCTACATCGTCATCAACAACAACATTTATTTATATAGCACATTTTAATACAAATGATGTAGCTCAAAGTTCTTTACAAGATGAAGAAAGAAAAAAGAAATATGTAAAAATAAGATTAGGCAATACTGAGTAAAAAAGAATAAAGTAAGGTCAAATGGCCAGGAAGACAAAAAAGAACAAAACTCCAGAGGGCTAGAGAAAAAAAAATATGCAGGGGTTTCCGAGGCCACACGACTGCCCAGCCCCCACTGGGCATTCGACCGAACATAAATTATACAAATCAGATGTTTACAGGATTAAAGTGGAAGAATTAGATGATGTTGATCATGTGGACATGTGGCCTTCAGTCAATCAATGTAGAGACTGAATGGTGCCTCGATCAGCGCCACCATGGAAAACTGGAAAAAGAACAGCAGAGAAAGTAGGTGTCAGTACGGATTGCGGAGCCATGATAAAAATGATAATTAAATGGTTATAATATCAGGGTTACACTAAAATGAAGCTATAAGAAAGCCATATTAAAATAATAGGTTTTTAGTAGTTTTTTTAAAGTGCTCCGACATATTAGCCTGGTGAATTTCTATCGGTCAGCTATTCCAGATTTTAGGTGCTTAACAGCAGAAGGCCGCCTCACAACTTCTTTTAAGTTTAGCTCTTGGAATACTATGCAGACACTCATTTGAAGATCTAAGGGTATGATTTGGAGCGTAAGATGAGATGCATTTCGAAATAAAGGATAGAGCGAGATTATTCAAGGCTTTGTAAACCATAAGCAGTATTTTAAAGTCAATTCTATCTATCTATCTATCTATCTATCTATCTATCTATCTATCTATCTATCTATCTATCTATCTATCTATCTATCTATCTATCTAAATGGCACAGGTAACCAGTGTAGTGACCTCAAAACTGGAGAGCTGTGCTCAGATTTTCTTTTCCTAGTTAAGATTCTGGCAGCTGCATTCTGCACTAGTTGGAAACGATTGATGTCTTTTTCGGGTAGTCCAGAGAAGAGTTACAGTAATCTAGTCGACTAAAAACAAAGCATCTTGCAAAGTTATAAGGCATCTAATTTTTGCTATATTTCTTAAGTGAAAAAATACTGTCCTAGTGATTTGATTAATATGTGATTTAAAGTTTAGGTCAGAGTCAATAATTACCCTTAAATTTTTTACCTCTGTCTTGACTTTTAAGTCTAATGGATCAAGTTTATTTCTAATATCCTCATTATAGCCATTTTTGCCAATCACTAAAATTTCTGTTTTCTCCCTATTTGGTTTGAGAAAATTACTACTCATCCACTTAGAAACACAAGTAAGACATTGGGTCAGTGAACCAAGATAGTCGGGGTCATCAGGCGCTATTGATAAATACAATTGTGTGTCGTCAGCATAGCTGTGGTAATCTCACATTATGCCTTGAGATAATCTGACCTTTCACATGACCCTAAAATTGATAAGCAGGTTAAAAATATATTTTATAATGCCATGGTTTAAAACGGCTGCTAGGATTTTTTGTGTTGACAGGAGTCTTGGCAGGAGGGGTATACACCAACATTCCACTGCAGGAAGTAGGGAGCCTCCTGGGAGTGGTAAGCATCGTGAGTGTTCTGGGTGCCTGTGATTTGCAAGAGAGCCAGTGTAGGAAAGGAAGACTTAGGAGGAAACAGGCTGATTCTCCCTTAAGGTACTTAATGGTTTTTGACTTTGCATTTTCCACATCCTTTGAATGAGAGAGGTTCTGAGGAGCAGGAAGCTGATTCAAGAAAAAAAGGCGGGAAATAAACGGTCAGGGCTTGGTTATCATGTGAAGGTGAGTGAGTGGCTGAGTTAATGAGCGTATCGAAACCTGCAAAGGAAAGCCTAAAAAAGTTGAAAGGCATCTTGCTTTATTCTCTTTTGTTTATAACTCTGTTCTTTTTTTATTAGTATTCCTTTCTTATTGTGTTTATTTTAAAAATAAGCACACCATTATTTTCACTTTTGGCTTCAGTGTGATTATTCTGTGCACGGGGTTATGTTCCAACAAAATATATGTATTTAAATAGGCATTTATTGCCTTTAAATATAACAGCAATTTTGTCTTATTTAGATGAGAGTTCCATTGTTCCGGTGTGGTGCTGAGGTGTCACCCGCTGCACTCGGGTCTCAATCCAGGTGGTTCTTCGTGTGGTGGGTGCGGCAACATGATATCAGCGCATGCTCCCATTTTTACACACAGTTCAGCCCTTGAACTGTACTTACCATATTTCATGGTCTAATTTCTGTTGTGCCTCAGTTTAAACATGAAAAAAATTATATTTTTTTAGTATTATGGTATTTGTGAGCTATTTGGGTTATGTTATCATTTTTTGAGGCCTTTCAGGGTTGACAGTACATCTAAAACCCTAATGGGAGCAGTGATGAATAAAATGTAATTGAGTGATGATGATGACTTGTCTGCTTTGAGTTGTTGTTGTCTCGCAGTTTCAGAAGCTTAGACACTGTATGTATAAAGTTTGCTAATTTGTTTGCAAGAATTTTTGTTAGGGTACTGTTTTCAGGCCACATTCTAAACATCAGGTTAATTGGTAACTTTTATTTGATCCTGTACAAGTTAATGTGTTGTTTGAGTGAGTATGCCCTTCATTGTACTTTCCATGTTTGTTCTCTGACTAGATAGGGCATTCTTTGTTGGAATCTGAGGAGAATTAAGAGAACTTTTCCAAATTCATGAAAGTAGCACAGTAAAATCCAATAAAATAAACAGAGAAAATATATTATGCCTACAATTCTGTGGAAAATGGATAACAAATAAAGTATCCCATAAAGAACTGAACTAGTCAAGAAGGGGCAATTCTGTAGGAGATTATACAGTCGTGTAGAGCAAGATTCTGTTGACTAATGAGACCAAAATGGACTATTTTGGCTTCAATGCTGTTCAACACATTTGATTCACTTGTAAACTTGCATACTGACCTGAGAAAACCATCCCTGCCTGTGTTTGTTTTAGCTTTTTGTATCTTTTTATCATTATATGGCTTAGAAGGCTTTTGTAAGGCTAGAAATTGTAAGGAATGCAACAGTGTAGTAAGAAATCCTGAAAAGAAGAAAAAGTAAAAGGTAGTGAGGTTTCTTAGAATCGTAAGATTGTGGAGAAGATCTTTTAAGGAGGACAGTGACCTAAAAACATACAGCCAGAGATAATGGTGCACTGTGGGAGTATGGAAATATAAATGAATCAACCAAAATTAAAAAGCCAAAGCTTGGCTGACACCCCATCTGTCAGCTTTGGGTAGGTGTCAGATTTTAAGTGTGGGCAATTTTTCATAGAAAAATGAAAAAAAAAAAAAATAGGGGATGTACCAAATCAGCCTGTGTTCACCTTTACACAAGGCCAATTCTTTTTTGCTCTAGGGAGTGTTGTGCCGTGTTATAGCCTTCTTGCTGGACTATTTTTTCTGTCATTTTGGTATGTTAACTTTAAATCTATTATTTGTGTTTTTATTTATTGAGTCAAGTTGAATTTTTTTTCTACAGTGTTGTTATACTGGCTATTGCAATACCGCTGTTTCATCAGTGATCAATGAAATATCTATATTTTTATAGTTACTGTGCCTCTAAATAGGTACTACTCATAATGCTACTTTATTGAATGTTTTGTCAATTTTTTGTCATTTCCAAATAACTATTTTGATCTTGTAATTATGTAAAAAAACCTATGAATTTCTTTCTTAAAATTATTTACTCTAATCTGGAAATTAAGCACTTCTGTACTGATAATGACTAAGCAATTTAATGGAGTATGTGTCTTCTCACAATTTTTTTTTTTTTGTCACCCGCAGGCTATAGTGACAACTCCACCTTTGATGCGTAACAGTCGCCCGGAGGAGCTGTTGAGTCAGAGCAGCTCTTCTGGAAGTGGTACACAAGTATCCAGTGCCAGTGGATTCTCTCTGGGGGAGGCTATTGTTCAGAGAGCAAAACAGGTTAGCCTCTTGCTCAGAACACCAGTTTTTTTTAAAGTAGTAATTCAAATGAATTCAGTTCAATTTATTATCATCGTGCAAATCAGTACAATAATAAGATTTGTTGCTATCTCATAATTATGTTTCCATGAAACCTGCAGCAACAATAAAGTTAATTGAAAAGGCTCTTAACTTGATCTTTAACTTTAAAGTATCGCTAGACACTATAATAAATATAGCCTTGAGGAAGGGAAAGAATGCTTGCATAGCACAGGATAGATAGAGGTTCATTTGTCTGCCGGGAGAAATTTGGCTTATTACAGAAGCTCAATAAATGTGCACTAACCCACTACTGTATAGGGTCTGAACACACAAAATAATGTGTAAAAAGGAGGAAAACTTCTAACTTGACAGTTACAATCCGAATGTGGCATTTTGTAGACATATTACTATTGGTATAAAGGAGCCCCAGTAGTGTTTCTTGACCCACTTAATTCGTTGACAGAAAGTACTATGTGTTAGTGTGTCAAAGAGAGGATGCGCAGCTTTGTTCATAATGGCACTGAATTTTGTGTTTTGTTTTGTTTCTCTCCTTTTCTATTACCTCCAGTGGTTGAAGAGTATGCCCCATAGCTGAAAATGCCCTGTTAATTAGGTTGTTGATTTGGTGAGACTCTCTTGAAGTGATGTTACTGGCCAAGCACACCACAGCATACAAAATCACACTGAGCTTCACAAAGTAGAATATTTGAAGGATGTTACTACCCACATTAAAGGAATGTAGTCTCCTGAGAAAAAAATGCTTTGTCCTTCCTTACATAGTTCCTTTATGTTACAAGGCCAGCTCAGCCTGTCATTGATGTGAACCACCAAGGGGATCAGTTTCTGAAATATTATCTGAAACAGAATGAACAGACGGTGGGCTGCGACTCACCTTTTCACATCAACTGTGATATCTGACAACTTCTTTTTTTCTTTCGGGGACTGTGCCACATTCTGAACTTGAACTTTTGAGTATCTCCGCCACACTTTTGTTTCTTATACCACTGCCAACAAATAGTACGTTTTTCCATGCCTCCATTTCACATTTGCTGAAATTCTTTTTTTTTTTTTATGTGCCTTTTCCATTTTTTTTAACCAAACACCGAACGTAAGGTGATACTTATATTAAATTGCATATTAAAATATGCAAAATTCTAGGAGGAGTCATGGTGGGGCTGTAGACGCATGAACGTCCATTACATTTCACGTTCGTTGTGATTTGTAAAGGGGAAGTGCATGGAACTTGGTATACACACTGATTGATGCATCTGAATTTTTTTGTGCCTACGCACATTTCCACTTATGTCCGTACTGTTTTAGTATGAATTCTACACATGGCATTATGCATGAGGCCCCTGACCTCTAGTTGTTAGGTAATGAGGAACAGGAATGTATTTCTGAGTAGCAACACTTTTTGGAGCCTTAATGACAGACTGATCAGATGACAAAGGACACCTCAAAGTTGGTCAGCATAGACCTTAAGAACTTGAGGGCTGACTTCATCTGTTCCCACAGCTTAGTTATTAGGTCATTAGTTATGGATAGTAAATAATAATGGTCACAAGTGGACTCATCACTGGTCATTCTACAGTAGTTGAAGTAGCAGTAGTAGTTGTTGATGTAGAAGGGATAATATGTGTTACTGCTCATTGGAAGAAGGTAGCAGTAGGAGGAAAAATCAATGAAAAAAGTTGTTTAGGGCATTAGCTTTGGCCACGTCTCCTTCTAGTACCTGAGCTCTGGATTGCTTAAGTCCAGTAATGATCCATTTCAGACATCTTCCATGATATTTTGAGTGAGTTTGTTTTCCATTTTAGCTTTGTAATTTTCCTTTTCTTCACTCAGCTTTTGTTTCAGCACTCGCTGGTCATCCTTTAGAACCTTTTTGTCACCTAATTTCAATGCTCTTTTTTTTCTCTCTTCAGAACACTATTTAGCTTTTTAATAATCCAGGGTTGTTTGTTTGGATAGTTACTCCCTGCCTTTGATGGAAAAGCTTTAGCCAAGTCCGCCTTTGTCGAGTGCAAGATAAATCCAAAACCTCAACCAGTTGAGATCAAGTCAAGAACACGTCTAAAGGGGGGGTTAAGACGGAGTCCAAAACAAAGCATTAACTAGAATGTAACAAGTTCCAGCCCAAAGTTGCTAATTATCTGATGGTGCAGTTGAGACTTAGCTCTACTTATCCCCTGAAGATTCACTTTAGATAATGGATTAAAGCAAGGAAAAGCATCTCACCAGTTGCTGAATGGGAGCATACACAAGCTTGATTTTTAAATACTTTTAGTCTCACACATCAAGCTGTAAAAAAAAACTATGTTTTTTTTAACATGACTATTTTGCACTTCACAAAGTAAAACAGCAGCATAGGTAGGTTAAAATTATTTCAAATAAGTTTTTCACCTGTCAATACTCAAAACTCTATAGAAATGCTGTATGTAATTATATTTTTGAACAAATTATTGAAAACACATAAATGATCTTATTCTTGACGGAAAACAGATTACGGTCAAACAGATTAATGTTCTTCTTTTAATCTACAAAACTGAAAACAACAAGATTACATTAAAAACATGTTTTTTTAGCAGTTGTATCGTAACATACACAAGCTTCCAACTGCAGTCTTTGTAACTGTCTTCTAACTCAAGTTTGCCAAGTTGACAGAAGTTAAAGAGCATTACTTTTTTTAAAAAAAAAAAAAAAAAAAAAACAGGGTTCCACACCAAATAATCTGCACAATGATGCACACTAGTGTAGTTCATATCTAGTTAGCTAAAACATTTTTGAATCTAATATTGATTGTATGTAAGTTTTTATAACATGCACATCAAGAAATGAATAGGAGTTTTCTGGCTACAATGGCTATGTCTGTTTGAAATAAAAAACTGAAGTTTTGTAGTTACAGAAGGGCAGATTAAGTTGGTGTGCCTTTAGAGACAGATCAAGAGAGCAGCCTTCTAATGAAGAGGTCAATACATTTAAAATTTCAACAGTTTAATTACTCAGACCAAGATGCTAATCAAAAATTAAAGCCAAACACAGTTGCATAGTCTTACTCCAGTTGTCAAAAGTCATTCTGTTGTTTTCAAATGACCTGATGTGGTGTTTGATGTGCAGTTCTCCTAGTCTGTGTTGTGTAAACTACCCTACAGCCATATTTGAGTAGAAGTAGGGATGGAAAATGAGTCAAGTAAAAGTTTTAAAGTATCCTATATATATTTGCTTACAGTATATACCAAAAGTACAAGTGAATATAGGATCTTTGCTTGTTTTATACAGTGTGTAGTCAAAAATGTTGTTATACACTGAAAATAATCCAGGCTACCTTCTTTTTGCCAAACAAACATTTTATTAAAATTAAAGAAAAAAACTAACCACAATATATGTTGTAATATAACTGTACAAACATAGCAGGTTGTTCTTTCCACCCACTCTTCAGCTCCTAAGGCCCACCTAGAGTAGCATGTCTATGCTGCTGTAAGGATAGGCAATATGGAATAGGGAGCTGCGTAGGGAAGGATGGATTTAATTTTCATATTCATACATATGTGCATTAGGTGTGGCCTTAAAAACTTTTTTGAGGAAAATAATACCATTTTATTGGAGATTTATTTTAGTAGCATAGTGCATCTGTTAGGGAGGGCTAGGACCCTTTGGTCACCTGTTTAATTGTATGTAGCTAATATACCTTACTGGCTGTGTCCAAGATTGCATTATACCACGCTGAATAGACTGTCAAAGTAGTCTGCATGCCTGTACAACGCATGCTTTTCTGACACAGTTTTTAGTGTGGTAGTATGAGATTTCTAATGCACTCTCAACTTTTGCTAACACTTACAGTACCTCTCTGTTTTTGGAGGTTTGATCAAGAGTTTCTGAAAACCAGTATTGCACTTGACAAAACATATTTCATGCTGTACAAGGAGTCTTTCATTCACTGAAAATTAAAAATGGTCTTAAGTAAAGCCTTTTTGTTTTCCCAAGAAATTGTTGTTTGTCATCTTCAACTGAGTTTAAAGAAGGCAGGACTGTGGCAGAATCACTTGCAGATCCATCCATCTTTATTGTGATATTGTGCATAGAAAACTGGAACCATAGGTTTCTTGTTATAATCACTAAAGTAACAGCAGAGTAGTAGCATGCAGCGTGTAGTACACTGGGGAGTACACTACCTGGAAAAGGTGTATTTTAAGTGGCTGACTGAGTAAAGCATTGTATTTGTGTCACACTTTTGTTTTCTGGTTTAATATTGCAGTAACAAAAGTGTCTTTAAATAAGGATAAGAGTAAAAGCAGAAATTTGCAGTTGAAAATGTAGTTAAATAAAAGTGAAAGTAGAAAATTTTATTTTCAAATAAAGCAGGGATATTCTCAAAACATACTCTAGTAAAGTAACGAAGTAGATTTAAAACAGAGGCTAACTGCTGTAATGAAGGATAATGATAAGAAATTATTACAAAGAGAATGAGAGTTCTAATCAAACAAACAAGCATTTATTGCTAGTCTTGCTATTACAGAAACATGCAGTGACAAAACAGAACATTGTGCATTGACACAGGACATATAAATTTCTGTTCCAGCAATTACTATACAAATCATGAAATATCACTAAATAAAAAAACATATCAACTTATAAACAATAACTGATGTAAACATGCAGAACGTATTAGAGCAAGCACCAATCACACTATACAAGTTACGGAGCTACAGATTATAGCTTTAATGTAATATGATCATGCTATGTATTTGATGTTTCTATTTGTCGGACTTTCATTCCCTGGTGCTTCATGGGGCTCAAGGCACTTGCACTCCACTTCTGTAGACCTCAGTATGCCTCATGCTACTAGGTCATGCTTGATATCTCTCTGTGCCATTATTATGAAAAAGCAGATAAATGGACAGATTTTTTTTCTTATTAAGGATATGAATACAGTGAATTGTTAAAAAAAAAAAAAAAACTCTGTGTCATTCATCACAGTGTGTCTTGATTGCCCATCACATATTTATGAACATTTGTATGAATTTGTTTAAAAGCAGATAGATTTGTGGTGGTCTTGTTCAGTTATTTTTTTCAGCATTAATGTATACATAGAGCAGCATGTTACAAAACATTATTACTTTGTATAATAGGATGTCTTAATAAATCACACAAAGTGGGTTTAATTGTACTTGGAAGCTAAACCAGAAATTATGAAACAAGGCTAGTATTACAAATTGAGGCCACTTATTTTTTACAAAATGTATTAATTTCCATCCATCCATCCATTATCCAAACCGCTATATCCTAAATACAGGGTCACAGGGATCTGCTGAAGCCAATCCCAGCCAACACAGGGCGCAAGGCAGGAAACAAACACTGGGCAGGGCACCAGCCCACTGCAGTGTATTAGTTTGGCATTGTCATTATTATTATTTTTTTGCTTCAGTTTAAATTTTAATTTGTTGTGCTTAGAACAATACAGTTCTGAAAATAGTTTTGGATCCAGCAGTGAATGTCCTCTTTATTACTTTAAAGTTGAAGAAAGCAGTTATCACACAACTGTTGCACTTATGTTTTTTTGTATTTTACTTGTATGCTATTGGGAAACCACCGTTAGAATAAATACTATGCTGTTCAAATTATCGCTGGAAGAAATACTGTTATATAAACATTTTCCCTTGGTTATTTTATAATAAAATTGGGCATGGTTTTTGTTCATTGGACATTTCATAACAATAGACAAGGTAATCTTATATTGTCAATAAACAACTCGGAACAGTGGTTTGAGTTTTAGAGTAAATTGCATGCTGTTATACTAGCATATGACATATTTATTGTATTTCACTTTTTAGCAAAAGAGGTTGATTGGGATTTCTGCAACACCTGGCAAACCTATACTTAATATACATAATTTCAATAGTTTCCTTGTTGTTATTTTTTAAAGCCTTAGGTCATCTTGTGCAAAGTTTGCAAGTTGTGGATGTTTGTTTGTATTTGATTTTTTTAGGGTTTGGAACCATGGTACCAGTTACAGTCAGAAGAGGATTTTGGGTTGCTTCCAGGATCCTCGGTGACCTTGCCCTCTGAACATACAGCTACATATGGGGTAGATGATTTGCCAAGCCTGGAAGAAGGCTTTATAACAATGGCTAAGGAACCTGAAGATATGAAAGGAAAAGACCTATTGTATACACCAAAGCTTGGTAAAGAATGTTAAGTTATTTTCATGAACAAAGGAAAATGTGTATTTAACAAGTTTTTTTTAATTTTTTTTATAAGCTCACTTTTATTTACTGACTTATTTTCATAATGAAGCTCAATGTAGCATCCCACAGACCTAAATAGAACAGGCAACTCTGTCTCCAGCAACAGTGTACAATAAAGCCAGCTGAGCGATCCAGTGTGACCTAGGTCTTTTAACAGTTGTCTGTGCCCAATACAGATGCCATGGTAACACCTATGAGACCACTTCAATACATTCAAAAATCACCTACACTCAATTTTGAGAAGCAGCGTTGTACTCCAAGATCCTCATTTACTGCTGAGCTCCTTACCCTGCCACAGGAATTGAGTCCAGCAACTCTGAAGAAACTCATTTTGTTTGCTTGTATTTGCAGTTTCATTCTTTTGTTCCTTAACAAGAAATTTATGACAATAGGTGAAGATGGAGATGCAGACTGAGGTAAATCAAGCTCACCCATGGACTTAGCTTCTCTTTCACCAGCATTGGTTAGAACAAAGTTTGCAGAACCTGTAGTACTGTACTGAGGCTTTGATCAATATCATTGCCGATTCTACCACCACTTAATGAATTTGGTTTCTTAGGACCTTGTGTTAATTAATGATACTTAGAGCTATGCTGCTTAGAGCTAGATATTTTTTGACAGATTGCCCATGACAAACTTGTCTAAATGGAGAAGCCAAACAAAGATATATACAAAAATAAGACTTTCAACTGGAGCCCATGCTTAAAGGTGGTGCTGCAAAATGATTTCATTTTTCCAGATATCGTAGAGGGGATTACAAGACAACACCCATTAACTTCAAAATCATTTTCATGAAAGAACAAGTCTTGACTGTGCGTCGTTAAGAGTTTTGACTGTAGACGTCAAATTGTTATATTTATAGAACTACCCATTAAAATACTTCTTTATTTTGTTAAATTATTTGTTTCTGTGTCAAGGTTGTGATCACAACTTAATGTTATTCCATTATTATACCGGTATAGTGAGTTAGCTTTTTTTAAAGTCGGTATTTGCAATTGTAATTTCCTTTCAAAACCCTTACATTTTATTTCAGTAATGAGGACCCTGTATGATAGTTCCTTGTGTCTATAGGTGTATGACGTTATTTGATATTTTAAAATGGACCCATGTGTATAAGAGGGCAATGCGGTAGGCTGAAGCCATGTCCACCGTTGTTTCCTGCATTCCACCTGATGCTGACTGGATAGGCTCTGCCACGCACCACCCCCTTGAATTCGAGTTAATGGGTTTTGGAATGGTATATTTTTGTGTTGTAATCTGTTTGAATAGTTACATGGAGCGCAACAGTCATTGGTCTATATCAAACATTTTTGTAGATACATTATAAGTAAATGGGTGTTCCATATATTTCTCTTCTTATAAAATCAACTCTAAAGAAATTGCTTCATATACAATATGTACACATATCCAAATAAAATCTAAATTTCATCCTTTGCAGATTATCAGGACAGTTTTCTGTCTCCTGCTCTTCCACTCCTGACTCAATATAGTGATGGGACCTTTTTCGAACAGACAAACCTTGAATTTGCCCCTTTAAGGTAACCCACGTTGTGCACATTTTATACTTCATTGGTTCTTATTCAGAAAATGCAATTTGATCTCTGCATAGATCTCTCAACTTAATATTTCTGCTAACTTCAAGCCACCTCATTGTCATGTTAAACCTAAAGGCAGATGTTTTTCAGATCTTAAATTCCTGTTAGATGTCTTACTGATCCACTTCTCCTTTCATAACAAATTTGTTTCCTTTTTAGTTTTACTCAGCTGTGTCTTTCTATCTTGTGCTGAAATTTGGTTGAAACCTTTTGAATCCCTATTTATATTGTATCTATTATCATTGTGAGCTGTATTTGATAATGGCTGCTCTTGTTTTGCTTTCTTATACTGCTGGTAGCTGTTGCTGTCGGAGTTAACAGTTTTAGCATAGTGACTTCAATGTTTAGCTAAGATACAATTCTACTTTCCCACTTTATGGGCAAAAAAAAGCATTGTGTTCAGAAGTAAATCCACATTTGGGTCATCTCAAGCATTTGTCCATTTCTTGAGCAGTAATTTCAGTTTAAAATTTGAAAATAGCATTCCAAAACAAGGGTACTGCTTTAAAATATGTGGTATTGCCTCATTACTCTGTTACTGTTTTGCATGTATACTGTTATCTAATCTATAGAGCGGAAAGTGCATTTGTGTTTGTGTTTTTGTCTAGAGTGCAGTTTCATACCTTTTAAAGTATCTCTGCAAAATTATGCACAGTTTGCTTTGTTGTACAGAGGCACACCATATGCTGTGTGTTTGAATATGTAGTTGATGTACCCATGCCTTGCAGCACTGGGTGCTCCTCCTATTTTATAAATAATAAATAGTTCAGAATGCTTAAGAATATTAATTTTATTTTAAATAAGTCATATTCATTTTATAGAGTATAAGAAAGTGTTAGGTCTGCATGTTTCATGTGAATTTCCCCTTGGGATTATCTATCTATCTATCTATCTATCTATCTATCTATCTATCTATCTATCTATCTATCTATCTATCTATCTATCTAAAAGAAAGTTCAAATATAAATGTGTGTTAAACGTAAAGAGCTATTCATACTTTGCATGCTTTCTAAGCAGTTACCTCTTTCAGCTACTCTGGTTATAATATACTTGTGGTGGCTCATAAGGAGTAAGCTGAACATGGTCTTGTGGGGACAACGGAAGTTAAAAATGAAAGAATTGTTTCATTGAAAAAAAGAAAAATACAAAAATGAAATAACACATGAACTTTATACCACATAAAAAAGTGTGTTGCAAGAAGTAGATCTAAAAATATGAAAGCTTAAGAAAACACAACACTGAAATATTTACAAAACTTACTTTATGTATCACATTATTTTTATAAAAATGCTCCTTGATCTTTCCTTCAAGAAAGGTTTCTTTTACCATTACTTTAATGTCTTCATATCTAGAAACCCTTGAAAGCGGTACCTTGAGTAGTCCATGAGAAAAAAAAACACAAGTTCAGAAAAAAGGCCAACTTTTTGAAATGTTTGTCCTTAAGTTTTATAAATGGTCATTGCAAAGTGCAGGTGAATGGGAAATTGCCGCCTTTCAATTTTAAAAGTCATTGTTTGGTCTTTAGTGGACAGATTCATGTTAGGTGAAAAAAAAAATCTTTCAGTGATGAAACAGGACCTCAACTTAAATTACATTTTGAAGGAGGATTGCTAACCATTCCTTTATTGCCGTTAAGGTTTCTAAGAACCATGACGATAGACACCTGCAAGCTTACTCTTAAAAAAGGAACAATGAGTTAATGAATTCAGTCATGAAGTTAAGTTTATCATTTTCATCTTCGGAAGTAATACTGACTGATCTAAAGTATGTCATTGCTTTGCCTTTCTGTAGTTTGCATATGATGTGTGTGAATGTCAAAACAGTAAATGTACCTAGGGCAAGGTGGATGTTGCTTCATCATGAACTAATTCATGCTTAATAGATGACCCAAATGTGGTTGTAATTAAATTCAAAAGGTTGTCCTCTCCTTCAACATATTCAAGGATGCAGATGCATGGAATGAACTCAGCAGTGTCACTTATTTGTAAGCTTATGTTGATTTCACCATTACCCAATTGAAACAAAGATTCGTGCTCTCACGTTTGTGGTTAATTTAAACTTAACAACTTAATTTCAGATAGGATTGTTTTAAATGCAGGCTGATGTAATTGATGTTCTATTTCCATGGCGAACAGGTGAGACTTGTCTAAAGTCACCACCAAGTATTACAGCTTTGTTGCCGAAAGGTATGTCTACAGTACATCAGAAATGTCTTTTAAACAATATATGTCAATGCAAGACTTGAGAGCATTGAGGTTTCACCCGTAATCATTAAATTTCCATCTCTGATAGTTTAGTGATCTTGGATTTATCTTTGATATTGAAGTTTCATGCAAATTCACAGGGATTTTGTGCATTAGGGATCAGGTTGTGTGACACCACAATAGACTAGATATAAAGAACAATAAGCTCCCTGCAAGTTGTTTACACACACAAAAATTCACACTTAATTATGAATTCTGAACACTTATTTGACGATCACATGCTTTTCTCTGTCTTCATTGTTCTTGCATTCCATATCTTGCTCTTGAACATCAGCAGATGGTGCTGCTTTTCTTCCTACTGTGATGTTCTTTGTCAAATCTTTGGCCTCAGTGATTTGCTTGACTCCACACATATTGGTGGTCTTATTCTTTCCACTGTGTCATTTTATTTGCCAATCACTTTGCCGTAAGAAGCACATGACCAGAGGTCAGTTTGCCAAGGTTTCCTCACATACATTTTTTTTTAATTTTCAGTATAAAGTTTTAGTATAAAGACCTTAGCATTTTATATATATATATATATATATATATATATATATATATATATATAATATAGATTCATCAACCGTTTAGAAGGCTGTTTCTACATACACTTGAAAAATCAGTCACTGACTGAAATGCACCAAAAATATTAACACTAGAATCCCTGAAGCGTATAAAAAATGTCATAATGCTGGGCCACCTTAAATCTTATTTATGGCCCCATCTTCATGAAATTTGGTAGGCAGCTTCCCTGCGCTAACCGAAACCGATGTACGTACTTATTTCGATGGTATGACGCCACTGTCGGCCACCATATTGAACTTTCCAACGTCACTAATTCTCCAACTTCCCCTGTAGGTAGAAGGCTGACCCCATCTTCACAAAATTTGGTAGGCGGCTTCCCTGAGCTAACCGAAAGCAATGTACGTACTTATTTTGGTGGTATGATGCCACTGTCAGCCGCCATATTGAACTTTCCAACGTCATTAATTCTCCAACTTCCCGTGTAGGTAGAAGGCTGAAATTTGGCAGGCTCATTCCTTACAGCTTACTTACAAAAGTTAAGCAGGTTTCATTTCAAAATTCTACGCGTAACGGTCATAACGGTCAACAACGTCCGCCATGTTGAACTTTCTTATTTATGGCCCCATCTTCACGAAATTTGGTAGGCGGCTTCCCTGCGCTAACCGAAACCAATGTACATACTTATTTCGGTGGTATGATGCCACTGTCGGCCGCCATATTGAACTTTTCAACAGTCTTTGTTACTTATGGGCCCATCTTCAAGAAATTTGGTACACAGGTTCCCAACGCTAACTGAATCCTACTTACGTACTGTGGTAGTTGACCCGGACACAGACAGGCGGACACGTTCATTTCACC
>JANRMT010062807.1:54874951-54927786 GCA_026402145.1 Polypterus bichir lapradei | reverse complement strand
GACCACGGGCCCCTACAGGGTGGGGCTTCCACGCCCTGAACCCGTGGCTCCCAAAGCAACCAGGAAGGCGGCCCCCACGTGATCCCAGATGGGCACACGCCCACTTCCGGTCCTCCAAGGTGTCCCGGCCGGGTCGTGGCCCCTGGCATCCTCGACAGTACATATATACGTCCATAGCCTGCAGCTCGGTCACCGTGTGAGGCGGCGTTGGGTCCCCCATCCCAACGCCTCCCACGTTGTTGGCTGCCTGCCTAGATAAGGCCGTCCGTCGCTCCGGTCTCTACATTCCCATCCTTGCTTCGCCACGGGATTCACGTCTCCCTGCTGATAACTACAGCCTTTTTATTTAATCCATGGCTTCTCCGCTGTTTTATTGTTCGTTTATTACGATTATAGTTATTGTGTAGGTATTTTAGACTTACCTTACATTGCTCAGGTACCCATTTCCTTTATCATTCCAACCGTACCCCCATTACCATGTCTATCAAGGTGATCACCATCGATCAAAGAACTGTCACTTACCGAGTGGTTTCCATGGCGGAGATGGCAGCTACCTTTTCCATTCTCTTTGTTACATATTGCACTGCCATATCAGGCTCACTCTTGATATCCAGAGGAACATTGTGTCTTATGTATTGAATGACTGGGACAGGATCAAGGTGTGGAATGATGATGGTACAGGAGATAATTATACTACACAGGAGCACTATAAGAGTGAAATGCTTAAGCCCTTCACCTATGGTTCTGCATGTGAGTTGATGGCTGCCACTGAATTGTTCGGTTGTCGCTTTCAAGTGTACTGAAATGGCCAAATATTTTACACCTTTCGACAACCGCCAATGCCTCTTAAACATCTTAGATTCACAGGTGACGATTTCAGTAGTGGACACTTTGATGCTTATGAATGTTTAAACTCTCAAAAGCTGGATGTGAAGTTATCGATGAAACCGGTTGTATGCTTACAACGCTTGACAGATGCCGAATGTCACTTCAACACAAGTCCTGCAAATACTGTCGTAATTGAAACAAACCATGAAACTCAAACCGATTATGACAGCAGCAATCCAAGCTGTGAGATTTGAAACAAGATTACTGTTCACATGACCAACTGTATGTTGCATGCTCAAGAGTAAGCTCAGCGCACAGCTTGGTCATATTACAACCAGAGGGCCGAACTCACAATGTGGTATACAAAGAGATCCTTAACAAATAATTATTGGCATATTTTCCCTCAGTTTAAAAATGTTTAATTTTCTTCTTAATAAAAATTTTAATGCAGTACTTCGCCGCTGCGAAGCACGGGTATTTTGCTAGTTCAAGAATATACCCAAAAAAAAATCATTCAATTTACATGTTGCTGTCAATAAGTAAATCCCAAGCCCAAATATCAGCTGATGTGTCTGTTTGGCTGGTGCAGAGGTAAGAACTGCTGCCTTCAACAGGTAATTAACAGACTGTGAGTCTAAGTCTAGGTTATTCTCATTTTGAATAGTGAGCTGCTGTTATTATTACTACTGTTTAATAAAAACATAGATATGATTTGAATCTGTAACAGTAGTAGTACATTTTTACTACTTATAAAAGTTTGCATTTTTTTTTGTTTTATTCTCTGTCATTTTCACCCCCACCACCCCCATTTAAAACTGTTAGTTTTCAAATAATAACGTGCCAGGCCACCTTAAATTCCTTCGCACCTCTCCATCAACATCTTTGTTTTGCTAATGTGTCGATCAGCACAGGCGGCAAGCAACCTGCTATCCCGGCCCCCTATTGACACAGCTGAAGTTCTCCCAACTCAAGTCTGTTTATCCGAGTGTGAAGTGCCTGGAGGTGCACAGGGTAAATAATATATCATTATTTGGAATATATATGTTTCATGTGTGTTCCGTGTCTAAAGTGATCTGGATAAATGTAGGATGATAAGAAATGCGAGTCAAGAAATGTTAAACACATAACTAAAAACAGAAAGTTTTTTCATGTTATAATAATGCCAAAATGCTGGCGTTAAGTGTATAACGTGTGAAGACTGAAATCCAAATATCAAATAAATACTTTCACAAAAGGTACAACAAACCAAGTGTGCCTTTATTCACGAATATAACCAAAGAAAAAGAAAGTATTCAATTTACATGTTGCTGTCAACATGTAAAAACTGAAGCCCAAATATCAATTGCATGACTGGTCCCTATAAATCAAGAGGTTGCAGGTTCGATCCCAGTTCTTCCTCGCATTTACCATTATGAGTAGAGATGCGAAGGAATTTAAGATGGCCCGGCATTACGACCTTTTTCGTAGGCTTCAGGGATTCTAGTGTTAGAAGGACATATAACTCTGGAACTAGCTTATTGGTGTTGCCCACTTTAAGTGTACACAGTGCCACCTAGAGTGTAGTCTTGTTTAAGGACCCAAGCACTGTGCTGAATGGCCACTGACATGTTAAATAAAAATAAAGAAAATAACAATAGCTATGAAACAGGAAATCTATTGCATTTAGTGAGTTTGCATTAATATTACTCAAGGTAGCCTTTTACGTTCACTGTAGTCTATGGGGCATCACCTCTTCTGAACTGTGGTATAATTGGTGTCACAATTTCAAATTAAGAATGATGTTCATTCCAGTACAGATAAAATATAGAATGATTGTAAGCTGGCTATGTGAAAACTCTCAAAACGCTTAAAACACAGGATTTTGTCTCGCATGGAGAGCATAATCGTGCTTCCTTTACAACTTTTAGCTAGCAGTTTTTAAACAGTATTTAGGTTTATCTCTGGGTTTTCTTAATTTGTGTTCTCTTCTTATTGAATTAACATCCTCAACAATCTTCATTTTTGTGTTCTCTGAGGTGCATACAGAGTTACAAAATATTTTTTGATCAACAAATAACCAGAAAACAGGCGATGCAATTCTATGTAATATGATGTTTTTGGTGTATGCTTATTCAATGAGAACTAAACAGGTGATTTTTCTACTGTAGTTTTTGTTTTATTTTTGTTAAAAAAGCAAGTTACAGTTTTAAGTGTGTTCCAGATGTATTTTGTTAGTAATGCAACTTATTTGACTATAAATGAGTGAAAATTGATCCTTGAATTGTAGTTTGTTTCTGATCTTATTTCACTGTTAATGATTGCAGTTCATGAAAAATACTTTGGAAAATATCCAAATTTTATGTCTGAATTTATTTTTGCTTTCTAGGCCACTTCCAGACAACTCTTATTTGACAGAAGAGTTTCCAAGACCCCTCCAGCTTAATCCTGCATTACAGCTTGCAACAACTGATGTCTTCCCAGACTCTGTCAGCAGTGGGCCCCTTTCCCAATATCCCTTAATGATGAGCACATTTGACCCTGATGATGAGAAAAACATAAACATAATACTACCTCAGCACCAACTCTCTCACAGATCCGTCCTTGAAGAACAAATAGAAAGAGAATTAAGGGAAGAATGTGAGTTGTCCCTGGTAGGGCAAGAAGAATTCTCCAACTGTGCAGAATCCCAAGTTCATGAAGAAAAAGGTGGTCAGAAATCTGAGAGCAATGATCAAGCACTGCATGAAAAACTGTCTATGGCATCAGTGGCAGACGATGCATCTTTTTTAGACAGTAACATTCCTGTCCCACTCTTGCTTGAGTTGCTGGAAAAAGAAGTTGGAGTATCAAGTAGTGGAACTTGTTCATCTGTTTCTACAAGCTCTTTTCATGCAGAGCTACCTAGTAGAAGTCTTGAAAAATATGAAACAGTCCCTTTGGACAATGACAGACTTGCATCTCCCAGTGTTATAAATGACACTATAGCAAACTCTGTAGCACAAGGATTTACATTCTCCTCATCTGAGCTCCCTGACAACATCATAAAAGACCAACCTGTAGTGGGAAATGTTGTACAATCTGTTGATTCCTCTAATGGGCAAAAAGAGAAAAATGAATTAAATGCTTTTAATGCATCTGATGTATCCCATGTGACAGCCAAACAGGAAAGTGCAAAATCCAATGAAAATAAGGTTGATGTGGATTCCCATGACACATACAGTGGTAGAGCCAGCACAGTTATAGAATTCCCAATAGATCTTAGCAAAGGTTCTTTGGATTGTAGTGTTGAAAGAGGTTTTAAAGAGGGTGAATTATCGTCATCTGCTCATCAAACTAATGTGGATTCATCTGTTTTTGGTTTACCTTTAAAACCCATTTCTCAGTCAACTCCTGGAATGTTTTTAGGTGCACCTAAATCTATTGTACAACATAATTTGAGTAAAGGGACCACTAATCAATTAAAAAAAGAATGTTCTCTGGATAAACTAAGTCCAATTCAATCAAAACAAGAAATGCTTGTTTTGTCAACTAGTACTTCCCTGGATATCACACCCAAGGCCTTGCTTAATTCCTCTACAGGTAAAGAATTACCTGAACCTACACCTGAGACTAATAGCTCTTCCACTGGAAAATGTTCAAATGAACAATCTCTCTTTGTAAACAAAAGGATTCAATCACTACCTGCGCTTAACTATATGGAAAAGGTGGGAGCATGGAATATGACTTTTCCGACCAGTAAAACAGAATTTGATAACCTGGCTTTGCGTGGCTTCACAGGAGTCTCTCCAAGGCAAAAGGCCTACAGTGCAATTGCTGATTCATTAAACCAACTGTTGTCCCAAAAGAATACAACTAAATCCTTCTCACCATCAACGAGTAACAACAGTAAGAGCCTTAAGAAGAGCCTTTCTTCTTCATTTTCTGGAAATTTGTCTCCAGCTACAGATTTTTTGGAAAACAAGGGAAGTTTGACAAATTCACCTTTAGCCAGGTCTTGGTCTTGCACATCAACCAAAGAGGAGCAACTAGTTCTAGATCAAAAACAGGATGATGTGCTTTGTCAAAACATAGAAGGGGCAGAAAAAACAACAAAATGTCTCCCTGATAATATTGTTTTAACTCAAGTTCTAAATAGCTGCAGAAAAGAAGATTCTCAGGAGAAAGTAGCAGAGAAAATGGCTAGTGACAAGGACCATGGTGATTTGGTTAAAAACAATATCCTTAGTTCAGATAGTGCCAACTGCAATTTGGACATACTGTTGCAGTCTGTGGAACGTGAACACCATCATTGTGAAGGTGGCCCTGCTAACAGATTTAGTGATGAGTCTCCAAATAAAACTGTTGGTACCCCTGTCAGTTTCCAGGATGCAAACTATAAAGATGTCAACAGTCTTCATGCCTCTTATGATGTCTCTGCAGTTTCACCTCCAAATAATTTACAAACTGATAGTTATGCTTCTCATTGTGTAACCAACCCATCAACACCAGTAAAGAATGCAGAATTTAATATTGAAGAAAGAATTCCCGTAAGTAGCAATTTGCCATATAGAGTGAAAATTGATCTTTGTATTCAATCATAATTTTAATCATAATTTTTCATTCAGTCAAAGTTACATTAAAATTTAAAAGATGTATAGCTTTTAATTTTAGACAGTTGTTCATGAAGATTCTGTGACTGCAAATAAATAAATAAATAAGAGTGGCAGGAAAGAATTTTGGTAAGACATTAGTAACTTGTTGACATGATGGTAGCACTGCTGGCCACAGTAAGAAGACCATGGTTTGTGTCCCGGGTTTCCCCTGATTGAGTTTGCAGGTTCTCCCTGTCTCTGCTCCTGTTTCCTCCCTCTGTCAAAAGAAATGCAGGTTGGGTCTGGGTCTGTATGATTGGTTGGTGTCCTATCCAGAATTTGTTCCTACCTTGTGCCCCATGCTACTTGGGATAGGCTTAGATTAAGCATGTTAGAAAATGACATGACATAAGGAAATCTCAACTTGCCCAGAGAATCACTTTAAATGTATCTAAAATTAAATAATTTAATATTGGCATTTTTTCTCTCATTGTGAATAAATTAAGAAAAAATACAAGGAAAAAGTGAAAAACTAATATAGAAAAGCAAAATCAAGCATTAGTAAAGGGTTATAATATACTTAACTCGAATTTGTATATATATATATATATATATATATATATATTTTTATATATCTAAAAATTCAACGTCTGGCTGTCTGTATGTCTGTCCGCTTTTCACGCGAGAACTACTTAACGGATTTAAATAGAGTTTTTTCTATAATTTGCTTGAACATTCCAGTTGATTTTGCAACTTCTGTCATTGCGCTAAGTATCATAGTTCACTTGGCAGTACCAATTTATTTATGCGAGTCTGGGAGAGATGCAGCGGGGGGAGGGGCACTCCTCACTCACGCGCCAGCTTCAGGGCGTATCTTACATCCGCTTAGCTAGTGAATGAGAGAACTACTTAATGGATTTGTATTGGGTTTTTTTCTAGAATTTGCTTAAATATTCTGGTTGATTTTGCGACTTCTCTTATTGCGCTGAGAATCATAGTTCGCTTGCAGGAATATTCACGCTAATCCGGGACAGAGGCTGCGGGCCTAGGGGAAGGGGAAGCGTGACGTCAGGCGTCGGGAGTCAGTCTACCTCTGTGTTTTGGAGCGTAACTTGCCTCCGCTTAGCTAGCGATACCTTTTTGATACTACTACGCGGGTGGAGCCGCAGGGAATGGTTAGTAAATATATAAAATGCACAATGTATTCTGCTGGGGCATGTGCTTTGAAAACTTGCTCTATTACTTGTATCTGTAGCTACGGATCATATTTTTTCTACTTATCGCCAAACCATTGCCTGAAGAGAAAAACAGTAGAGAAAAAAAAAATTACCTTCTGGACATCAAAGTTCTATACTGTTGTGTCAAACCAAGCTGTTAGTTATTTTTCTGGACGAAGGTTGCTGTGAAGTCTATTGAGCTTATATTTTCTCCAGTATGGACTGGAAATTCTTGTTCTGATATGGTACTATGCGTCAATGTTAATGTTAACCAAACTTAAAAATAAACGTGTTTGCCTTTTGGTTGCTTGTTTGGCTGAAAGAGATAAACTTTCTGAATGGAAGGTGTGCTTCTTTCAGAATACAGGTGTGGTTTTTCTGAAAATGTGCAGTGTTCCCTTGTACTGTGTTACTCAGTTTAAGATCAAATGTTCTGAACAATGTGTAGCTCAAGTAAAGCTGGCATTACAGTGCCCTGCAATGTCTGCATACCCTCCAAGGCATTCCTGAAGTTTTGCTCACTTTTAAGTCTCATTGAAAGCCATTTGTTTTAAAGTTATATTTAAATGATTTCTTAGAATTCAAATATTTTCCTTATTTTGAAGCTACCGGATCGATTTGACAAAACATATTTGGCAAGTAAGCCTTGCATAAGTCAAAGAGTCATGCTTATTTCAGACAGATTCGATTCACCAAAGAATTAGGATAAGTCATGCTTGGCAACCAAAGCAACTAAGTGTCATTTCTTAGCCTCCTAAAGATGAAGTTCAGTGGAGTGTCATGGATTGAGAGTTTGTAAAACTGTTGTTCATTGAGAAACAATAAGTCAGAGAAAGGTTCCAGTGTTTTTTTTAAAGCCTATTTAATGTTGCTTAATTCTGTAAAGGTTTAATACAAAATTGTAAAACGTTATGACCTGATCTACCCATTTAAAATCGCAAGCATTAATAATATGATACATTTAAATTGTTACTTCATTTGTTCCCATTGCTCTTTTTTTGCCAGGAAAAAGAGATGCAATAATTAACATAGGTTCAAAAGATTTTTTACTTAATATTTAAATCATCACTTCTGAAAAGTACCAATTCAAACTTGGTAAAACGCTAAACACAAATTAGCACAGAATTTTTCATATTAATGTAATGTACAATAAACATGCCACACTTTAAGCCATTGTAGGATCAACTTTGTCGAGATTGTTTTCTTAAAATTAAAGTAGGAGCTCACAAACTGCTTACATCTTTTAAACCATCAGTCCGAATACTGATTTGAAAAAAAGATCCTTGTCAATTTTAATAAGGAATGACAGTATTTGTATATTCTATAGTAATGAAGAGTAACACATTAAATAACTGAAATTGTGCAATAATTAATTAAAAGGTCTGTTTTATTTTTAAAAGTTTTTTTTCCACTATTAAGATATTAAAAGTACAAGATATTCTTTGAGAATCTTCCAATAAAATAGAAATACTCATTTTAAGAACTGGCAAGTATAGTCTGGTGTTTTACTGTTGGTTTCCATAAAGATGTTTGTAGTTACATTCAGTGATTAAAAAGAGTTTGCCCATAACAACCCTGTTGAATCATCAATTGTGTGCCATTTCTTGAAAATGCAATAAATGATGGAACTCAAATTGTCTTTAATAAATATCTTTAAAGGACAGCGCAGACCATTTGGCATTTCCTGAAAACTGTAGTATTGTAAAGAACACCTTTATATGAAATTATTTGAAGCCATATATTGCAGAGTCAACCTACTGCAGCAAATTCCTGACTGCTGTGCAGCTGTTTCAGTTTGATTTATTCAAAGTTGTACCTATGACACCAGGTATAATACTTTAGACTTGCAAAACATTGTAGACGCAGTAGACTTCACTCACGTGTGATTAACAGCATTGCCAAGCTCATTAGAGGCTGTCTATGTAAAATACAAATAATTTCATAGCATCAATTCACAAGTTGCCTTTTTTAAAAATGTTACTGATGTGTATGACCAATTGTATTGTGCAATTAAACATTCTGATGAGGGCAAACTCCTTCACCAGGAGTGACATTGGGGCATAAGCTGCAGCTTTTTTAGTTGCTAAATGTGCAGTGTATGTTTGCATATAAATGGTATAATTCTGATGTGTGTTCTAGTATATAATTGCTCCTAAATGCACATCATATTGACACTGAATACTTAACTGTTTTTGGGGTTTGAAGTATGACATTCACAAAACTGGGCAATTCAAATGATTTTTTTTAATAATTTGAATAATGCTATTAACATTTAATTATGCAATGCACAAATTTAAAACCATAATGCACTTCTGCATTTAATCAGACTATACAGTAAATTGCTATGCAGCATCTCACGCATTCTCATCAGACTACACAGTAGATTGCTATGTAGCATCTCATGCATTCTCAATACCAGGCACATTTCATTTGTGATAGAATAGACCATATATTATTTCTTGATCAATTGCTGAAAAGACTGCAACTTTCTCTATTATACGTTCTTATCTATGACAAATAAAACTCTTAAACATTTCAAAGCTACCCATAATACACCATGCATTCTATCAGCTTCAAACGTAAAGTCTTAGGTACTCAATGCACAGATATTGCACTCTCCTTTGTGATTTTTTTTGAACCATGATAGATATTATTGACTATCAAATCATAGGGCAACTTAAATATGAAAAGTGTGCACATAATTGTGGATTGCCTAAGCCCATCTTTAATAATTGAGAAAATAGTTTTTGTTCATGGAATTGAATGAGCCCCAAATGGAAAATGAGGCTTCTTCAAGTGAGACTTGTAGACTTACTTGTAGACTCGTCTCGACTTCATAAGTAGACTTTGTGGTCTTTATTTTTATGTCAGATCTGTAATACATTTTTCTTTCTAGGCATTACTAAAAAAAGTTTGGTTTTTTTTTTGTTTTATTTTGTTGATACAGGTTACAAAAAGATACTGTTTGCCTTTTTAATTACAGGTGTAAATATGTTTTAACCATTGCACCTCTTTGTCACTCTGGAACCAGCAAAGGTTCAATGTAACATTGTAGTTTTATGAACAGCAGTATTTAAGTGATTTATGATATGACTATATTTCATTTTATGAGCTTTTTGAATTTTGGGCTAGTTATTTTCTCTTTTTCATTGCCAGCATTACCTTCGTGCTTTGGGGATTGACCAGTCTCCATCCACCATTCTTACACCTTTTGCACCAAGAGGACCAATTCGAGAACCAGAGTTTTCACCAACTGATCTTTGCACAATAAAGGGCTCTACATGCACTCAGCAGTCGGAAGGTAAGTGAATTTTCAATACATACTGTGTAGAAAAGAAGGTGAAATGTCTGTTTCAGTCTCACTAAAAAAACTTGAAATGATTAGTCAATAAAATTAACAGTATTTTGTATTCCACTTTACATACCATTTTTATATCACTCAGAACCCTGAACAGACCACCCAACACAAAGCTAACCATCACTCTATATTCTGAAGCAAAGAAGCATATATAAAACTGAGAAATAAAAATGAGAAATTTGCCGGGTCCATTGTTCTTGTATAAAGAGAATGTTGGACAGAAATAAGCCCCTGGTTATTTAGCCCATACCTAAATATTCTAGCAGTAAACAGACAAAAATGACATTGACATATGTTGGATGTGTTACTGTATGGAAAAGGTTCAACTCTAGGACCAGTTTGTGACAGATCTGTAAAGTTGTTTGACAAAAGGTTGAAATGTCATCTATAAAGACAACAGAAAAAGGTGCACTAGTGGTAGTGCAGTGGCACATTATTTATTTAGAAAACCTTTCCTTGAAACTATTGTAAACTTTATTTTTTATGTCTATTCTACAATGTATGAATGTGACACCATTTGGCATCTTGTTTAGCAAACAGTTTCAGTTGAAATTGCATGCATTTCTGCAGTAATTGTGCATAAACAACACTTATTGCTTAATTTGTCCTTGACAAGATAAAGTAAGTTATAACATGAAATGCTAGAAATTTGGTTCTGTGCATCTGTCAGTTTTTTTTTTTATCTTTTTTGGTCTGGGTAAGGATTCTTCCACAAAGCTCCATAGCCAGGGTACTTTGACTATCTGTGTCAAACTGTGACTTGAACTGATACCTTACTTAACATGTTTGGGGTTTACGTGTTCTTCATTATGTTTACTTTTTCTGTAAAATTCAGTATTCTTCTTCAATTTAAAGACTTCTGATTTGTTTGATTTATGACTATCCTGTAGGCCAGGGTAAAAATACTAATTTTAGATTCATCATTATTTTTCGTTTAAACTATTCGATATCAATTCTTAAAGTCTCAAGATTCATCTTGTTAATCTCTTTCCTGTTCAGTTACTATTTGTAGATTTTTGTTTATCATCATTTTTGGCATCCTATTTGGTAGATGTCACTTATGCGCTTGTTAAGGCTTTTTACGGAAAAAGCACTTTACTACCGCGCATAGAATGAGAAGGGTTCAGCTACAGGTAGGCCAGCATAATAGGTGTGTCCTTCCCCACTGAAATCAGCACCTTAGACACATAAAGCAGATGTGTGGTCTTCCTACGGATTCAGATGGTACGTTAGTAAAGAACAACTGCATAAAAGCAAAGCCATATGTAAGCTGTGCAGCTCAGAAGTATTGTTGTAACACAACAAATTTGAGAAATGATTTATCCCAACATCACCCGTAAATGTAATCTCTGTCAACATGCAAGCGAGCAGTGCCTAAACAATCTACTCTGGAGACGACAGGTAACTCCAGCCTTCCATTTAATATTCCTCTTACCCAAATAATAACAATTTGTAGCAGTTTTTATCTGTAAAGATATGAGACCATTCCCCGTTGTTGAAAGCGAGGGCTTTCAACAAATGATACAGGTTTTCGAACTGTGGTATACTATACCAACCAGAAAGCAAATGAGTGAAGTTATTGTACCTAGGCTTTACCAAGATTTTAAGCAAAGTGTCGGACACATCTCTCAGGTCAGCGTAGTCCTAGTTTATGACAGGTAGACATCTAGGGCAACCGATTCCTGTGTGATGAATCACATGTCATTTCATCTTGTAAAGCACTTTGAGCTACATCATTTGTATGAAAATGTGCTATACAAATAAATGTTGTTGCTGTTGTTGTTCCTTAAAATAAACGACGGTGCAACTGTGGAGGATAAGCATGCTGCATGCTAATTACACTGGGAGCTGCAGAGATGGCTGTCTGTCTTCCAAGAGCCTTTCTAACATTTCCAATGCTTTGGTCCATCACATAACTTCATCAGTCACAAGTTTGTGTGTTGGCAAATCCGATAAACGTTGGTTCTCTTTATACACATGGCTAACTGTAGTGCTATAGTGGAAAAAGTTTGCAACATGCCTTACCCGGCCAGGCAAGTGTGCAATTGTTGGAATTTTCAGAGCAAAATGTGATACCAGCACGTGTGCACAAAGCAGCCAGAATGAAGTAACTCGATAAGCTGTACAGCAGAAATCAATTGTCAGTCATGATGCCATCTTTTTCTTTTACTTTCCATTCATCCAAAACCACTGTCAATAAACATCCACACTAGATCCTCATTTTAAATGCTTCCTTTTTGTCTGAGCAGGAACTGTGAGGACACATTTTTGAGACTGATTAAAATGACTGCTAAATGCGAGCAACTGAAGATATGTGTAACTTGTAGAGTTGTAGAAAGACCCAAGTCTTCCCACTGTATCTGTGTTATTTCAAGATTATTTTAAATGTCCAATAGGGGAATAAATTTAGACAACAGTTTAGTTGATGGGTGTCTACATTGAGATTCATGACAAATTAATTATTGAATACGTTATTATTTAAGAAGCAATAATTATTATTTTATAATAATATTACTTGCAAGATGATATACCATAGATGTTTTATAAATGTAGGTGCCATTGCATTGTATAAAAAAGAACCCAATACCATGTGTGGACTCTGATGAGGCTATACATGTGTTAGTTAAATTATGGTGAATTTTGAATGAGTGCAGTGCTGCAAAAAAGTTTTTTTTTTTTCTTTTATAAAGAACAATGATATTTTGTTCAACATATTCCAAATACTGTACTGATTTTAAATGTTCATTACTAATCAAGTATTTCTTCTTAAATGCTTATGCATATGTTATGAAGTCACTATGTAGACACCCTTTAAATAAAGTGTTACTGAAATTTGTCACATTATACTAATGTTCTCTATGCATGGTTAACTAATCTCTAAAAAAGCCACCACTTCAAATATAACAATGTATGCTAATTCAGTCAAGATAAAATCAATGTTGAATCAAACTGGCGCATTGTGATTTGGAATCAGATCGAATCGGGACATCAGTGCCAATTCCCAGCCATACTATCAAGTAAATGGGGTAGTGTTTAGGAGTGCTGTTGCATGCTTGAATGTGCACTACAGTGGGCTGACATGCTATACCTGCATTTTGTCCATTACTACAAGGACAGATTCAGTCTCCCAGTGACTCAGTATTGTAAAAAGTATTTTCAATTTGGATTGTTGAATGGTTCTGTGACATCATGATTTACTGTTGGCAGTTTAAAATTTTATTACTAATCCACTGGAGAATTTATCTGATGTAGTTTATGTATATTGACATACAGTATGCTGTGCCAAAAATGTGCTAAAAGAATAATGAAAAAGTAAATGAAAGTTTTCTGAAGCCATTTAAAGGTCATAATGATCCTTATTTGCCAATGTACAAATAAAAAATGGCTCATGCAAAATTGTTAACTCCATAGACTGACATTCTTGCAGTTTGTTCTTGTCAATATAAGAAATGGTTCTGTTGATTTTTAGTTTTTTTTGTATTAATATGTATTGTTTTTAATAGTTCAAAAACCTTTCCTAAGATTTGTTTCTTTTTAAATGTATCTTTTTCAGGAGACAGTCCTTTGAAAGGGGATTTCTCGCAATCAAGCATTTTGTCTATCAATTCCACTCTGAGCCTGTCAGTTCCATTAGGATCTGATGCTGACAGTGAAACCCCTTTGCCCTCAGAAACAGCTATAACAAATGATTTCAGAACCTCTGTTGAGAGACCTGTCAGTCAGTGCAGTCCACATGTTGATTTTAATCCTATAGATCATTCCCTAGATATTCCTTTACAGAAATCCTGCTCTTCAGGATCAGAAAGCAGCAAATTAAATTCTGAAGAGTCTCTTGCACGCTTTACACAGAAGCAAAGTCCTTCAGTGATTGGAAGACTGGTATCTGAAAATGTCCAAAACAATATAAATAACTTTGATTCTGGCCATCCATCTGCTCCTGATAATTTACCTTTAATTTCTTTGCTGGCTTCAGAACATCAGACTGAGGTGATGAACAGCCCTACTTTAAATTTATCATTGGGCTCTTTGCTGACCAAAGAAAGTCACGCTGAGATGAATAATTCTATTTTAAACTCCTCTGAATCTTCTTCTGGAAGGATAGCATCTGAGACATCTTTTCAAAATTTAAACATAGATAACGATTCCTTTGAGGGGGCAAAAACTTTAAAAGAGATACGAAAGCTTTTGAGTAAGACTGAAGAGCCACCTTTTTCAAGGTCTTCCTTCTCCTCCCCATCTGCATCTTTAAGAGGCTCTGAAGACGTTTCAGCCTATTTATACAAAGGACTGGACAATTTTCAAGGTTCTTTGGCATCACATTTTGATGTCAATGACAATGGTTCCTATTGGCACAAATCATCATCATCATCAACTTTGTCATTATTAACCCTGGATGGATTAAAAGAAAGTTTAATTTTTGATGGCTGTTTTTCAACTAGGTCTTCTTCACCCAGTTCATTCATTTCTCAAGGAAAAAAATCAATCCAGTCGAAAAGGCAGGAGAAAATCGATTCACTTACAGAATCAAAGCAGGTTGGACATGAGTATGGACAGGGTGGATCATTTATTGCTGACAGTGTCAAGAGGTTTGAACCAGAAGGTTGTAGTGAGGCCAGACAAATCAATGCTAGTTTTGCTTCTACAATAAGCTTTGCTGCTCCAAGTCTTGAGCTTGATGATGTACAGGAAAATCCTGAAGATATAGCCCAAGAAACACCAGAAACCATTTTTATACCATCTACTGTGACTGAAATGATTGGAATGGATGAGTCTCATGAGCCTGTGAAAGTTATAGAAGGCAGTGATCGCAGCAGTGCCAATTCCATTGCTTCTCAAGTGGCTTGTCTTCTGAAAACAGAGTCTCCAGTGACTTCTGCATCTAGTATCATAAATGCTACTAATGAAGAAGAGGCAAAAGCACGAGGTAAGGACTTAAATTTGTTACAGCCAGAAATACATTTTTGTGTCATATTCATTATCATCATCATGGTTTAATAACTATTTTCTGGGTTTGCTCAGGTTAGTTCTCCAGTATCTATGGTCCTTGCCATCTATTGGGGTGGGACATGCCATGCTCTTTTCATATAGTCTGTCTTTACCTCCAACCAGATCTTCCTTGGCTTCCCTCTGAGCCGCTCCCCCTCCATCTCCATGTTGATGCACCTTTTAACCCAATCATCCTCTGCCTTCTGCTCCATATGCTCAAACCACATTAGTCTGCTTGTCCTTTGCACGACACCTATTGCCTACACACAAAGTCTTTCGCTTAACTCAGCATTCATCATCCTCTCACTCCACATTCCACAAATACTCCTGATCATTGTTCTCTCTTTTCTTTCTACCTTCATCAGCCACATCTCACTCCCATAGCTTGTACTACTCTTCCTCACATAGCTTATGTTGAATTGTATTTCATAAGATGGGAAAGTGTTGTAGTAGTTGTTTCTTGTCAGATTTGATTAAAATAAATCTTTTAACTGGAATGAATAATGAGCAAACTTAACATCTAAGGATATGCAAAGTTGTCTGATGCCAGTACTTACTAAAGGTTGTTTGGAGTGTAGGTTCAGGTATAAATAGAGATATGTGGGTCAATTCTGTATATATTTCAATTAAAATAATCAGTTTTTTTCCTGCCATGGCCTTTATGTTTCTAGATGAGGCTGTGTTGCTTATCACAGCATTATAATGGGAAAAATGTAAATGAGTAGGAAACTGTTTATATCTATAAATAATTGCAGATTAGGCTTGTGAGTTGTGAATGAACACATCTGTTCAGAAATATTAATGTTTCATTAAGAGTCTCGACTCTAAATCAGATTAGGCCATTAACTGTGTGCATAGAACAGCAAAAATGGCACCTATTTTTTTTTTTTTTTTTTTAACCCATTTGGTGAATAATCTTTAAATAAAGCCTACAGAAATTTAAAGTTAACAATTTAAAGTATAATTAGAAATATGTGCAGTGTTTTCCCTTTAATAGTTTTCTAGTGGTATTTTGTCAAGGATTGGGTGGTACACACCACAATCAGTCCCAGTCCAGGCATTTGTACTGTGGTAACTGCTGATGGCCGGTCGTGAACCTGCAACATCAGAAGCAACTCCTTTTATACCATGAGCAATAGTAAAACTCATAAAAGCTGCTAACTTGGATTTTTATTTTAATAGAAATCTGCAATAATTCATGAATGTGTTAGAGAAGTATTGAACAAGCTTGCCAAAACCTTTACCAGAACTGCAAAATCATAGGGACAAATATTTTCACACACAATTAACTATTTCTTCTTGCAAAATGCTAACAGGGGGCACATCCTAGTTCCCTATGAAGCACAATATGTTTTGGTCAGGTAGTGTGAAACAGAAGTCAGCTTGTTCACTTCTTATCCATCTTAATCTCAAATCTGTGAAATCCTGCAATGGATTCCTGACCTCTCCATCTTTTTGACAGTGCTGTACTGGCTGGTTTTCATTGTCCTTTGCATATTTTGGTGCTCCATTTTCTCAATGTAATTTATTTGGCAATGGCACTCAGGAATGTCATTATATTCTTATTACATAAACAAGACAGAATTTTTATAATGTAATGTTTTTTGCTCATGCTGCTACAGTTTTATAGCATATTGTATGCATTTGTCAGTGCCGACTAGGGATTTGCATAATAATGTTTAAACATTTTGTTGACAAAGTTGAAAACCACTTCAGAAAAAAAATGGTTAGCACCTAAGACTGACCCAATTACAAACCTTTTTACATAGTAAATGAGATTTCAACCTACCTGCCTTGTCAAATTGCAGGTTGATAATAAGAATACAACTTTTAAAACTTAATCAAATCAAGGGTTTTAAAAAACACACAAGTTAAACAGGTTTTCAAACCTTAACTTCACCATTGCTCCTCATTTTGCATGCTGCAATGAAGTGCATGATCAGAACTTATGACTACAAGTGATCTTGCCTGTGTTGTAACACAGTGAGCAAAGCAGAAAGAAGCCATATTTTAGTGAGACTAGAATACTGAAGTGTGTGTTTCTAGGCACACTATAGAAGTGTCATCATTTTCTAAAATTCAGAATACCATATGGTGAGAGCAGTAAGCAGTGATTATTATCATATATGGCAGTTGTCAATGAGTTCTTTCTTCTTTAACTATTATAAGCATTCGTTGTGTTGCTTGCTGGTGCATTGGTAGGCTGGTGGTGTGTTGTTCAACATTTCAGCTGTTGCAAAAGAAAATTGTGTGAGTTTTGAAAATTTTACATTTAAAAATGAAGGGTTTGTGCTTGTACTGTTTTATTTCTCTTTGTTCCTACTGGTACAGTAACATGGTTGCTGGTTTTTAACACTAGAATTACCAGAGCCTACGAAAAAACTCGTAGATCCGTCCCACCTTAAATCGCTTCTCACCTCTCCGTCAGCATCTTTTGTCCTTTAAATGTATTGATAAGCAACAAGCAGTCTGCTATCACATCTCCCACTGGCTCACATTTTTCTCAGCTCAAGTCTGTTTACCTGCGTGTCAGTTGCTTGGAGTTGTATAGAGTGAGAAGTCAAGCAAAATCACACCTTTTATAAATAGTATATCGTTATTTGGAACACATGCATTTCATGTGTGTTCCGTGTAGGGAATCCATTCCTGGACAGGTTTATCCATTCCCAGGAATTCGGGAATCCCGCATGTCATTCCCAGGAATCCTGGGCTCCCGGGGATGACACAGTGCACGGGCATCTCACATGTAAATGGTTTTAGAACGTCCGACACTTATTTTTAATAAAACTAATGCAATATGTTGACACCAATAAAAGACTAACCTTATCTACAAGCAGTTCATGCTGTCCTACAAGTACATGTATCTAGTTCAGGGGTGCCCAATGCGTCGATCGCGATCGACCGGCAGATCGCAAAGGTAGTGCAGGTAGATTGTGTTGCATTCAAAATAAATTTTTTTTTAAACGTTAGTCTATCATGTCCTGCGGTGGGTTGACGCCCTGCCCGGGATTGGTTCCTGCCTTATGTTCTGTGTTGGCTGGGATTGGCTACAGCAGACCCCTGTGACCCTGTGTTCAGATTTAACGGGTTGGAAAATGGATGGCTGGATGGATAATCTATCATATATCCTCCCTATGGCATTTGCCACTTGATTGACATACAGGGTGGCCAGTCTGAGATCTCCTTTCTTCTAAGACACTGGTCATCCCGCACGCATGATCAAACGTGCGAGCTACTGCAAAACTCCGGCTGTGATCTAGTTAGCCTTCCAATTTATATCGACTAAAGAAGGGATTTAAAAAAAATTGTTTGGGGATGGTATGGGCTTTATGTGGAATTAGAAGAGGATTTTTTTCTCTCACAATGTCACAATCGAAGTGCATCTGTCTGATCTGTCAATCTATCATTGCTATTCCAAAGAAGGAAAATGTGGAAAGGCACTTTCGAACTGTTCATAAAAACTACGGAACTGACTTCCTTCCGAAAAGCGATCTGAGAAAGAAAAAAGAGAGGGAACTAAAATCGCAGTTAATCGGACTGACTTCATTTTTCACTCGGCTGAATTCAAAAGCTTCTTGACTGCATTATTCGGCTCTACTTATTTATGAGAGTCAGCCTTTTCCCACATGAAGATTATTAAATGCAAATACTGTAGTGACCATAAATGTATTGAATTGTTATTGTGCCATAAAGGTTATTCAGTTATGCAATATATGTATATGTATGTGTGTATATATATATATATATATATATATATATATATATAATACTTTTTAATGTAGGTAGATCATTTTGATCTGGTCATTTTAAAAGTAACTCGCAAGCCGAAAAAATGTGGGCACCCCTGATCAAGTTAGTTGCGGTAATAAGAGCGTAGAAAGCATAACTTGCCCAGCGTGCGGTCGTCCAGTCGAGAGCGTACTTCTTGCAAAGTACGCCAGCCGGTGAGAAAGCACGCTTTGCCTCCACTGAACTAGGCAGCACAGTCATCAGATACAGATATACTTGTTCTAAGCAACGCCCGCGCTTGCCATTGCTCTGAAACACTGCCATTTCATCTTTTACTGATGCATCCAGTTTCTTGTCATCATTCTGCGATGGCAAGTTTCTTGGCACAGATAATGCGGATGCAACAGACTGACGCATTGCAATTTCAAGTTGCTGTTCAAAGCTGTTGTCTGACAGACGTCAAAAAACGTTTGCAGGTTTAACTCAGATAATGAGGTTAGGGAAGCGGTTTACACCTGGATTTGGAAACCGCTGAAAAGCTGCTTGTCATAATTTATGAAGACATTACTGGAACGATACAAGAAGTACGTTGGCCTGCAGGGTGAAGTGGAGAAATGAGACAGTTATGTTCATCTGCTCACAGAGACTGGTATTAAATATTTAAGCTGTCTTTACATTTGATTTTCGCTCGTAGATATTATATTAGACAAACCAAATTTTAAGTTAAGCAGGAGTCATTTGTGAACAAAAGAATTTCCTTAGGAAAATCAGTCAAGCTTATACAATAGCATGTATTATATAATAGCGTGTATGTGTCCCATTAGTAGCACTCTGCAGGTGTCCTGCACTACAAACAAATTATGACATGTCTTGCTGCTGCAAGGTCACTTGTGATAAATGGAAAGAAGGGTTGAGGTGGAGTGCAGGAGAAAGCACTTTTTGTGAAGGCTGAGGTCGCCATCATAAGAAAAGTCATGTGGCAGGGGTAAGAGATGCTTCTGTTCCAAACAGGTTGAGTGGTTTTAAACTTGCACACATTTAGGACAGTTTTTGACTAAAAACAAGATAGTGGTGTTATGCAGTGCTGTGAAAAAGTATTTGCCCCCTTCCTGATTTCTTATTTTTTTGCATGTTTGTCACAGTTAAATGTTTCAGATCATCAAACAAATTTAAATATTAGACAAAGATAACCCAAGTAAACACAAAATGCAGTTTTTAAGTGGTGATTTTATTTATTAAGGAAAAAAAACTATCCAAACCTACATGGCTCTATGTGAAAAAGTAATTTCTCCCCTTGTTAAAGCATTAAGTAGCTGTGGTTAATCACATTTTTTGGAAAGCACAATTTCATCAGCCACACTGATTACTCCCAGACCTGTTGAATCAAAAGATCACTTAAATAGAATCTGTCAGACGAAGTGAAGTAGGCCAAAAGATCCAAAAAAGGAAGACCTCATGCTGTGATCTAAAGAAATTCAGGAAAAGATGAGAAACAAAGTAATTGATATCTGTCTGGAAAATGTTACGAAGCCATTTCTAAAGGTGAGAGCTATTATCCACAAATGGAGAAAACATGAAACAGTGGTGAACCTTCCCAGAAATGACCAGCCTACAAAAATTATCCCAAGAGTGCAGCAACGACTCATCCAAGAAGTCACGAAAGAACCCAGAACAACATGTAAAGAACTGCAGGTCTCACTTGTCTCAGTTAAGGTCAGTGTTCATGACTCAAACATAAGAAAGAGACTGGGCAAAAATTGCATGCATGGCAGAGTTCCAAGGTGAAAACCACTGCTGACCAAAAAGAACATAAAGGCTTATCTTACTTTTGGCAAGAAACATCTTGATGACCTTCAAGACTTTTGGGAAAACATTCTGTGGACTGACAAAACAAAAGTTGAACTTTATGGAAGGTATGTGTCCCGTTACATCTGGCGTAAAAGTAACACAGCATTTCCGAAAAAGAACATCATACCAATAGTCAAACATGTTGGTGGTAGTGTGATTGTCTGGGGCTGTTTTGCTGCTTCAGGACCTGGAAGACTTGATGTGATTGATGGAACCATTAATTCTGCTCTCTACCAAAAAATCCTGAAGGAGAATTTCCGGCCATCAGTTCGTGATCTCAGGCTGAAGCACACTTGGGTTCTGCAGCAGGACAATGATCCAAAGCACACCAGCAAGCCCACCTCTGAAAGACTTATAAAAACAAAATTAAGGTTTTGGAGTGGCCTAGTCAAAGTTCGGACTTGAATCCAATTGAGATGCTGTGGCATGACCTTAAAAAAAGAGGTTCATGCTTGGAAACACTCCAGTGTGGCTGAATTAAAACAATTCTGGAAAGAAGAGTGGGCCAAAATTCTTCCACAGCAATATGAAAGACTCATTGCCAGTTATTGTAAACGCTGGGTGGCACAACCAGTTATTAGGTTTAGGGGGCAATTACTTTTTCACAAAGGGCCATGTAGGTTTGGATAGTTTTTTCCCTTAATAAATAAAACCATCACTTAAAGACTGCATTTTGTGTTTACTTGGATTATCATTGTCTAATTAAATTTGTTTGATCTGAAACATTTAAGTGTGACAAACATGCAAAAATATAAGAAATCAGGAAGGGGGCGAATACTTTTTCACAGCACTGTATGGTCCAGCTGCTCAGGATTTTGATCGCTTTTATATGTAAATAACAGTTGTCTGAGCACTGCTACAAAATTTTGTTTGTTTTTTTTTTCCACTTTTGGTGTTTTGTTCTTGCTGTGGCCATGAAGTATTAAAAAAACCCATACAAATGTTCATGTAATGCCCAGAATCATTGACTTAAGTCTGAATATACTCAAATACATTTTTTTTTTTAATTGGATGTTTTAAACTTATTTTGTGGCTAATGTTTGCATTGCATTGACCCTAATGATCTCTTCCTCTGAATAGTTCATTTTTCCATCTGTGTTTCAGTAGATGATGTTTCCTTCATGGTAGTAAGCAAAATAATGCCTGTTGAGTGATACCCATCCATCAGTTTTAACCAAACCTTTTAACCTTATAGCCACATGAATCAATTCTGCATGGCATGCTTCTCCAACAATAACTGATGTTATTACAAATAGGTTCATATTTATTTGTTGTTATTCAATTTGTCATACAGGAAAAATAGTTAAATAAAAAACAAAGTTTAAATCAGGAACCTTATTCAGGATTTGACAAATGTTTAAGGGCCACTGTGATCTTCTAGGAGCATAAATTTGAGTTCTGTTTTTTTAAGACGTGTTTTATTCTTGGCAATATTTATAAAAAGTCATACTCCATATTATATGTTTTTTGAAGTGTAGTTACTCTATGTGTGTGAAAGCTGGAAAAATCAGATGGCTTATTTGGTGTTATTCTAAGTTATTTCAGCTCCCTTTATGTCATTATTGCATTTCTAGCAAAACTTTTTGTTTTGTTGGCCTCATTGCTTGTTTCCAAGTAACTGCTTCTTTGAATACACTGCTGCTTGGAGTTGCTCTCTAAACAAGATTACTAAAACACTCAAAAACTGTGGTCGTCAAAGCCACCTGCAATTCTGCAATTATTCTAAAGCAGCTCTTTGTCATCTTATGCTTTATTTTAGGCCTCTTAAAAGTGATTTCCATGGTTACCTAAGGACTGATACAGATTTTTAAAGAACATATGAAATTATTAGTGGTCTTTCAAAATACTTAACTGTTACATGACAAAGCTGTTAACTGGGGTTCCACCATTGTCTTATTTGGTTAATTGCCTGCCTCCAGTAACTTAATATTCAAGAGTGTGTTTTTGTTGGATTTAAAAAAAGTTAAAATTATTTGTAATTAAATGTACATCTCTGCTAATCTAGACTGGACCATGTCAATGAATGTACTAAATGATCATAACATTCAGACCGTTTTACTACAAAGAAGTTTATTAATTTTCTTAAATTAGTGTCATTTGATAGTATAGTTAGCAGGTAAGTATGAATAGTAACATTATCTTCAGAGGATCAGCTGTAATTTGTAGCTATGTAATTGAAGAATAACATAGGAAAAAAATGGTTAAAGGTTATTACCACGCTGAAAAGAAAAGAAGGTAAAAGACGCAATGTTTTGGTTGTGTAGCCTTCTTCAAATGTCTTTGACGTTTGTTACTTTTCAAGATGGGCGGCACAGTGGCGCAGTGATAGCACTACTGCCTCACAGTTAGGAGACCCCCTGCGTGGAGTTTGCATGTTCTCCCTGTGTCTGCGTGGGTTTCCTCCACGTACTCCGGTTTCCTCCCACAGTCCAAAGACATGCAGGTTAGGTGGATTGGTGATTCTAAATTGTCCCTAGTGTGTGCTTGGTGTGTGGGTGTGTGTGTGTCCTGCGGTGGGTTGGTGCCCTGCCCGGGATTGGTTCCTTCCTTGCGCCCCGTGTTGGCTTGGATTGGCTCCAGCAGACCCCCGTGACCCTGTGTTCGGATTCAATGGGTTGGAAAATGGATGGATGGACTTTTCAAGATGGAAATTACCTTTAACTTTTTTTTCCTTTGCAGATGCATACTGAAGCAGCCCTACACCACCTCCAGAAAAATAACATATTTTGGTATTATATACCTGTCAGTTTTTCCAAATTACAAAAATAGAGACACATAATTGCATATTTCCTCAAACAACTGAATCACACCAGAAGCCAAATAAACAGTTACACAATAAATTTAATTAAAGAGAAGATATGCCATTGCTATCTCAATACTCCATGTGACTGAGTTTGAAGCCTAACTAGGTTACCATTTGTGTGAATTATCTTTCAAAGTCTGTGTGAGTTTTTTCTGAGAATTTTCTGGTTTCTTTCCACATATTGTACCAAAAACATTTTGTTTCTGTTGATGCATTGGTGTGTGAACAAGTTGTCTAGTACCACTGCCTGGTGTCATTCCAGCCTTAGGGAAGATAGGAAAATTCAGCAAGTAGCCAACTGTGGAAGTAGTACAGAAGGTAAATCATTTTAGCACAGGAAACAACATGGTACATTTAGAACTGGTGGCATGTTTTTAAAACGAATATGAAAACATTATGTTTTGGCTAGGGTTTATTTATTAATTTAGTTTTTAAATTAGTACACTAGGTATTGTTTCCAATTACAAAATGGCCTGAAGAGGTCAGCAGTGTCTGTGCAGCATTATTAAGAAATTTCCATTGTTATAAATTTAAGATTGCAGGAAAAAAATGTCCAACCAAACCTGATGAAAGTCTACATATTTTTGTACTAGATAAAAACGTACCTCCAGGCATTATGGCACTGTGTTTTTTTTTTTGTATTTTACAGACTTGACACCACTGAAGCTTGCTGGGGATTATAATGCTACCTTAGAACTGAATATGGAAGATCGGCAAAGAATTGAAGAAATTAAAGCTGAACTTCTACAAAACACAAAGCTTACAAGTGACATAGAAAGGGTTAGTTATTTTAAAACAAAACTGAAAATACTACTGTTTGTAACTCAATTTTATCCTCTACTAAATATGGCCAATACCCTCCTCAAAGTAAGAACATAAAATGATTGGCCTTTTTACCGACAGTATATGCAGAGGCTTGATGATGAAGTATGGATTCAGTGTTAAGTGTTTGAAATATGGGCCTAGTTGCCATCTACAACTAGGCACAATGTGCTGTCTTTGCACATTCTCACTGTTTCTGCTTTGATTTTACTATAGGCACTACAGTTTTCCTCCCACATCCAAGACACATGTTTGCTATGTTAATTAATTTTAAATTGAATGTGTGTATGTGTGTCAATCCCATCTATTCAGCTTTGTACTCCTTTTCTAATTTCATTTTAATGTTTTTTTTTTTTTTTTGCCTCAAGGTGCTTTGGAACCAGGTGAACATATCAGTGTGCTTGTGTTTGAACATGGTGTTTATTATGGACAGTCCATGACTAGCACAGAAATCCATTAACAATTCATTGGCCTGATTCAGACCAGCCTGGAATGTTCAGTCATACTCCCAGGTCATTCAGCACACAAGTATTGAACTTTCTCTGTAGGAATAGAGTGTGTCAGTCTGGTGCTTCCTTTTCAAGAACCAAATCCAATGTCTCCAGAAAAGGCAGAATAGGCTGAATACTCCAATACAGTTGAAGCTGGTTAAACCTTATGTCTGTGTATCTTATGATATTCTTTGGAAGTTACTACAAGAATATGGTTTTCTGGGGCTCTGCTATTCTGACATTCTATTGTTGTGTTTGTGGAAGGAGTATTTTGTTTGTATACTTTGTATTAATTCAGGATTATCTAATGCGCTTCATACTGTCTCCTCTCCCGTTTGTAATCAGCAGGACATCAGAGCCCATCTGAGCTTTTTAGGGTATCTAGTTTGAAAACCTAAGGGTGGCATCCCAGCTGTTTGCATTATGCCATTAAACTTGTTCTCTTTGCCTCATCAAGCTGTGATCTTCAATGTGCACTGGAAAGGTTTACAGGCATGTGTGATGCAGAAAATTAAAGCACCCCCACCCTTACAAACCAGTTGTTATTGTCTTGTCCTGGAGTAGAGTGGCTTGTTCCTGCAGTTAAGGAGTGATCCCATTACTCCTTGTGGAGGAGTTCCAAATAGCATAGAGTGTTATTCATGAGTCAGGAAAGTGGTGGTTGTGAAACTGACAAATGAGTTGGTGCAGTGGGAGAAGTTTAATGAACGTTATACCTGGCTGGGATAATATAGTGATAACAAAGTCCATAGACGGAGTTATTAAACTATGTCTAAGGTCACAGACTCTGGGTAGTTACTAAAAGAATTAAATCATAAGTACAGGTGTCTATAAATATTTTCCTGCTCAGGGTTGCTGTTTTCACTATCTGTGAGAAGGTGGGGAGCTTTATAATATGGGAGGACTATGAAATAGTACCACTGACTGTCCACATCGAAAGGAGCCAGTTGTGGTGCTTTGGGGTTTCAGTTAAGATGCTACTGGCCTCCTACATAAGTACAATAAATGTTCAGGACACACTGAAAGGATTAGTTTCTTGATGCCTTCTTCTTGCTTTGGGGGCATTATGGTATTTCTATTTCTAAAGAAGGTCTTCTAGGGATTTGAGAGACTTCATTAGTACATGTTGGTTATCACTTTTGCCTTTCCATCTTGTTTTTGACTGTTTTTGTTTTGCACACATATCTTGATGCCTCTACAATGGCACAATCATATTATGAATAATAGATGTTATTTGCTTTCCCATTTCATGTTATAGGTATTTCTTCTTTTCTTGTACTGATAAAGTAATACTTTTAAACAGCATACTGATCAAACTAGTAAACAAAAAATGGACCCTATCTTTTGTTAGATTTTATATGGAACTTAATTGGTTCAATCCTATGCCTAGGTCATAGAAGGGAGTAGGATATAGTAACTGGGTATTTTTTAAAAACTTATTGCAAGGGAGTAAAAGTTGTGCAAGCACACAGCACAATGGTGTCTTTTTTGTAGAGTGCCTAAATAAACACAGTCTGTTTAAAAGATTTATCCAAAACAGGCTCAGGCATGCCTCAGTTGAAGCTTCCATTTGGACATCAGGCAAGTGACAAGTGAGTATGTTTAGCTATATACTGTTCCATAGTTTAACATTTTTTTTGTTTGTTTGATATACTTGTCACAAGATGGCAAACAGGAATCTGATTATAGTGGGTGTATTTGTATTTTCATGAATAGCAGGTTTTTGGGAAAAGCATAATACAATGGAACAATATTAAGGAGCTTAAAATCTCACTCATTTTGTTTTTGGCAAAGTATTGTTAACACGAGCATTTGTTGTTGTGAGTAATTAGGTTTTGTTTTGCAAAACCCTGTGCTGTCTTGCTTGTTTTTCATGTCTGTTTTTTTGTTGTTATTTAGAATAGTCAAGCAGGTGAAATACAAGGAAAGATTACAATTTTTCTCAATCAAAGATCAGATTTTCAATTTAAGAATTGGAGAATGCCTTCTGTGGTAAAATGTTTATCAGAGCTTTGTTCTGATAGTTCGTTAATTAAACACAAGGATAATGAGCTAAGGTATGATGTACTTTGGCACAAGCAGATGACTTAATAAAATAATGATGCCTATTGTTGTTAGTTAGTAATAACATTTTATGGAGAAATTTCATTATAGTGAAAGGTGATGACAACAATTACAATAGAGTAACTACATTATTTTTCTTAAGTACCATACATATTAACTTTGTAAAATCTAGCCAAAAGGATATAAGGATCAAGGCAAAAAGACACACAAAATAGTTTTGTTGTTCTCTATTCAAGTAATAGTAAACATTGGAAATTTAACCATCTAAATAGCTCACTTTTTTCTAAATGTACTCCTGTCTTTTATATTCCAGTATAACTTACATAGGTAATAAAGATTCCATTTAGAATTTACTTATAGACTCGCTGTTTGGTACATGCCAGGTGATATTCATAAGGCATAAATGATTTCTGACAAGAAAATAAAAACTTTTTAGACTAACACAAAGGCAGACATTTGATTAAAAAATATTAACAAAAGATAGATTTTTTTTTTTTCCTAACAATGCTCAGCCTTTTGAGAAACAAATCACAAATTGCTTGGTGGTGATGATATTGCCAGCAAAATGTTAAACAATATTGGCAAAAATACATAAACCCTGAGGGGAATTACATGTTTGCATTAAAGAGAGAGATAAATTAGTGTTGTTTCTAGTTACTTCTTATTAAATTATAAGAGATAAACTATGTTTATTTTTTATTAGAATTGTCAAAACAACAGATTTGGAATATACTAAGCATTAATTATACTCTTTAGGTTGTATTTTTTGTCTTCATGCCTAGCGTTTCCCATTGAGGACATGTAGTGGAATAGCTCCCAATTGTTTAGTTTTACTTTTAATAATCTCTGCTGTTTGTTCAGGCTAATAGAGAATGCTCATATAAAGCTGTACATTGCCTTCTTATTATTTAGTATTTGGTATACTGAATTAATCCCCCTTGGGGAAATTCTCTTTTCGCATGACCTTTGGGGTTCAGAGTGCAGGGTCAGCTATTATACAGCGCCCTTGGAGCAATTTTCAGATTAAGGCCCTTGCTCGTTATTAGTGTTATTTTAAAAAATTGTAATATGACTTAACAGTGTAAAGTAGCTTCTGCATATTGGGTGGTGCTACATTTCTGATGCTTAACAACTACTATAAAAAAATAGTAGAAATTTTTAGAAATACTGGTAGGTATCAGTGTAGCTATTTGTCCCAAGTTATTTTTGCAAAACTGTTGTAGTGACCCACTTTTTAATGCTTTTTTTTTTTTTTTTTTTTTTAAATTGTTTAGCTTTGTGGTCATATTAAGAATGGGTCAGGGTAAGCGAGGTAAAATATACTCACACAGTGCACCCGGAACCACTCCAGGTGTTTCTTGACATTCTTCCGGCTGCATTTCTGGATGTGGCAGAAGTGGTGCCACAAAAGGCTCAGCTCTACCTGCAGAACACCTTGGCAGCGCTGCAGGAATACATGGTGCTGTAGCAACCCCTTTGGCTGCCCTCTAGCTTCTTGGGGAAGATAATGTCCCAGATATGGTCTCTCCGGGTCATGACCCTGGCCATCCATCACAGCAGCTATTTACAAGTAACAAAAAGAATTAAGGACACTAAATTATATCAAGTGAGTTAGGTACAATTAAGCCTGGAACCATACATTGCTATAGTACAAAATAAACGAGTTCTAATTGAAAAACTGGTTGATGTAACAACTTCTAGTCTCCAGGATTGTGATTGAAGACCCCTGACCTATCTGATCAAGGGTAAAGAGTTGGTCAGCTATTGACTTATTACTGTGGTGACAAAATTAAAAAAAAAAAAAAAGTGTTGATGTTGAAAATGGTACACATGCCTCTGCATATATCAGTAGACAGTAGATGAGGTAAAAGTATGTAAACATTATTTCAATGTGTATCTTTAGCATGTGTAGCCTTATATTCTACACCACTGTGTTCTTTTTTTTCCCTTTTTTTGAAGTAGTCATTTGTATTTTTTGTTTCCTGTGGTGTCTTATGATGGTACTAACTCTGAAAGTTTTTACTTAAAGTTATGCCATACTAGCTGTTTTCCTCATGTTTATAATTATCTATCTACCTTTGTTCTTGCCAAATATTTTTTGTTAATCTTTTTTTTATGGTCTATAAAGTGCTCTATAAACTTCTTTTTTGTGACTTCATCTCTAAAACAAGAATTTTCCCTTTCCTGGTGCATTTCTTTGTGAAATTCATCACATATATGAGAATTGTAAAGAAAACAACAGTGAAAGATTTTGTCTGGAATTACCGATGACATTTAGGACAAATGGTTACTGTTTTATTGGTGTTGTATATATATTTTTTTCAGTTTGTCCAAATTTATCTGTAAGTCTTTCTCTTTTTATCAGTGAAAGTTCTACAAGTCAATGTACTCAAGGTAATTCATGATGAGTGCTGTTTGCCTGAGTATGTGTTGCTAAGCATGTTAAGCTCAACGTGTTAGGTTTTGTTTCGTCTCCATGGAGTGTGCAATTAATTACATGCTGTCTTCTAGTTAATTGTTTACTGAATAAGCTTAAATAAGTAAAATATTAAAAGCAGGATTTTTACTTAAGAATATATACACTCGTAAGACCTGTTTCAGAATGCATTGCATGGATTTGCTGTGGTGTTGTGAGGTGTGAATTTCTGTATGGTAGTATTTTTATATCAGTGAATCAAAGATAATGTTTTTTTCTACATCCTGGAATATACACTTCAAATAATATACAAAGCTACAGAAGGCTTGGGTAAGTTTAAATAAGTCATAAATCTGAATTGAAACTTTAGACAATAGAAAATCTTTATAAGGACTTACATAGAAGTGTGACCCTTAGGTTTAGCAGAGTACAGAACACCAGGCAATGTAAGAAATACTGTACCTCAATATTAGATTATGATTTTTATGATTTTTTTTGTCCTTTATCTTTCTCTGAGGATGTAACACTATAAATATTCAGGAGAGAAAAAAACAAGAAATTATACATGTGAATCCCCTTTCTTTACTGTTTAAATGTCTACTACTTTTACCTACTAGCAGGAGAAAATATTTGCACAAAAATCACTTTTCAATAAAGTTTCTGATATCTTATATTAGGTTTGTACAGGAGATTTAACTACATTGAGAACTCTTCCTCTGTAACCCTTTGTGCACATAGACCCCAAGTAACAAGTTAATCTAGACAGGTTTTTGAAGTAGAACCTTCAAGTAGACAGCTTTTAAAAACTATCTAGATCTAGATATTGGGACATTTTTTCTGCTTGTTCCTATATAAACAAGGTTGATTGACTAGATTATCTCCTGTAGTGAAATTGCTGGCATGAAATGTTGTTTGTGCAGAATGACAAATATGCATTGTGTAAACTTTTTATAGTTTTATTACAGTGAATGAAAAAAAGATAAGTTGTATTTTAAACCACACGAGATCGCCTTGGCTTTTCACTGTCATTCAAATTTTAATTGCAAGAAGTGTACTGTCTATATGAACACTACTTTATGCTTTTATATTAAGAAAAAACTGCAAATGTAAAATAAAAAATACTGCTTTATCTATGAATTTACAGGGAAGAAATTAAAAAGATATAAATAATAGGTTCCTTTCGCATACTATACTTTTTGCTGTCTCAAGAAATCAATATTTAAAAATGTATCCTTGTTTGAATCCGAGACACTCCCATATGCATGCAAAAATTATTTAAGAACTGCTCCAGTGTCGCAGCAGAGTGGAGAGCAGGCAATGGTAAGACTTCAACCCCGTTATTGAAGTAAGAAGGGTAATCCCAGCACGGGCAAACCCATCCAGAATTTTTTTTTTATTATTATTATTTTCGTATCCGTTATAAAAGTTGTCTCTGGAGATCTGTGGATGTACAGATCTTTAATATGATTTTAACACAGGCAAATTGCAGAGGTCTTGAAAAAGAAGGGCCAAGGGACAACACTCCAAATATTGACTCTTTGCATAAAGTTAATGTAATTGTCAATAAAAGCTGCTGACACTTATGAAATGCTTGTGATTATACTTCAGTATACCATAGAAACATCTGACAAAAAGGTCTAAAAACACTAAAGCAGCAAACTTTGTGAAAACCAGTACTTGTGTCATTCTCAAAAATTTTGGCCACAACTGTACTTGTACACTCAGTAGGGACCTGGTTTAGAGGGTTACACAAACAACAAATAAGCCATCAGCTTTTTTAGATAGTCAAACATAAAGATGCCACATGTCAGCAAAATAAACAAAAAACAAAAGAAACATTAGTTTTTTCCTGTCATGTTAATTAATAGCTTTTAAGTAATTTTGATTCAGTTGATGTCATTTATGAATAGAAATTAGACTTGTTCTTTTCACGTGTATTATACTGTAAAATGTAAATATTTTAAAGAAATTTTAATAATTAAAAGGCTTTCATTCCAGTGAAAAATAAATTACCCTCCTTCTTAATATCTGAATCTTTGCATAATTTTGACATCTTTACCTGACTGTGATAACTACAGTTAACTTAAAAGTTTATTTCCACCGGAGATTTTAAATGTTGGATAACTCTGTTCTTAACATTAATTCCCTCCTTCTGTTAAGTAATTTATTGCAGTATTTGTATGTGCATTTGCTGCAAACAAAGAGTTGCTGTATTCATTCATCTGTTTCTCACTTCCTTTAGGAGTAATTTTGTTTTGTTTCTCTATGGTAAAATTAACATCTTAAAAAGATATTGAAGCCAATTGTGAGACTTACATCAGATGTTTGTTATAGATGTTTTCCTTCTTTGGCATTTCCATTGTAAGACTCTGATGCATGTTAACATCCATTGAAATGCAGATAGTCTGACATTCTCCTAGGGCTGGGCTGTTGGACTTAAATTAATATTCTAATTATTTTGAACAAAAGTACAATATTTGATCTATGTAGATAAGTTCTTAAAACACTTCAAAGATTAGAGATCACAACCATATATACTCTAACCTGGCATATTTTCCATCCATCCATCCATTATTCATCCATCCATTATCTAACTCGCTATATCCTAACTACAGGGTCACGGGAGTCTGCTGGAGCCAATCCTCACATTAATAATATGAAATATTAGCAAAGGAAACTGTTTTTATCCCCCAGAATGTAACAATTTTATGAATAGCTGTGCCTCAAAGAAACATTTTAAATAGCATGTAATTCCAACCTTTTTATTTGATGTCTCCTCTACTTATTTTTGAATTTCCACTGTATTTGTTGCATTCAAAACTTTAGCCTTTATGCCTTGTTGGAAAAAGTGTCTGTTAATCAGTAAACTTTACTGTCTCTGTCTTTCTCACTTTGACTGTTTTATACACGTAAAAACAAAACTCTTAATTCATTACATTGCAAATCTCAGATCATAATACTTGTCTGTGTGTATATTATACATATATGTTTTATGATTTAGATCATTTGTAAAAGTTCCAAATTTTGTATTTGCTTATACTTGACACGTGTTTTCTGACTTTGGTTAGTGAGTGGTCACAGAATAGAGCAAAGAGGGTGACAGTATAACTAATCCTTTTATTGCTTACTTGCTGTAGTACTCATCTAAGATGAGTAGAAATCAAAGTAATTATAGTCCTCAGCTTTAAAATTTTCAGTGCTCCATGAAATGCATATGTCTGTTTTATGTGCTAATTGCTATGGGATTAGTAAAAGAAGTGTGGATTTTTGTTAAGCACCATCTATTGGTATGACACATGCAATACATTTTATAGCTAAAAATGTTTGTGATATGCCATCTTTTGGAATGACAGAGACTTAGCAATCGGACGGACACATAGACATGTGTCCTTTTCTTAAGGTGGATTTTCTAAATATAAAGAAATCCAGTTCTTCAGTCTGATAATTATTTGTATGGGTGATCTAAAGCAAATAATGAAACAAAACAGTTAAACTAGTCTGAATCATGAGTGCTTTTGACAATTGAAATAGTTTTGAAAAGGTTATCAGCCAATTCTTGAAATTGAATTACAAAACACATCTAACAATTAACAGAACCTATAGTAAAATAACTTGCAATTATCTTAAAAGTCACACAGAAAATTTAGTATCCAAAAGGCTGCCACATACAGTATTCAAAGATGTGAATAAATACTTGCTAGAAAGGGACTATATAACTAAAGATAAGCACAATAAACACTATATATACATTATCTAATATTTTAGAACATTTCTGTTTTTAACTGTATATTTACTTAATGTTTTATTATTGACACACACAAATTAGTAGTAATACACATGCTCATACTTGAGAAATACTGCAAGTTAAATAAGTTAAGCATTGGAGATTGCTGTTTTTTTAAAGTGGCAAGACACTTAGTACAGCAAGTACACAAGAACAAAACAACAATAACTGGGATGAGATAACACAACACCGTAACGCAGTCATTCAGGATACACTTTCTCAGAATCATTATGAAGCTCATTTCACCCCTTAAACAAAAATGCAAACAGAATATTAAAATAAAATGGCCAATAATAAAGTTTACCTTATAACTAATACAGTGATAAAAACATTGAAGAAGCAAAATGAATAAAAAAAACTAATATTTCAATAGCTCAGAATGTGTAAAATGAAACAAGGGCTTACACACTGTCTGGTCGTCTCACTTGTGGTGTGCAGTGAATTACTGGTTAGTGTAGTTATTTGATTGCTGAAAGTACGAGGGAGAATCAAAAAGTAAAGGCAACTTACCTTTTAACACTGGTAGCTATGAGGAAATAGTCTCCCTGTAGCTCAATACACTTCTTGTATCATTCTACTGACTTCTTCATTCCTTTGGAGAAGAAGTTTTTCAGCTACTCCTGAATCCAGGTTTGCACCGCTTTCTTTACCTCATCATCAGATGTGAACCTGCAGCTGCATACAGCCTCTTTAAGTGGACCGAAAATGTGATGGTCACATGGTGCTATAGCAGGGCAGTAAGGGTTATATGGAAAACATTAAAAATGCAGCTGTTGCAGTGCATCCATCTTGCTGCCTCTGCATGGGGACATGCACTGTCATAGAACAGCAAGACTGGTATTGACAGCATTCCTCTTCTTGTGCTATGACTTGGAGGTTTCAGTTTCTCTCTAAGCATAGCACTTTGCTCTGGTCACTGATTGTCAGTGTTCCTGAAAATGCACCTGAATAGGATCAACCATGTCCCAGAAGAAGGTTATTATGATTTCTTTGGCGGACTGCTTTGTATATATATAAAAGCCTAGGCTAATTGAATCATCCTTACTAACATTGCTTTTTTTCTGTCTTAAAGCAGGGTCAGTGGATTTCGGACTCTGATTCAGATGTCACTTCTGCCACTGGTCAATTTTGTATATTGCCTACTGGACCCCGACCACAATTTGAGGCCTTGAGCTTGGTGACACCTTCTCAGACCTCTCTGAATCCAAGTGACATGCATTTGGAGTCTCCAGGTACAATGTGCAGCAATGTAGGCACCCATCTGCATGAGTTAGGTGATCGAGATGGAATTTCAGGCAGAGGAGCTCCTTGGCAAATCACTGCAGAAGCTGGCAGGCCCATCTCTTCCATCACATTTTCTTCTCGTAAACGATCCCCATCCCCTTCTGTCTCTCCTTCCCAGATTGTGAAAAAATCTTCAGAGCCTCAGCTCAAAGAGTTCATATTTGAAGAAAAATCATCTCAACCCAAAAATCACAGTCATACTGAGCCACATAGAACATGGAAACAAACTCGTGATGCAGCCACAGAAAAATTTATAGAGCAATGTCATGACACCAACAATGGAAAGAATCAAGTTTCTTTTATGAATGGGTTAATGCCTACTTTGAATCACTATCAAAAAAATAATTCCAGTAATATTCCAACAAACTCAGATTCTAAAGAATGGATGTTTTCTCCCAGATCACAAGAATATAGATATTCAAACAAGCCACTTCAGCTGGGTGAATTTATTTCACAGCAAGATAAGGTGAGCAGATATCAGCAAGATGTTTCCACAGGGGTTTACACTCAAAGCAATGGTTATGGACCACGGCTAGTACTAAGGTCGGAAGCATTTCAAGAACGGAATCAACAGGAACATGTTGACACACAACCTTCATCTTCTCCAAAACATGTTTTGGTTCAAAGTCCAAAAGTTCATATACCTGAATCTACTATTAATATCACAAAAAACATTTCCAGATCCACTCCCAATCTTTCCCTGAGGGAAGACACATCGCCTCAAGTGAAATCTCAAGATAATTTCGGCACAACACCAATGCAGATTTCAACTGTTGCCTCTGGAACCTCTTATGTTTCTTCTCCAACCAGGAAGGTACTTTCCTATGTTCACTTAACTTTCACTCCAAAGCCTTCCAGTGGAAATTTGGTTTCATCAGAGGACAGTGATATTAAGTTTGCCTCAGAGCAGAGTAGGAGTAGTAATAATCTTGATAAACATACCTTCGAAAAAATTCCTCAACAGGATTGTGTTTCTACAGTCTCAGAAATTCAAATACTCCCAAACTCTTGTATGTCTGTACCTTTCAAAGGCATATGTAATGCTGATGCAGAATCTCAGACGACAACATTTGTTCCTCAGCAGACTCCATTAGCACCCACAACTACGTCCAGTACCAAACAGGACTCCCAGACTCTCCTATCACAGTCAAGAGCGTTACCTATCACTTCAACATCATCCTCACATGGGTCAAGTAAGTGCACAGTTTACAATTTTTATTTATTGTTATATGTCACATCTTAGGGAAGGTTTTTCCCTAAAATAAAAATTTTAAGAGAGATCTATGTTCATGTAATGAGTTAGGAAGTAGTATTTTAAATGATCTTTTTTGGTAGTATTTGAAATTATTTGAAATTTAATCTCCTGGACCTTCTTTTCCTCAGTTTATGTAAGAAAATAAATACAGGTAATATTCTGTTACAACAAACTCCCAAGGACCTAAAAAGTATTTCGTTGTAACGAAAATTTTGTTGTAATCAGATTCTGTATTTGTTGCTATAGTGCTTTCTTTAACTTTTATCCATGCGTTTGCAATCATTTCAATAGATTCTTTCCCGTTAATTTTAATCTCCTCCTGCCTACAAGTTATGCTGATGAGAATTTTTCTCAGCATTTCCTTGCAATAATACACTTTCAGGGTATGAATGATGCCCAAATCCAATGGCTGAAGCACTGCTGCGCAATTGGGTGGGAGGAATTCAACGCGAGCATTATCTAAATGTGGAAGCATGTTGTGGGCAGCACAGTTATCAATCAGGAGCCGAATCATCCTTTTCTTCTTCATATTGTGAGGTTTCTGAACTCTTTTGAGACCACCCACTCCCCACCCAATGGGAACGACACAATTGCAGCGTCTGTGGAAAATTGTTTGTCCATTGCTGGGGCAGGGCAATAGGAGGCTCACAGCTTTGCAGTGAAGCGCCACAGAAGCAAATCATAAAGATCGGGGTTGCACTATAGGTCCCTGTCTTGCACCCCAAAACACGAGGCTTAGTCTCAGTACTTTAGCAAAACCAGCTTTATTCAGCTTGAAACAGGAACAGCATAGTTATTTATTGTAGCGTGATCTGCCACTCTGCTATGCACAGGCACAGCAGTCAGGCAGGGTCATGGCCAGGTCAGTTACCAAGTAATCCTGTTTTCTGCATTTACAATATGTGTGCTCCTAATTTTGCATCACCCATCGAGATCTTTTCTGTTTACTTTGGTGGAGAGACAAGCATAGGTGTGAGCCTGCTATTGCCCCATACAGACGCAGAGATCGCACTTCAGGACACTCTTTGCAGTGCTGTCTAGTTGGGGGAGGGCCCAAGAGAGTTTACAAATCTCACATTTTCTTGAATGAGTGCCGCATTAAACGAATGTTTCTTGAACAAGCATCACTGAACCACATAAAAACTGCTTTTTCGACGTCTTCACATACGTTTGCAACCCAAGATTTTTCTTCTTTTTTTTGCTCTGTCTTTCAAGAAAGTTGACAGTGTCGATGCCGAAATTCTGAATTCACTGGCAACGTCTTTATTCTTTTTGCCACAATCGAGAGCTGTAAAAAATTAAAGTTTTTTTTTCTAATATGAACTGTTATCGTTTTTTCAGGTCTGCCGCTTCTATTGGAAGGTGACAATGAGTTAAATTCCAATGGATGTTTTTCAAATGTTGATGAGCAATAAGCAAAAGGTGTCACTGAAAATCGCAGGAAACATAAAAGGCAAAAAAAAAAACATTACGAGGAAAGTTTGAAGAAAGAAAAAAAATTATGTTTCTGTTTGGGGATCGTTGTGCACAACTGAGCTGTGGCCACAGAACTTACTGCTCTGTGGATGATTCATTCAGGCATTTCAAGGTCTTTTCTGCACTTCGTTGTAATGAAAGTATCTGCTGAATGGTACTTCGTAAAAACAAGATTTCTATAGACTCATGTCATATGGGGAAGCTGTCGGGACCATACAAATACTTCATTGTAATGAAAATTTCGTTGTAAAGATATTCGTTGTAACGGAATTTTACCTGTAGAAGATATAAATATATTCTACTGTGGTGTGAAAAACTATTTGCCCCCTTCCTGATTTCGTATTCTTTTGCATTTCTTTTGTCACACAAAATGTTTCTGATCATCAAACACATTTAACCATTAGTCAAATATAACACAAGTAAACACAAAATGCAGTTTTTAAATGATGTTTTTTATTATTTAGGGAGAAAAAAAAATCCAAACCTACATGGCCCTGTGTGAAAAAGTAATTGCCCCCTGAACCTAATAACTGGTTGGGCCACCCTTAGCAGCAATAACTGCAATCAAGCGTTTGTGATAACTTGCAATGAGTCTTTTACAGCGCTCTGGAGGAATTTTGGCCCACTCATCTTTGCAGAATTGTTGTAATTCATCTTTATTTAAGGGTTTTCTAGCATGAACCGCCTTTTTAAGGTCATGCCATAGCATCTCAATTGGATTCAGGTCAGGACTTTGACTAGGCCACTCCAAAGTCTTCATTTTGTTTTTCTTCAGCCATTCAGAGGTGGATTTTCTGGTGTGTTTTGGGTCATTGTCCTGTTGCAGCACCCAAGATCGCTTCAGCTTGAGTTGACGAACAGATGGCCAGACATTCTCCTTCAGGATTTTTTGGTAGACAGTAGAATTCATGGTTCCATATATCACAGCAAGCCTTCCAGGTCCTGAAGCAGCAAAACAACCCCAGACCATCACACTACCACCACCATATTTTACTCTTGGTATGATGTTCTTTTTCTGAAATGCTGTGTTCCTTTTACGCCAGATGTAACGGGACATTTGCCTTCCAAAAAGTTCAACTTTTGTCTCATCAGTCTACAAGGTATTTTCCCAAAAGTCTTGGCAATCATTGAGATGTTTCTTAGCAAAATTGAGACGAGCCCTAATGTTCTTTTTGCTTAACAGTGGTTTGCGTCTTGGAAATCTGCCATGCAGGCCGTTTTTGCCCAGTCTCTTTCTTATGGTGGAGTCGTGAACACTGACCTTAATTGAGGCAAGTGAGGCCTGCAGTTCTTTAGAGGTTGTCCTGGGGTCTTTTGTGACCTCTCGGATGAGTCGTCTCTGCGCTCTTGGGGTAATTTTGGTCGGCCGGCCACTCCTGGGAAGGTTCTCCACTGTTCTATGCTTTTGCCATTTGTGGATAATGGCTCTCACTGTGGTTCGCTGGAGTCCCAAAGCTTTAGAAATGGCTTTATAACCTTTACCATACTGATAGATCTCAATTACTTCTTTTCTTATTTGTTCCTGAATTTCTTTGGATCTTGGCATGATTTCTAGCTTTTGAGGTGCTTTTGGTCTACTTCTCTGTGTCAGGCAGCTCCTATTTAAGTGATTTCTTGATTGAAACAGGTGTGGCAGTAATCAGGCCTGGGGGTGACTACGGAAATTGAACTCAGGTGTGATACACCACAGTTAGGTTATTTTTTAACAAGGAGGCAATTACTTTTTCACACAGGGCCATGTAGGTTTGGATTTTTTTTCTCCCTACATAATAAAAACCATCATTTAAAAACTGCATTTTGTGTTTACTTGTGTTATATTTGACTAATGGTTACATGTGTTTGATGATCAGAAACATTTTGTGTGACAAAAGAAATGCAAAAGAATACGAAATCAGGAAGGGGGCAAATAGTTTTTCACACCACAGTAGAATATATTTATATCTTCTACAGGTAAAATTCCGTTACAACGAATATCTTTACAACGAAATTTTCATTACAATGAAGAGTACAATGAAATTAATTAAACTGTAAAATCAAGACATAAAAGTTACATTTCTTGAATTTATTGATTCACACACTGAATATTTATGGAGGCTACACTGCACTACATATTAAGAACTGAACATTTCTTACTATGTGTAAAGCTTAGGTATTTATTTTGGAAAACTATTTTGTATTTTTAAGCATTGTTCTCTTTTAAGTATGTTCATGTTTCTACTCCAATTAAACCATGTTAACCAGTAAATAATCCATCTATTTTTGAGATGAACATACCAGCCAAAGCAGGAACTCTGTATGGAATGTTCGTCTTTGGCAGAGTATGTTCACACACAAATCAAAAGTCAAAAAATAACCCAGGTGCAAGTCCCTAGAAGGGCACACACCAACATTCATTCACACTGGGGACAATTTAGAGTCTCCATTTCACTTAACCTGCACATCTTTGCAGATGCAGTAAGACGACACATGCAGAGACAGAAAGTAAGTATGTATAAACTCCACACACAGAGCGATCCTGTGCAGGATTTGAACCTAGGATACTACTGTATATCTGTGAGGCAGCACTGCTAAGAAATGTGTTACAGTTCTGTCTGAGTTTATAACAGGTGATTATTTACATACTGAGTATTCATTGTTAGCCTATTATTCTGATGAACACTTCACGGTTTAGGAGGTATACACAGACCTGGAATATTGTGAGTAATTTTGATTTATAGACTGTATGGAAAAGGTAAATGACACTAGGAAACATGTTGGTTTAATATTGGTACATGCTTTAAACATTTGCATAGCTGTAGTAATGTAATGGATTATATGTTTTTATTAATTGTATTGTTATTGCTTTATTTCTGTTGCAGATCAGCCCATATTGGGGCCTTATAAACCATTAGGAATTTCAGATGTGCCAAACACTTCAATAGCAAATTCCCATTCAGGTAAGAAAAGCGAAACATGCATAAAATAGTCATACCCACTTAATCTGTTTACAGTTTAATACCAGTGGCTTTAGATACAAGGTGCAGGAACCTGTCTTAGGGAGCCAGTCCATTGCAGAAGAAACATGCAGAATGTGAATAACTGATTATTTCCTTGTCCTACTTTTCTCTTTACAGAGAGAATTTGATTTTATGTGCCATTCATTTGAAATAACCAACACATATAAGCAAACACATGCATATCCATTCATTTTCTGTACCTACTAATTAATTTCATGGCTTTAAAAAAAAAAAACTCAATTGCTAACCAAGCTAATCATGAAAGTGGAACAGGTTCCCTATAAGATATATTCACACTCATATACAAACTGAATTATGCCAGGTCCATTAGGAGTCAAAGATCTATCTAACATGCACATCTTAGGGATGTGGAGGAAGAACCCACATAAACAGTGGAAGAATGTGCAAATTGTACGTACACCAGGATTATTCTTTTTGAGACCACAAAAACAATTTAAAAATAATTCGCTTTTGCATGTTACAATGGAGCTGTAAGATACCACATGTTCATATGTGATAGAAAAAGCCTTAAAACGTACCAAATACACCTACTTTGAAGGGCAAAGGCTTTGATTTAAGAAATACAGCCTTCCACATTTACAAGGCATCCATGTAATAACAAAAGGAAACTCAAAATATTTTTTTTTTCACAGATTACTGGTCATATTTTTTGATGTAAGGATAAGTTTCTTGCTCTTTTGTGTGCTTTCTGTAGAAATTGAGTTATGACATTGCAACACTGGCCCACTATTACAATCAGTGTAGTTATTTTACATAGGCCCCCAAGTGAGATGCATGGTGAAGTGGCAGTGTAGTGAAAAGAAAACATAAGACATTTCATTGTACTTTGTACAGTCCCTGACAAAAGTCTTGTCGCTTCTCTGTTTTGTAGAAACTCCTGCTATTAACCTGACTTTTAATTAATCAACTGGTGTTAGAAATAGCTCATATGAAAAGCTAAAGCCCTCCCAAATGATGTTTAATGCACTGAAATAAATTAGTTTCACTGAAAAAAGATTTATCATTTAATCAAGACAGAAAGGTCAAATTTGGGCAAGACAAAAGTTTTGTCGCCTATACAGAAAATTAACAACTTTACTGCAAATCCAAAAATATGTCAGCAAATTAAGTAGTGGTGCTGTGAGATCCAAATTTAATATCTTGTATGACTTCCATGAGCTTGAAGGACAGCATCCATGCGGTTTGGCAAGGATTCATACAATTTATTGATGAAGTCATCAGGAATAGCAAAGATAACAGTCTTGCATGCCTCCCAGAGTTCATCAATATTCTTTGGTTTCGTCTTCCATGCTTCCTCTTTCATCCTACCCCACATATGCTCAATGATGTTCATGTCTGGTGACTGGGCTGGCCAATCCTGGAGCATCTTGATCTTCTTCGCTTTAAGGAACTTTGATGTGGCAATGGAAGTATGCGATGGAGCACCATCCTGCTGCAGAATTTGGCCTTTTTTATGGTTGGGAATATAAGAGGTAGCTAAGATTTCTTGGTATTTTAGACTATTGATGTTGCCTTCCACCCTGCAGATCCCTCGCATACCCCCCATACTGGATGTAACCCCAGACCATGATTTTGCCTCCACCAAACTTTACTGTTTTCTGGGTAAATCTCGGCTCCATGCGGGTTCCAGTAGGTCTCCTGCAATATTTGCGGTGACTGTGGTGTAATTCAACAGAAGATTCATCTGAAAAATCCACCTTCGGCCACTTTTCCAGCGTCCATCCTTTTAGCAGGCTGTGGGCCTTGGCAAATGCCACACGGTTTTTCAATTGTCTTTTGTTTAGTGCTGGCTTATGGGCACTGATTCGATCATGGAGGCCATTTCGAGACAGAATCCGACAAACTGTTCTGGTTGACACAGGGACTTCAGGTGATCAGGTCTCGTGGAACTCTGATGCAGTGGAAAATGGGCTGGCTTTGGATTTTCGAGCCACCAAACGGTCCTCTCGAGCAGTTGTCTTGTGGGGTCTTCCTGACCTGGGCTTGTCAAAAACGTCTCCAGTCTCTTCAAATCTTTTTTTTATCCTCTGAACTTGACGCTGAGACACATTGAAGGTGTTTGCCACATCAGCAGTGTATTTGGTCTTCAGCCTCTTGATATTCAACACTTTAGTCTCAGGGTGAATCTTACGCATGTTTGCAGAGGTCTAGTTGCAGTTGATGTGAAGGTCTAGTGTACTGGGGTTCTTTTTATACACACCTGAGACCTAATTGATCCATTATTAGTCACAGGTGAAGCTCATATGACAAGGCGACAACACTTATGTCTTGCCAAAAATTGACTCAATGGGCTTTACCAAGCTGTGAATATTAGAATACTTTTTGTCAGTTTCGTTTTGCACTGAAACATTATTACAAAAGCTGATGGGATTAAAATGACCCATTTCTTGTAACAAAATCTTGATTAGAAATATATTTTAGCGGCACATCAGGTCAATTTGTACACAAGCGACAAGACTTTTGTCAGGGACTGTACATAGAGCAGTAAATCTCAGTCTGAACTGATTACATGGTATTGTGTGTTTTGTACATACACAATCAAAAAAAAAAGTGTGTACATTAGAGCAGATTGAAACATCACAAACCAATTATCAATTTAAAAAAAAAAAAAAACTTTTTAATGTGTGATGAGTCTCTCTTGCTGACAACAGAGTTAGAAAAAGACTGAGCACAATATTTTGAGTGAGTAAATACACTGACCTTGATGCCAATCAATCTGTAAATACTTGAAAACGCTATGTAGAACCTGGCACTGTGATGCAGGAATGACAGCCCACTCTGTCTATGTTAAAACATCTGTACTAAACTTCACCCTGATTAAACTTATGCGAATTGCCGTTGCTAAAGTTACCGTAGAGTGTGTGGAGGTGGGTTTGTGTGTTCGCCCTGCAATAGATTGATGCCCTTTCTGAAAGTTGTTTTGCCTTGCATCTAATACTTGTTGGGATAGCCTCCAGCAGGGCCATGGTCCTGTCCTCTATAAGAAGGTTAGGAAGATGTAGGACTTGAAGTGAAAGTCTACACTGATATGCAATACTGATTTTCTCCCAGTCAGGCACTGGTACATGCCTGTAATGTCTGATCAGTTCTTATCAGTTCATTGACTGCTACGCAAGCTCAATATTCTGTCTCACTGAAACGCACGCATGCTTTATCAGTTCAGCTGGAACAGGACGCAGTATTTTCCATATAGTGAAAGAATTATCGCCTAGCTGTCTACAGAGCAGAGAGAGCTAGGGTACCACAGAGTGAAACTAACAGGGAAGAAATTTGGCTGCAAACCAGTCTTGTTTTAAATTAACTGAATCTTAAAACAAATGTTTGTTTTTTATGATTTTCCTTCTTAAAACAACGTGGATACACTATTTTGCAATGAGTGTAATTTTAAGGAGTGAATTAATACTCAGTAACATTTTTGGTTTGAAAAAATGAGGTATTTGGTAAGTTTTAAGTATTTTCCATCATGTAATGATGCGGGAGTTTGTAGATTCCTATTGCAAGATAAAAGAAGTATTTTAAAAATTTCTAAAAAAATGTTTTACTTTAGAGCACATTTTTATGTGGTGAATTAATATATGTCATGATTTTGAAGAAGAAATTTCAAGTTGAAAAATACTGAATTTATTCATTGTGTTTGATGTATGTGTTTTTAAAGGTCATTTTCTGATTTATTTAATTTATTATGAAAAGTTCCACATGCCACTATTGTATACTGTACAATGCTATAACTTGTAAATATAGATTTTTATGCAGCTCATCTAGGTGCAATGACTGGCAAATTATTTGCATACTTCTGCAGCTTGGAAGTTGCATCCATGCTCAGTACAAACCAGTCCAATGTATGCTGTCATTAACAAGATATGTTAAGCGACACAAAAGTGTGCAGTTTGTATATTATTTGCATTACTTTATATTGATCCTGAATTGCAGGAGACTAACTTTGGAAAAGTTGTGATCACAATAATCAGGAGCTAGTATATGGATTTAGAACATAAAGCATTTTTTAAAAATAAAGTTTTTTTATAATATGGATACAGTGAATTAGTGTAACAAATCTTTATCATCATTATGTGTCAAAGCTAAGGGAAATCATTGTGAAAATAGAACAAAAATGGTTATTTAAAAAAGCACAGGAAAGCACAAAGGATGGTTGTACTGTGAGTAAAGGGCAGGTCAAGTTTGATTAAACTACTTTAAACATTAATTAGTGGCTCATCTTTATTGGATCCCTTTCATGTTTCATACATCTTGATTTTCATAGTGGTTCCACATTAAATACATATCTAAGTCAGCAAGTGATTCTACATAAAAAGGAGAAAAAAGGTCATAGCCCAACAATGGACAGCTGTTCCTAATTTGAAGATCATTACAATCCTGATTATCATGAGATAATCAAAACAGATTAGCGAACATTCAGATATTCCTACTCTCACCTATGATGTAGATAGTTTTATTTCTTTGATTGCATGGTTAACATCTTATTTTGATCTGATATTTATTAAATTCTTACACTTTTTTATTATGTGTTTAAACATGGGTATTTCAAATTACTTTTACTGACCCAGCCCATCCCATGTTCCAACTGCCATTTTTAAACTAAATACCAATGTTATGAACCAATGGGTGTTCTGGCATAAAACATTTTGCAGATTAGTTAATAAGAAATGTAGACCAATGCTTACCATCATATCCATCCTGCTAATTACATAGGTATTCACTGTGCCAAGAGATTTGGATACAAAACGGAAACAAACCCAAGACAAAATGCCAACCTATGGCAAAGGCCGTTCACCTATGCAGGCTGAATTTACAGTTTTTTGTTAAATTAATACAATAAACTTGCGTGAGGAAAACTGGGCAAAATGTTGTTGTGCAGAGTGTTGAAACGGTGTACAGGCTGTGATTGAGCCAGGATTTAAACCCAATGTCTAAGAAATGAGAGGCCTCCCCACACACCACTATGCCACCTTCCATTACTGTATATTTAATATAAAGTAATAAATGAAAATCTTGTTGCTGTTAATATGAATGTCTATTGTTTTGGGACCTGTCGGATCCATTTTATCATCTATCCTTACATGCAGTATAAGCCCTAGAGTGGAAGGAAAAAAAATACGTTATAGACTGAATACGAAATATGGTCCAAAAGCAAGCATCCTTCCATTTTAACTGTTTGTTTTTTCTTTCAAACAAAACTTTTTAGGAACCAGTATGCAATGTTTTGTGTGCAAATCTACTAAAAATGATAAAGACATTTGTCGGCTATGAGTTGATTAAGACAACAGGGGCACACATGAAAGTCTATTTGGTCAATGTATGTATTTCTGACTTGTATCAAATAAAATGAACAAAATAGTCACAAGGCAATGGCTGTTATTAAGTTCTCAGGGTAATTTTGATACATGCCACTGGACTTATCTTTAAATACAAGCTTAATGAGGAAGGTATTGAAATAAAAAATATATAAATTCATGAGTTCAGTAATTACTGGATTCATACTTTAATTGTTCAGTGTGTTGCAAGAGTCATAAAAGCTTTTCCATCTTTAGTTTTTGTTTAGAGTTTCTTTGTAGTCTTAGTCATTTGTTATCTTTAATATTTTTCTATTAAAAATACACGTGTACAGTCCCTGGAGCAGTTTTGGTCTCTGATTTTAGCATGCCTTCATTATAGATTTTATCTTTGAATTCTGAGTTGGGCATTCTTGTGCTTTATGCAGCTCTTCTTTTATTTTCTGAAACAAATGTTTTCCACTACTGGCTCTCAGGGAGCTGAATGCTTGTCTTACAGCCTTAGATATAAATACTGAACCAAGCCAGGGCAACACTCCATTCATCCAGAGGTACTCAATAAAAGCATTTGTTTGTAGTAATAAGGCAATTAACTACAAATGTGAAAACGTCAGCTTTATTAGTTAATCATTAATCTGTATGAATGAAGGTAAAGCTGAGATGTGTAGTGTTTAGTTTCCCCTGCTTTTCAGTGTTTTGACCTCTTAGCAGGTGTTTAGTAGCACGCTGTCAGGTCAGATTACATCATCAGTGGTGCAATCTGCAAAAGCTTGAAGTAACTGTCAAAGGTTTAAAGGCAACTGTTGATTTTGTTTCCTATTATATTTTTACTGCTGCCTTCCTCTTATAAGGCAGTGCTTTCTCAAGCTGTGTCCCTTTTTACCTATACAGTGTGCATGTAGTATGATAACCTCTTATGTTTATGGCTTTGCAACATGATTCCTTGGGACTGAACTCTTAAATTATTCACATTAGCCAGCACAGGTGCAGCTTTTGTATTGAATAGGGGAGTGTAGAAGAAATTGGTACTCTCTCACTGGTCTTCAGCATTGAGTTCTATTTTTCATAATACTTTTAACATTTTTTTCCCCTTTTAAACAGGGCCACAAAGCGTTATTCCTTCACAGCTCATGGAGTTGCATGAGGACAAAGAAACACAGGTCAGCATGAGAAGTACACAGGGAATGTCTTCCCAGAAGTCTATTCCAACTTCACCTATGGAGCAAAATGGTTTAATCTCAGCAGGTATAGTGGTAACTATTTTTATTTTTAATTTAAACAAGTCTTTTGAAGTCATACATATAAAATGCTCAATTTATGTGTTTCTCTGCAATCTAATTACAATTTCGTTTTCTGTTTCTTCTCTGTGCATTTTTTCAAGTATATGACATACTGCTCATTTTGCCAAACGTATTTTAAGTACTGATAATTTTCCATAGCTTTTCAAGTGGTAGGTTTAATATTTTGGGGTCTAAATTGGTCTCCAAATGAAATACAACTAATTTTATTATTATAATTTACCATGCCCATTGGATGTACATACATTAAAACTACTTACATATAGCAATCACCTTTCAACACAATGTAATAGAATACTAATACAGTGGTTTGTATTATACAAAGATATAACATACAAAACTGTTAAATCCATGTAGTCATTTCCATATTTCACTTTATGTAGTTTTAGGATTGTGGGATGGATAAGTCTGTACCACTAATATATGGCATCAGTCAGTAGTTAATCCATCTCCGGTTACTTTCACACTTGTATGACTAATTTAGTGTTGCCATGTGTGTTAACATACACATCTTTTGTATAAAGGACCACTTGGAGAAAAACCCTTACATATACAGGGTGACCTGTCAAACAGCACAAAGACCGTGATGGTTAGGATTTGAACATTTTGATCTCCTAACATGGTGCCACAGTAGGTAGCTCTGCCTCCTCATGGACCCAATGTCCTGGGTCTAAATCTTTCACCGGGTAGTTTGTCTATGCGGAGTTTGTATGTCTTCCCCTTGTCTGCTTGGGTTTTCCTCCGATATTCTATTTGATCAATATTATTTGATCAATATTATTTGATCAATATTATTTGATCATTTCAGATTGGCTCCTGTTTTAATGTAAGAGTGGGCATGCATGCACATGGTCCTTCTGATGGACTGGTGCCTGTCCAGGATTGATTCCTTTCTTAGACCCAGTGCTACTGGGAGAGGCTCTGTACCTCTGTAACCATGAATTCGTATAAGCAGGTTTGAAATGTTATGTTAATCTTCTAAATAATTTCATGTTACATGCTTAAATACAACAGCATAAATAACCTTGTTTTTTTTTTTAAGCTTCCATGATTTAATCTGTGTTTGCTTGTGAATATGTCAATAGTCATGTAATATTTGAGTATAACTAAATTAGCATTTTTAGGCTCTAAAATTATAAAATATTTTAATGTATTGATGCAATTTTTTATTTGGTAGCAGTTGAAAGGAGTCTTTGGCCTATGAGAAGTAAATGATGATAATGTGCGTTCTAATATGATTATATATTTTAAAAAGTAACTAATTTGTGTATAACTACAACAGGTTTAAAGAAGAGTCGTGTTTTTGAAAATGCTGATTTGTCCAGGAAAAGCTCTGAAGATGCAAACAGTATACCTTCTTCCCAAAATATCATTCGGCCTTTTGTCAGAACTACATATAAAACTGTTGAAGTTCAGACTGATGAGCAGCAATTTGCAGTTGATGAGCCAGACTTTGCTAGAGTCATGGATAAAAATCAGTGTAATTCTCAAAAATGTGAAATGGTCTATGGCATGGGTAATCTGCATGACCACCTCAGCTCTATAAGAAAGAGTCCAATATCAACCAGGGCAGATAACAGTTTCAGAAGCCAGTCTACTGCTTCTCATATGACGCATAGTGGATATTACCATGATGGGTATCATGCCAAACATAGTCAGTCACTTGATAGAAGTCTGCAGTCATCCAAGAGTTTAGATCAACTTTGGGAAAAGTTTAAACAAAGGCAGCACCAGGAAAAATCTGCTGATACTAGTACAGGGGAACCAACTTTGCTGGAAAGGTTAGAACGTCTGTCCAGATTGCTCCAACACCCTACTAGACATTCAGAATTGTGCACAGAGGAATATTCTTCAATCAGGGATGATGGTGGAAAGAGGCCTTTAAGCCTGCAAATACAAAAAGAAGAGAGACGAGATTTAGACAAAAGGAAAAAACAGGCCTGGGTGAAAAGCTTTCCAGACTCAAAAAGTATACAGACGTCTCCTCATGCTAAACATGGAATGGTGTTTGAGACAGATTCAGACCTTGGAACTCTCCACGAAACCTCATCAGAAAGTGTGCAATTTCCACAGAAATACCTAACATCAGATGAAACTGCAGAGAGCAGTAATAGTGTCATCACCTCTGAAACAGACACAGCTGTACAAACTGAGTCAAATTTCTCTGCACCAGCTGATACCAGCAGCTCTGTTTCCACCATCAACACTGCCCGGTTAATTAGGGCCTTTGGCCCTGAAAAAGTTGTTGTCAATCCATACCTGTCCAGACTTTATCACACTATTGATAAACAAAAGGAGAACTTGGAGAAAAGGACACAAAACAGGACAAGTAAAGCATCCAGGAAGCCATTGACATCTTCAGCAACCTTCTCAGGAAATAAGGTATTTTATCATTCCAGAGCACAAAAAGAGCATAATTAATATAGGCCTGGGATGCTGTCAGAGAAAAAAGAAATGACCGTAAGTTGAGTATGAGTTTATGGCTCCTTGTTAGTTTCCAAAGAAGTGTTAAAGTCCAATTAAAGCTTTGATATAGTAATTGAATGTCTGTTTGTGTGAGCAGAATACACTAATCAGTTCAGGCTCAGAAGTACTTATGTATATCAGTCACTTGGGAAAGCTGAAATATCTTTGTACATTAGCATGAGAGGTAGCTGGGAACTGAAAATGAACCTACAGTAAAAGAGAGAAAACTTTGTACATTTCCTTCAAAAGTCTTAAAGAGAATAGACTACATACAGTATATGGTAGGTGCTCTTGTGCATGTAAGCAGCACCTAAAATGATTGTCCATGAAGGAATTATGTCCAGAGTTGCAGATCTTCTTTGATTAAATTAGATAACATTGAAATACTTGCAGAATATATTTTTCAGTTGGTATAGATTATTTAAGATGATACAAAATAGGGTAAAAATGTTATTTTTGTTTGTTTTTAGATGGTGTCAAATCCTTTGCCAACAGTAGAAACAACTTACAAACCTTCACATCATCTGAAAAACAAGAAACCTACAATACTTGTTCACAAAAGCATCCAAGCTGGTAAGCAATTGTTGAAGGGTATGCATGGCTAAGTAGGAAAGCTGATGTATCTTATATTCAAATAACTGAGCGCATCTGATAAATGTATCTCTCAAGCTAGTTTAATGGGCAGCTTTCATTTTCTTCCTAGGCTTAACATGTCGAATATAGAAGGGCTCATTTTTTTATTAATATGTTCCTTTAGTAATAAGCCATTGGATTGGATTTAAAAATATTGAATATAATTATCAATGCCAGTGGCTGAAACTAAGAACATAAGTAGCATTTCTAAACTCAATCAGATTATCTCAAGGTGTGAACTTCTAGGTGATTTAAGACAGCATTCGGAACAGAACATTTTAATTAGAATTGCGGGTAATGAGTAGAAATCATTGTCAAGATACACTTGTCACTCTTAATAAATATTTGTAAAGTATGGTGTACATCAGTTAAAAATCACACATCTTCGTCTCACTTATCTGTCCTGATGAAGATACATAATATATCCAAGACAAGGCCATAATTGTGAACGATGTTAAGGAGTGGCTATCTTGCTAGGACACACGTTTGGAAATGCCCTATACTCAGCTCACATTGGGGTTAAATCTTTGCTTATTTTTTTAAATAGTTTTGGATTTGTAATTATTTCAAAGTCACTTCCATCATGAAAAACCTTTTATGGTAACTTACACCATTCTGCTTGCATACTGTGTTATCTTAAGCAACTGGAAGAATTGTAATCCATCTTACATGACTGACAAAGTTTACTTAGCTTAAAATTAGAAAAGATTACATTTTTTTCTGCAAGAAACTGCCCAAATAATTTTCTTTAATTTGCCAAAAACCCATTAAAGTTGAATTAAGATAAACAAAATGAGGTGCTGTTAAGATTTTTTATATTTCAAATTGCAGACAAGAATACTGGATATTGGGCATTTTGTTTATGTGACCCTGTAGTTGGGATATAGCGGGTTGAATGATGGATGGATGGATGGATGGATGGATGGATGTATAAATTCAGGTGGAGAATTGTGCTGATATTGATTTGATTTGTTATGAAACATACATTCATTAAAGTAACATTGGTATCAAAAGGGCATTTGAAGGAACAGACTGCTAACAAAAAAGTACAGTACTTAAAACTAAATGGATAAAAAGTCTGAGTTAAGGACCTGCAATCTGTAAGTGTTGAAAACTGGATCACAGTTTCTATAATGAGAGAAGAAATAAGAGAACACATTAAAGGCTGGGATTGAATTCTGGTTGTTAAGTTAGAAAGACGTGTTAAGTCATACTCCAGCCTGGATTCAGGCATGTTAAACTACAAAAACATCTCAAATGTAAGCACCGCCTTGAATTGTACCATTACTTAAGAAGTCCTTGTTCTTGGTCATGGAAAGCCATGGTGACTGCTGGTTTTTGATCCCACCCCATTCCTTGATTAGGAACCAGTCTTAATCACAGAATTTAACTTTGCTACTGCAGATATTTTTGATACTTTGTCCTTTTTTGCAATTATCATCCAAAAGTTACATAGAGTGGACCAGATTAACACTTCATAATACCTCCAAACCCACCCTTCATTGCTTTCTAAATACATTTTTACAACAGTTTATGATGAACGCATATTAGTGTAAATTGAAGCAAGAAAGCTAGTGAGCTGTTGGTTGCATATATATTTAATCTCATTGTGAATTGGCAGCTGTTTAATGAAAATAACAGGTATTTAAGACTACTGTATAAGAATAAAAGTAGGCATTAAGGGCTAGGAATATTAAAATGTTAGTTAATTAAAATAAAGCCTATGAAAATTTTGCATTATCCTCAGTAATTGGTTTTTAAATAACAAATTAGATGGAGCAATATCATGCAGCAACTTTTGCTCTCTTTAGACTTGTGAGTAAGAACCCTTATTCTTCATTATTCATTTCAGGTCATTTTGAGATAGTCAGTAATGCAACCAAGAAGAACACCAAAGATGTTGGAATGACTTTTCCTTCCCCAGACTCTGATAGTGGGCCCCATACTCGTTTCTCTGCTGAGGCTCGAAATGAAGAAGCGTCTCACAACAGGCTACTGTTTGAAAGAAATGAGCATCCTCGGGTGTTCCTTTATGAAAAAAAGAGAAAGAACAGACAGAGACATCCTAGAGGTGAGAGTAAAGTCTGTTTCTTTTAGTATTTTAAGTCATAGCAAAATTAAAGACAGTGTGACCTGATATTCTGTATTTTCAGGAACAGTCTGGATTTAGGTATCCCAACATATTCTTAAAAACGCTTTGTCTCATAATTTACAGACATGAGTAAAGTCTTACTACATGGCCTTCCTCTGATATTGTACTGTGAATTTTGTGGTCACATACATCATGGCTAGGTACTAATTCAGGCGGTGTTTAATTACCAGTCACATTAGTTATTTGCCAATGCATGCACTTGCAAATAGCTAGTTTTAGCTATGTATAGATCCTATATAAGATGGCTTCAGGCGAAATATATTGTTCCTATATAGTAGCTCATCACTGCAAAGAAACACTTAAAATCTGCTTTTGTAAATTATTATACCACAGCTGTCAGTGGTGCAGTTATTTTGACAGTAATAGTGTTATCTGTGACACAGTGATAAGGTATTATAATTAGTTTGTGTATGTGCTGTGCCGCCTTCTAGTTCTGAGGAATTTTCATGTGTATTTAAGTGGGTGAAAGGTGTTAGTGATTGTTCTGATTCCAAAAATAACAGAGAAATAAAAAAAAATGATAAACACATGGAATGACATGTGAATCGTTACAATCCATTCAATCAAGTTCCAGATCTGTCTACCTGTTTATTGGGAGAATCCAGTCAGCTTCTTATGTTGTGGGAACAAGGTATTATCTTGTGAACTAAAGTTATTAAAGTGAGAGCACAAAATAATGGATAGTGTGTACACTGTCCCTAAGGGCCGATTTATACTTCACGCTCAGAACGCGTACGCGCCCGCATCATGGCTGCCACGCGTTTCCAGCGTTCATTTCACACGTCCTCTGAGCAGGTCCTCAGAAATTAACGCGACACGTGCGCGAGTTGCAGTACCAGCAAAAAGTCGGGGGGCGCAGTGTGCTAAAAGTCGGAACGTGACGTCAGAGTCTCTGTTTACTATCGACATGTGACAGCAAACCTCTATGGAGATCCTTCAGGGATCGATGTGCGCGCTTTGCTGTTTGATGAATGGTTCAAAGCGGTGAAGCAAAATGCCGACATACAGATGCATTCGTGGTGCTTTTATATTCAAGCGTCGCATATTCCCGATCGTAATGACACGAT
>JANRMT010062807.1:54833742-54864446 GCA_026402145.1 Polypterus bichir lapradei | reverse complement strand
TACCCAAATCGGTACTCGTGAATCTAAGATGTTCAACAGGCATTCCCTGTATAAAGTTGTGGATTTTCCTGCGAATATTTAGTGGCAGCGTGTCTATGAACGTAAAAAAGTTTCTCTCGCACTTTTTGCTGAGTTTGTGCCAAACACTATTCTATCCCTGACCATCTCATCTTCATTTGCATAAGCACAGTCCTTCACCAGCAATTTTAACTCCGTTACAAAGTGATCAAAAGTCTAGTTTATACCCTGCGTCTTCTCATTAAACTTGTATCTCGCGAATATCATATTCGTCGTAGGCATGACAAACGCCAGCGGCAGCCTGTCTATGAACTTAATTTAAACTTAAGGTTTACACCGTGCTTTGTTTCCGCAGTAGCTGCACTTATGAATATGCTTGTATGCGTCACTCGCTTCATATTCTTTTGCTGCCTTCTCAATTGTGTAATACGTTTTTTGAGCAGGTTTCATTCATCAAAGTGATCACTACCCAAATCGGTACTCGTGAATCTAAGATGTTTAACAGGCATTCCCGGTATTAAGTTGTGGATTTGCCTGTGAATATTTAGCGGCAGTGTGTCTATGAACGTAATTTAAACTTAAGCTTTACACCTTGATTTCCTATTGATATGTGTACAAAGGCTTGTTCAGCATCAGAGGGTTGTTCCTTTCCTACTGCATCAATAAGCAGCTCGTCTTCGTCTTTATCTGAGACATCACACACTGCATGCACGGATTTACCTTTCCCAGTCCTGCAAAGTCAGTTCACCTGAGCCACTTGGAGTACATGCATCGAAGGTTCTCAGCTGTGCTTGTGCTATCTCATGCGATCTTGCAATGTCCACACACACAGACGGACATCTTAAATTCACCACACACGTTTATTTACAAAGTCTATTTACAAATACGTCACGTGCACAAACCCCAGTGCCTCTTGCACCGATTCCCCAAAGTCCAGGGCTCACAGTCTTTGTGCCTTTCTTCTGGCCGCCTCCAGTCCTCTCCCCAGCTCTGTCTCGCTACCTCCCGACATCCACCAATGACTGGAGGGAGGCGGCCCCTCTTATAGGAACCCGGATGGGCTCCAGCTGCTTCCCGGCAATTAGTCTTGGCCACACCCCTGTGTGGCGGAAGTGCCGGCTGCGCACCCAGAAGCCGTCCGGGTGTCCCATGTCGTCTTCCCCCCGGCACTTCCTGGTGTGGCAGAAGTGCCGGGCTCCCGGGATGATAAGGCACTGGGGCGCCGCCTGGCGGTGGCCACGGGTCCCTACAGGGCTGGGCTTCCAAGCCCCCAACCCGAGGCCTCCTGTATAACCAGGACGGACGCCCCCTCTCGGTCTGGAGGAGGCACACGCCCTCCTCTTGTCCTCCTGGGCGTCCCGGCCGGGCTCCAGCCCCGGCCGGGGACCACAATATATATATATTTAGTAAAGGAAAATTGGTGATATGTGGGTACGAATTTTGCATTCTAATTATTTACTACATAATTGGAATCATTTTTTGGATATTAAAGTATATGTTATTTTGTCTTGTTTTATAAATACCCTACACTGTGCAAGTTGTACTAAAAACTATTTTGAAATAGTACCTCTAGCTCATTTCATTTATATTCCAGTATTTTTTACAATTCATCTAGCCAATATATTGAATTTTTACCAAATATAACTTATTCTTAGGAATCCCTGGAATTGCACCGCCCAGATTTTATCTCTAGATCCCGAGAAAGAATGAAGAGACTATCGTTGAAGGCGGAAGAAAGGAAGGAAGAAGCTTTATTTCAAAATGAACGAGAACAGCTGTTTTGCTGTGATGCTGAGAGAAACCGACTAGCCAATAACTTGCGCAGACTTTTGGACCAAGGTGAGCACGCTTCTCATTCACATTAAATGATGGATATTATTTTGATTTTTGTGGCAGGAAATATCACCATAGAACAATTCTGTACACCATAGTGGTCATGCTCACAAATGCATTTCAAATTATTCAGAAAAGCTACACATCTGGCCAACTAAAGATATAATAATTCTATGTTTTAGTCTCTTATATTAAAATTAAAGTAGGTTAGGTTACAAGTCCACCCAGTGCTTTCTTCCTGAAATATTTCCTTGGGTAACTAAATTCTAGGGTCAACCCACAAAACATAACCATGGCCATGTATATGTAAGACACACAACACTTTGGATTAGACCTACTTATAATGCATCTATTAGTCACATATGGTAAAGTGTACTCGGGTAGTAATGACACAGTGGTTAAATGGACAGCAAATGACCATAGTCCAGCAGAATCCAAGCATTTTAAAACCAAAAAATGTTTCAATAAATAAGTGCTTGTCTTTAGATCCCTGGTGGTTTATCCATCCATCCTCTTCCGCTTATCTCGCTCCCAACCCTGAGAGGGCACTCCACCCTTTTCCAACTGAGGACCATGGTCTCAGATTTGGAGGTGCTGATTTGCTGATTCCCATCCCAGCCACTTCACACTCGGCTGCAAACCGGTCCAAAGAGAGCTGAAGATCATGGCCTGATGAAGTAAACAGGACAACATTATCTGCAAAAAGCAATGACCCAATCCTGAGCCCACCAAACCGGACCCCCACAATGCCATGGCTGCGCCTAGAAATTCTGTCCATAAAAGTTATGAACAGAATCGGTGACAAAGGGCAGCCCTGGTGGAGTCCAACTCTTACCGGAAATGGATTTGTCTTACTGCCGGCAATGCAGACCAAGTTCTGACACCGGTCGTACAGGGACCGAACAGCCCTTATCACGGGGTCCGGTACCCCATACTCTCTGAGCACTCCCCACAGGATTCCCTGAGGGACACGGTCGAATGCCTTTTCCAAGTTCACAAAACACATGTAGATTGGTTGGGCAAACTCCCATCCACCCTCCAGGACTCTGCCAAGAGTGTAGAGCTGGTCCATGGTTCTGCGACTAGGACGAAAACCACACTGTTCCTCCTGAATCAGAGGTTTGACTATCTGACAGACCCTCCTCTCCAGGACCCCCGAATAGACTTTTCCAGGGAGGCTGAGGAGTGTGATCCCTGTGTAGTTGGAACACTCTTTTAAAAAGGGGGACCGCCACCCTCGCCTGCCAATCCAGAGGCACTGTCCCTGATGTCCATACGATGTTGCAGAGGCGTGTCAACCAAGACAGTCCTACAACATCCAGACCCTTGAGGAACTCCGGGCTTATCTCATCCACCCCCAGGGCCCTGCCACCAAGAAGTTTTTTGACCACCTCGGTGACCTCAGTCCCAGAGATGGGAGAGCCCACCTCGGAGTCTCCAGGCTCTGCTTCCTCATTGGAAGGCATGTTAGTGGGATTGAGGAGGTCTTCGAAGAATTCCCCCTCCAACCCAAAACATCCCGAGTCAATGTCAGCAGTGCACCATCCCCACCATACACAGTGTTGACACTGCACCGCTTTCCCCTCCTGAGACGCCGGATGGTGGACCAGAATCTCCTCAAAGCCGTCTGGAAGTCATTCTCAGTGGCCTCCCCAAACTCCTCCCACACTGAGCAACCACCGAAGCCGCATTCCGCTTGGCCTGCTGGTACCTATTAGCTGGTTCCGGAGTCCCACAGGACAAAAGGGTCCTGTAGGACTCCTTCAGCTTGACGGCATCCCTCACTGCCGGTGTCCACCAACGGGTTCCGGGATTGCCGCCACGACTGGCACCGACCACCTTACAGCCACAGCTCCAATCAGCCACCTTAACAATAGAAGCACAGAACATGGCCCATTCAGACTCAATGTCCCCCACCTCCCTCAGGACTTGGTCAAAGTTCTGCCGGAGGTGGGAGTTAAAGCTACTTCTGACAGGGGACTCTGCCAGATGTTCCCAGCAGACCCTCACAATACGTTTGGGCCTACCAAGCCTGACCAGCATCCTCCCCCACCATCAAAGCCAACTCACCACCAGGTGGTGATCAGTTGACAACTCCACCCCACTCTTCACCCGAGTGTCCAAGACATGTGGCCGCAAGTCCGACGACGCAACTATGAAGTCGATGATCGAACTGAGGCCTAGAGTATCCTGGTGCCAGTTGCACATATGAACACCCCTATGCTTGAACATGGTGTTCGTTATGGACAATCCATGATGAGCACAGAAGTCCAATAATAGAACACCGCTCAGGTTCAAATCGAGGGGGCCATTCCTCCCAATCACGCCCTTCCAGGTCTCACTGTCATTGCCCACATGAGCATTGAAGTCTCCCAGCAGAACGAGGGAGTCTCCAGAAGATGTGCCCTCTAGCACCCCCTCCAGGGACTCCAAAAATGGTGGGTACTCCAGACTACTGTTTGGCGCATTGGCACAAACAACAGTTAGGACCCGTCCCCCCACCTAAAGGCGGAGAGAGACTACCCTCTCGTCTACTGGAGTGAACCCCAATGACTATATCTAGCCGGAACCTCTCGACCTCTCACACTAGCTCAGGCTCCTTCCCCTTCAAAGAGATGACATTCCATGTCCCAAGAGCCAGCTTCTGTAGCCGAGGATCGGACCGCCAAGGTCCCTGCCTTCGGCCACCACCCAACTCACACTGCACCCAACCTCCTTGGCCCCTCCTACAGGTGGTGAGCCCATGGTAAAGGGGACCCACGTTGCCTCTTCAAGGCAGACCCGGCCACCAGGTGCTCTCCATCGAGCCCCACCTCCAGTCCTGGCTCCAGAGGGGGCCCCCGGTGACCCGCATCCGGGTGAGGGGAAACGCCATCCAAAGTTTTTATTCTTCATGGAAGGTTTTCTGGTGGTTTGTATAGTACAGAATAGTTTTCTTACAGTACAGAGTAATTACTTTATGCAGGGTGATTCAAAAAAGAATTGAGCACATTCCGTAATTTATTACTCAGTAACTTAAGTATCATGTGAACATGTAGTCTGAATCAATTTGTAAAGGATCTTTCAATTTTTTCTTAACAATACAAATGCTTAATATGTACCCCTCGTGTCCTATGGCACTTGTCAATCTTGTTAGTCTGCTTTATCCTCAATCCTCTGTAGTTTAGTACCGCAGCCAGCTGGTACTGCTGCCACAAGTGTTCCCTAATTTCCCCAAGGACAAAAAAAATCTGTAAAAATAATAATAATTATAAAAATAAAAAATAAGGGTAGCACTGTAATTTTGTGTGCGCTGCATGTTCAGAAAATACAGTGAAATAGTTTTTAAAGTATACTGTATATTTAAAGATGTGTTAGCTTGTCACAAAGTTTTTTTTTTGTTTTTTTTTTAAATTTCAGAGATTTTCTACATGATATTCACTGCTTGTCTCTAAAACATGAAAATAATGTGTCATTCAAACAGAATAACGTCATGATGCAAGTTTTAAGTTATATAATAGATTTTGTAATTATATGCCTATGTCAAATATTTACACCTTTAAAGACAATGCTTCATTTCTTGCATGTGTGGCACATAACCATTCCAGCATGCTGCCAAAAGTCTCTCCTAAATTTGCTGAAGCTTTTAAAGAAGATACAGTCTTGTTTTTTTCCCAGATATAAATTTATACTCCGTTTCACTAACATTCAACTGATTACTGGTTCTTTTACTTGTACCCTATTAACCTTCTTCATTGCCTTTTCCAAAATCATTAGAGTGATAAGGTCAGTAGTTTGAGTCATCCTTTCTCAAATGCTGTAAGCAGCCAAATTTTTTCCCAAAACAATTGTATGATATGCTGATCTTGAAAGGCCCCTTTGATAAAGGCATTTGTCAGTTAAAAAAAAATCTAAATGATTTTTGAAAGGTGTTCATTCTCTTGCAAATACAATGCATTGGTTAGACTTTCAAATACAACACCTTCAGCTTCCCTTAGCACATCAAACACAACAACCATTTGACATGCTTTCACAACATCCTCTTTCAAGAACATGAGCTGTGGATTTTTAAAAGTTTAAAGACTGAATATCCTTCTTTAGTTTTAAATTGTAAATGGAAATGGTTAAACTTATTGTCAGCCTAAGAATAAAAAATAAAGTTTAAGTCAGTATTTAAAATACTTGCTTTGGAAATCTAAGAAACACTGCCCTTTATTTCTGATAAAATACCCAGGAAAACCCTGGAAATTTATAGGTGAGTTTAATTACAATGAAGTTAATGGTTTTTTACCTCAGAAATTAAAAATGTTAAAGTTGGACATACATGCTACTGTACACTACATTTTCAACTGCATGTACTTGGTGTATCTAACTTCTTTGATAGGTTAAGTTTGACTTTTTTTTTTTAATTCAAGAAAATCTTTCTCAGAAAAGAGAAATTACCAAGAAAGAAATGTTCCTCAGATCAAAAAGGTAAGAATCTACTGTTTTAAACTTTATACTGACTGAAATTTTACTGCAAATCTATTGTTACTTTTGAAATTTTTTTTTTGTTTGCCCAGATTAAAAGTCTGTAAAGTAACCCATTGTAGTCATAAAATCCGTACAGCAGTGAATTTAGCATTTACTTTTTGCATTTCTACTACAGCACAGTGTATGGCTGTACAGTGAATATTTTAGTTTTAAAACTTTTGAAATCAGATATATCCAACTTAATGACTTCATTCATATACAGCAAAAGAAAACTTATTGCTCTAAAGATGTTGTTGGCATTGAATTTGATTTGGTGAATCTCATACAGATAAAATCCACAGCAGCCAATGAATGACCAGTTTAACCACAAAGGATTAGACATGTACATCAAATTAGTGTGGAGAGTGATAGTTTATACACACTGACAACTACTGTTATGGAAACCAGTAGTGTTGGTCTTGATTGACATATGTTGTTTACTCGATAGTAGGGAGTTAGCAAGGTGCATGTAGCTGGAAAAAAAATAGAAATATTCTTTTGATTAATCCTTTTGATTTTCATTTATACTTAAGATATATGGTTCCCTCCATAATATTTGGGATAAAGACATGTTTTTTTTTTTTAATTGCCCAGTGCTGAACGGTTTTCAGTTTTGTAATCAAACAATTCATACATGTTTAAATGTCAAATTCTCAAATTTTATTAAAGAGAATATTTAGATATTTTAGTTTCAACATGTAGAAATGACAACACTTTTTACACATATATTCACACACCTTTTCAGAGCATCATATTGTTTGGGACATTGTAATGGTATGTGCATTTAAAGTAGTCCTGTTTAGTACTTTATTGCCTATCCTTTGCAAGCAGTGACAGCCTGAAATTTGTGATTCATAGACACCACCAGGTATTGAGTATGTTCTCTGGTGATGCGCTCTACCAAGCCTCTACTGGCCCTGTCTTAAGTTCCTACATGTTTTGGGGGCCTCATAAGATTTCTCTTTAGCATGAGGAAAGAATACTTAATTGGATGTAGACTTAGGGCTCATTTATACTTCACGCGTACGCACCCACATCATGGCTGCCACATGTTCCCAGCGTTCATTTCACGCGTCCTCTGAGCAGGTCCTCAGAAATTAGCGCGACCCGTGCGCGAGTTGCAGTACCAGCAAAAAGTCAGGGGGTGCAGTGTGCTAAAAGTCGGAACGTGGCGTCAGTGTCTCTGTTTACTATCTACATGTGACAGAAAGCCTCTATGCAGATCCTACGGGATGAATGCTTCGATGTGGTGAGGCAAAATGCAGACATACAGATGCATTCGTGGTTCTTTTTTATATTCAAGCGTCTCATATTCCCAATCTTAATGACACGATACATTTTAAAAGTCTCACATACCATCTTTTGTGCCGTCTTTTTTTTTTTTGCAACTTAACAACAGCAACATAATGTATAGCGCTGTATTTGAGCCACTGAGAAAAAAATAAAGGACACGGTGAAAACGTGTCTTTTGTGATTATAGGGAAATTTCGGCTTTAATCTCGAAATGTCCACTTTAACCTCGTAGTTTACTTTATCATTAATGCAGACCATCGTAAACGTCATCCCAGTTTTTAATCGCTACGAGTTTCTTGGACCTGACAACAGCGGCAAGCAGCAGTAGATCACCACACAGAACACATGACATGTATGATATTCCAACTCTCTGCACATTTAGAATCTTTAGATTTGTAGTTGATACCACTTTCATGATGAAATGCATTAAAGTGTGTATGTTACATTTTACATATAATTTCGTTTAAATAATGAATACTGTTAATAATTACACACATAGGGGAAATAATTACACACATGTGGGTGTCACGGTGGTGGAGCGATAGCACTGCTGTCTCACAGGGAGTTATGTTGCTGGTATTTCCTGCTTGTATTCCACACTGTGTTCTGGTTTCCTTCCAAAGATATGCAGATTTGGGGATTTGGTGCCGCTAAAATGACGCTAGTGTATACGAGTGCTTGTATTCACCTTGCGATGAACTGAGGCCTCGTCCAGGGATTGTATCTCACTCGTGCCCAATGCTTGCTGGAATGGACACATCCCTGGATTGATGGATTTAATCAATAAACATAATTTTCAGAGATATTGCGGTAAGGTGTCATCAGAATTTAATGAGTGTTCCGGGCAATTCACAACACAGAGAAGCCGAACATGTTCTCACTGTGATAATATCTCGCACTGCCACCTGGTGGATTCCTCCAGATTTATGTAAAGTACGCGCATAAGTATAAACACTACAACGCTTGCGTAGCAGGAGCGTCCGCTGCAGCATGTGTCGTGTCACGTGAAGTATAACTCCGGCCTAAGTCCATGGTTTTCAAACTTTTTTGAACAAGTACCACTCCGCCAGGACCAGTAAACTGAAGTACCACTGTCAATGAATCGTTAATTTACGCCCGTGTTGTTTTGAAGAAAAAGTCACTATAATCACTATAATGACTATAATTATGATGTTAAAGTGATATTAAACTAATTAAAGAATCGTTTTAAAAAAGTGCGAGGTGTATAAACAGGTAAAACGACTGAAAAGTCATATTCGCAGTTATTTGACGGGAGATTCTCGCTGACGAGAAGAATTTTAATAACTTTGTTCACATGCAAAATACATTATCACTTGTAAGGTTACTCACTCTTACTGCCATGCTTAGTGCGAAACATACGCTTTTTTGCCATCAGGTCCTGGATCCGTGGCAAAAGTGTGCTTACCGAGACCACCAGATCATATTCCAAATACAAACAATTTCTTGGTTTCGTCTTTATGCATGTCATGGAAGAAAAGGCCTTTTCGCATAGATACGTTGAGCCAAAGAGTAGCAGAGCTGTAATTGCCTTGGCACCGAGTTCATCATGCTCTTTCCTCACTTGACTCCAGAATTTTGTCACTGATTTTTCTTTGAACATTTCTTGGAAATGCTGATTATCTGTCATATCTATCAATATCTCTTGCTGCTGGGTGGAAAGATCAGCACTCATAATGTTCTCCATATTAAACGGCGATGTAATGCAGCGCTTTCCGACGTTGCTTCCTGACGTCAAGAATGGAAAATATGATACAAATTCCAAATGGAGCTTCTTCAGGTGGTTGGTAATAACTTTCTGTATTTCCCTTGTATCGACGGCAGCGTTTATTGCTAGAAATTCAGAGAGAATCTGAAGCATTTCCAAGTTTCCATTTGCGACCCGATTCATCCAGAAATAGAGTTTCTTATGAAAAGCTGAAACTTTCTTTTCCATTGTAAAAATGTTGTGTCCGCATCTCTGGAGAGACACGTTCAGTTCGTTTAATTATTTAAACACGTCTGCATGGTAACCAAGGCTGCAAACCCATGACACATCTTCAGACTTCTCTGCAAGGGATGATGAATCTTTCAGGAAGAGATACATTTCATCACGGAACTCAAAAATCCTCATCAGAACTTTTCCTCTTGAAAGCCATCAAACTTCTTTATGGAAAAGCAACGTCTTATGGTCAGAACCTATTTCTTGGCACAATTGACGGAACAACTGCGCGTTCAAAGGGCGGCTCTTGATGTAATTAATAATTTTTACAGCATCATTCAAGGTCTTGTGCAAAATCTCACTCATTCTCTTCGATGCCAGCGCATGTCTATGCAGGATGAAATGAGAGGAAACTATCGAATTATTTTGTTGCCTTGCTCTCGCAATGAAACCAGCTGTTCTTCCTGTCATTGCTGCTGCTCCATCTGAAAAAATTGCAACGTACCATAACCAAAAATTATCATGTTCGCGGAAGAAATTATCGATATGTTTGAAAATTTCCTCACCAGTTGTTCTCTCAGGTAAAGGTCGACAAAAGCAAAATATGTTCGATAATATCTTCAGAATCTGGAACCCGAACAAAAACGACCAACTGGACTTCGCCTGGAATATCTGAGATTTCATCCAACTGCATCAAAAACTCCTTAGCTGCAATTATCTTCTCAACCACCTGTTGTATCAAATCCTCCAATATATCTTTAATTCTCCTTTGCACGGTGTTATCAGAACATGGGATACTTTTCAAAATGCTGGCTATTTTGTCGTCAAACATGATTGATACGATTTCTATTGTCGAAGGAAGCACAAGTTTCTCAATGACAGTATGGGGTTTATTTTGTTTTGCCACTAGCAATGACTGAGCATATGATGCCTGCAAACACTTGTCAGGCAATCTTGTTGTTTTTCTGAACACTGTCTGCTGCTTCAAAAATTCATCTTTACTCCTGACAAAAAACGACAATGGCTTTCTGTTGTGATCTTTGTGCTTAGTTGTAAAATGTCACTGAAGTAAGGATGGCTTCATACACTGGTTCGACAGTACCTCATTGCAGATAACACACACAGGCTGCTGATGAGTGTCGCTTTCAATGTAATAAAACCCCCATTGCAAATAGTTTTCGTTGTACTTGCGATTTGGTTGGGTTGTCTTTATTTTCTTTTTTGGTGGTTCTTTCGGTGTATCTCGTCGCTCAAGATTCAGCGGAAATGTTGTTTTGGTAGCACTGGAAACTTTGCTGTTCGAACCGCCTCTTTGTGATTCTTGCACAGATGTTGCCACTTTTCTGATAACGAATTTGTCCATCTTAAAAGAACTGCGCACAACACAACACGGTAAAATGGGTAAACAGCGGGTAAATCACTTTGCACGCAGATCGGAAACGCACCACCTTCCTTGAGACATACCATAAATCAAACTGAAGAAATGAGACTGCTGAGAAGCCAGTTGTCAATTCCCACCAAATTCTTTCGTTTGTTCAAAGAAACGGACACAAAAAGGTCATTTCGCAATCCACTTTGAGAAAGGGTAGACTTGAGATAAGACCTGCGAGGGTTTAAGCTTGGGCGCCTGGGGCATAATAATACATTTTCTCCAACTTCTGGTGATTCACTGGCTGGGCGAAACTTGTTGTCTATTTCTGTGCTGTTCCAATTTCGGACCAAAGACGTGAGTAGGTAACGGGTTTTCGGGAAATGGGTGCCCGCGCTAATAAAAGCCGGCTTGGAGTCTTCCACGCATTTACAGTAGTATACTTATACTATATATGATTATATGCAACATATTGGCATTCTAGCAACATCGATTCATGGAAAATAAAGGACCACACAAGTACCACTTGGCATGACTTGAAGTACTACCAGTGGTACGCGTACCACAGTTTGAAAACCATGGGATTAAGTGACTGACTTGACCTTTCAAGAACCTTCCAGTTTATAGCTTTGAGAAACTCCTGTGTTGCCATATCAGTATGTTTGGGATCATTACCTGCTATAGGATAAAGCACTGTCCAGTGAATCTGGAGGCATTTGCTTGAACCTGAACAAACAAGATGTTTCTATACACTTCAGAATTTATATTTCTACTACCTTCAGCAGTTATACGAGGTGTGGCAGAAAAGTAATGAGACTGATTTTTTATTTACCAAAGTTTTTATTTTTTTCAAACATCAATGTTATCCCCTTCAAAGTAGTTCCCTTGGGCAGCTACACACCGATGGAGACGTTGTTCCCACTGTTGGCAGCAGCGCTGGAAGTCTTCTACCGGTATGGTCTTCAGCATGTTCGTTACACTCTTTTGGATGTTTTCTAAAGTCCCGAAATGACGTCCTTTGAGGACATTTTTCAGTTTAGGAAAAAGGAAAAAGTCACACGGACTGAGGTCAGGTGAATAAGGGGGCTGGGGAACCACAGAAATGCGTTTTTTCGATTGTCCTTCTGCTCAATTGTGAGGTTTTTCGGCACCATTTTGGCACAGACCTTTCGCATGTGCAAATGTTCAGTCAAAATTTGATGAACGGTAAATCTGTTCAAATTTAATTGTTCACTCAACATTCTTAATGTTAAACGACGGTCTGATCTCACAAGAGTGTTCACACGTTCGATGTTTTCATTGGTTTTCGAAGTTGAAGGCCTCCCTGAAAAACTTGAGCTCGGGATAAAGAATGTTCCCCATAGGCCTGTTTTAACTTTTCAAACGTCACACTTGCCGATTCTCCAAGCTTAACACAAAATTTAATGGCACAACGTTGCTCCAAATTCCGCTGTTCCATTTTGTGTGACGCACAACCAAAAACACAACTTCGCTAATAGCAGTCACAAAAATCACGTAGTTAACGGAAGGAGTTGAAACTCGCACTGAGCTATGGGAGGGTACTGATACACGTGCTCTATCAAGGACAACAGCGCAGCGTTGCCAGTTCGCTTGCAGTGTTGCCAGTCTCATTACTTTTCTGCCACACCTCGTATCATATGAAAACAAGTAATCCATACATGCCCAGGCCATAATACTCCACTGGCCCACCATGTCTCAGAGGTAAGGCAATATGCTTTGGATCTTGGGCAAGTTCCTATTTTGCCTCCACTTCTTTTCTCTTATTATCAATCTGATATAGGTTAACGATCCTCTCTGTTCACAACAACTTTCTCAGATTTCAGATTACACCTTTAAATTCTTGTTTGCAAACTATAATCTGGCTATCCTGTTTCGGTGGCTAACTCGTGGTTGGCCTCTTGTAGTGTAACCTCTGTATTTTTGTTCAGAAAATCTCCTGCAGCTGGTAATAATTGCCAAATCTGCAGGTGCCTCCTAGAAGTTATTTCTGATCTCTTGGAAAGGTGCTTGTAGATTCTTCTTCATTCTGTTGAGAATTATTGTCATCAGCAGTTGTCATTTTCCTAGGCCTTACCAGTCCCTTTGCAATAACTAAGTTCACCAGTTCTCTTTCTTCTTAATAATGTCCAACATGGTTAACTTTGGTAATTGGCCAATGTCTTAGTTTTTTGGATTTTTTTTCTTGGTTTTTAGCCTCATAATGGCTTCTTTGATTTTTATTGGTAAAATTCTGGTCCTCGTGTCAAGGCAGCAACAGACTGCAAAGGTAATCAGTAACTGAGACCCAAACTAGATGCCAAAAGCTCTCTTATACCTGTACTAATTAGGCAATCAAACACACCTGAGTAATCACAAACATGTATGAATCCAAATATATTATTAATAATACAGTATATATAATTTTATTTTTCTTCTGCTAGAAAATATTCCCAGTTGCCTGAGGTCCGAAAACGGCAAGAAGAGGAGAGGAGACAAGCAGAATATCGATGTAACCGAATGAAGGCTGAACAATACAAACGGGTAGGCAACACTGTGACCTTAACCGTAATTATTTGTGGAAATGAGTACATTTTTGGGAACTTGCATTATATTACACAAAGTAGATTACATGTGAGCAGATGATAGCTAAATAATGCTTTAGTTTTTAGAAATAATTATTTATGTCTTCACTGAATAAAGCATGAAAATGTACAATTACTATTGTATATTATGGCAATGTGAGTATAGCTTATACCCCTTTTTCTGCTACAGTTCAGAAACAGATGTGTCCTGGAACCTCATATAAAATCTCATGATTGACTTGGTTCTGACTTGGAATTTGAAACCTGAATAAACACAAAGAAGTTCAACACAGCTGTGCTGACATTGTAGTTACAGATTGTTCTCAGGTGACAAAATGATTATCCAACTTTACTGTTCTGTTAGCCATTTTTAAACACTTGAATTGGCTTTGTTCATATCTAAATCACAACTGCATAAAAATAAAGATGAAGCATGAATGCTTAGTTTATTTGGATGAGCTGGCAATGTGCAGTATCACTTGGGAGCATTGGTCAGCAATGATGAAGTATACTGGAAAATCCGGAAGAAGCTGGTTGCACTGTGTCTAAAATAGTGCCGATAAAAAAATGAATAAATAAAAAATAAAACCAATGTGTAAGGAACAATCCAAAAGTCTTTCCTATTTCCTACTGTCTTTCCTATTTTTGATATTTTCAGTTTACAAGATAGCACTTGGTTCTTGGTAGTAATAGAAAAGTAGAATTAGTTGCACTGTAAGTTGTTTCATTTTTTATGGTAAAGAGAATGGATTATATTAAATCATGTTGCTATTATTTTTTTTATTGTTTCAAAATATTTATCTTAATCAGAGCTGAATGAGCATTGTGCTTTCAGTTTTAGACACACATGATTATTGCCTAGCCCTAAAAATATATTTAATATGCACTCTTCACATCTGTTTCTCACTTATAAAATTGCACAAATTTCTGAAACAACCAGCTACTTGGTATTTTTTGAGTGGAAAATTATAAGATAACTAAGTATTTTTATGGCAAGCTTATTAAGATGATATAAGAGATCTTGTCTAGCAAAAATGACTACTTGTGCTGCTAAGCTGTATTGATAATTCTAATCCTAGCATTTCACCTGAATTATGAACAGGCTCTGTTAAATTGCTATATTTTTCTGACTACTGCCATTACATTACAATTTACTGAACAAGGAGTTCCTGTGTTGTTGTGATCCAAGCCAATTAATTTCAAGCATTCATAACAATGGAAATGTGTGTCTATTAGATTTTTGTTATTTAAAGTTCAGTGCTTTATGTTAAGACATTATTTATGCAAGAAAATTGATAATGCTATGTTTATTTAAATTAATATTTTATTATTCTAAGGATCTTTTTGTAATCTTAAATACATCTAAAATATCTGAGGGCATTTAAAATACAAAATACTTGCAGAGTGTATACATGGCCACTCATTGCTCAATAACCATAATATGAACTCCTTATATAAAACATAGCAAAATACCCGCGCTTCGCAGCGGCGAAGTACTGCATTAAAATTTTTATTAAGAAGAAAATTAAACCTTTTTCAACTGAGGGAAAATATGCCAATAATTATTTGTTAAGGATCTCTTTGTATACCACATTGTGAGTTCGGCCCTCCGGTTGTAATATGACCAAGCTGTGCGCTGAGCTTACTCTTGAGCATGCATTTTACAGTTGGCCATGTGAACAGTAATCTTGTTTCAAATCTCACAGCTTGGATTGCTGCTGTCATAATCGGTTTGAGTTTCATGGTTTGTTTCAATTACGACAGTATTTGCAGGACTTGTGTTGAAGTGACATTCGGCATCTGTCAAGCGTTGTAAGCATTACAATCGATAACTTCACATCCAGCTTTTGAGAGTTAAAACATTCATAAACATCAAAGTGTCCACTACTGAAATCGTCACCTGTGAATCTAAGATGTTTAAGAGGTATTGGCGGTTGCTGAAAGGTGTAAAATATTTGGCCATTTCGGTACACTTGAAAGCGACAACCGAACAATTCAGCGGCAGCCATCAACTCACATGCAGAACCATAGGTGAAGGGCTTAAGCATTTCACTCTTCTAGTGCTCCTGTGTAGTATAATTATCTCCTGTACCATCATCAGTCCACACCTTAACCCTGTCCCAGTCATTCAATACATAAGACACAATGTTCCTCCGGATATCAAGAGTCGGCCTGATATGGCCATGCAATATGTAACAAAAAGAATGGAAAAGGTAGGTGCCGTCTCCGGGCATGGAAACCACTCGGTAAGTGACAGTTCTTTGATCGATGGTGATCACCTCGATAGACATGGTAATGGGGGTACGGTTGGAATGATAAAGGAAATGGGTACCTGAGCAATGTAAAAGTCTAAAATACCTACACAATAACTATAATCGTAATAAACGAACAATAAAACAGCGGAGAAGCCGTGGATTGAATAAAAAGGCTGTAGTTATCAGTAGGGAGACGTGAATCCCGTGGCGAAGCAAAAAAAGGGAATGTAGAGACGGCGCGACAGACGGCCTTATATAGGCAGGCAGCCAACAACGTGGGAGGCATTGGGATAGGGGACCCAACGCCGCCTCACACGGTGACCGAGCTGCAGGCTATGGACGTATATATGTACGTAAGTAGGATTCAGTTAGCGTTGGGAACCCGTGTACCAAATTTCTTGAAGATGGGCCCATAAGTAACAAAGACTGTTGAAAAGTTCAATATGGCAGCCGACAGTGGCGTCATACCACCGAAATAAGTATGTACATTGGTTTCGGTTAGTGCAGGGAAGCCGCCTACCAAATTTCGTGAAGATGGGGCCATAAATAAGAAAGTTAAACATGGCGGACGTTGTCGACTGTTATGACCGTTACGTGTAGAATTTCAAAATGAAACCTGCTTAACTTTTGTAAGTAAGCTGTAAGGAATAAGCCTGCCAAATTTCAGCCTTCTACCTACACGGGAAGTTGGAGAATTAGTGATGAGTGAGTGAGTGAGTCAGTCGGTCGGTCAGTCAGTCAGTCAGTCAGTGAGGGCTTTGCCTTTTATTAGTATAGATACAGCAGTTGTTCAGGGCCAGCATGGCTAATCTAATTAATTTTGACCAGATTATGATTTTGGTGCCAGATATGCTAGTTACAGAAATAGTTTCAAAGGTTTACAGAGAATAGTGTGATGAGCAAAAAACATACAGTTCTGTGGATGAGAAGTACCCTGTTAATGAGACAGTTCGTAAAACTCTCTGAAGCTAGGAGAAAGACTACAAATACTTAGCAGCAGCTCTTAACAAAAGCGGCATATGGAAGGGGTTCTCTGAATGCATAAATGACTTTAAAGTTGAAGGGTAAAGTAATGTTCTTGAATAGTGTGGGCAAGTGGATAAAATAAGGTAGGTCTTCGACATTGTAAAACTAGGAGCTGAAGAACTGAGGAGCGTAAAAAAAGCATGGGTCTGAGAGTCAGAAAGACCATATCGACAAAGAGACTCAACCTAAGCAAGATCTGGAAAAAAGAGGTCAAAATAAACATAATAGAAATGTCCCACCTATGATTAAGAACACCAAATCTATAGTTAATAAAAGATTCAGTAGTCAAAAGTTTTTTTTATTAGAATAATCCGAAACTTAAACACATAGCAATGTGTGTCTCCATGTTTTGTACATGCTTGTTCGTGTCAGTGTTTACATGTGCAGATAATAATCTACACTTCATCAAAGTTACGAGATCACTTCAGAATGCTTACATTTATTTATCATAAGGGACACTTAAGCTAATTCCTAAGATGATGAACTAAGACAAATAGATTTTTATCTTCTCCCTTGGCTTTATTTTATATCCTTTTCAGTTCTTGTTTGCTGGAGTTAGTGAATGGGGGGCAAACTATAAAATGTAGCTCTTATTGTATATATGCGTAGTAAATCCTTATATTGGGGAGGTAGATTTAGGCAAGAAGTAGTCAGAATATTCTAAGTTTGAAAAAAGACCATCTGAGTAATTTTATTTAATAATGCTAATGAATTTTACAGCCAGTCATGTTTTTACACAAGTAGTACTAACCAAAAGGCTGACGAGATATTAAATCTATTATAAATAATTGCTTATGTTCATATATTAATACTTAATCTATTGCTTGCTGCCAAGGAGTACTTTTATACTTCTAAAATCATACCACAAGTCGATGGTTGTTAAACTTTTTTTTTTTTTTTTCTTTCAACTCAATTTTGACTTTTTTTGTGTCTTCAATACCCAGAATCGCTGCTGAACATCATCCTGGGGTTGGGTCCCCAAGTCGAATCACTGTCGTCCATCATTCCAATGCAGGTTGTAACAAAGCAGTAGTGATTGCTTTAACTACCCACAGCAACCAATCAGAAGACACTCCACAAACCATATGCGACCCTTTCCAAATTGGACACTGTTGTGAATCACGACTCCGTGTGACCCAAATTCAGACAACACATGGCCAATAGTTTGAGAATCTATGCCATAAGTGATAAGTGCATTTCAAAGAGTGATCACGATTACAATTTTTTAATACTGCAGTATATGCAGTAAATAACTCAAAATTTGTTTTGTCTTTTGCAGAAGATTGCCAACCGCATTTTAGGAAGAAAAGCACCTTGGGAATGAAAAATGGATCTAGAAGATGACAGTGGGCCTTTTAACTACTGCTTTAAGTAGACCTTGTTTTTTTAACATTTTCTTAACTTTGTGTTTGTCCTCATAGTGTTTATTGTGTTTTAAGGCGTGAATACGAATCATTTTAATTTTATTTAGGGAACAAATGACAAACCGTTGGATTATGTTTATGTAAAACAAATATGTGTGTGAGATTTTAAATAATGTTGTAATTAGGTCTGGGTCTCTGCAGTCGCTATAGAAGAACATTCTTACTTTGTAACTTTTAGACCGCTGCCTTCTTCCCATGAATATTGGTTTTATAAGTGTCTTGTCTAATAAATATTTGGACATGATAAAGATATTATTTTAACGTTTTACCAAAAATATTGGAGTTGAAGTTATCTGATGAAAGTACAAACTACCAGCTTTAACTTGAGGGACTTTATAGTTTGTATTGAAACCAATCCCTCCCTTCAAAATATTCACATTTTAATGAAGACACACAGAAAAAATATTTCTCCAGCTGCAATTACTCAATGCAACTTATAATATCAATAATTTAAAAAAATAATAAAAAATCAGAATCACTGAGATTCTTTATGAAACGGCTTATATTATATTTTTCTTAATCCCCTTGAATTAAAAATGAAAGTCATCACTTCAATCACATCTTCATTGCTTCCTTTCAAATACATTGTAGTGGCGTAGAGAGCCAAAATTATGAAAGCTGAGTCACTGTCCAAACACCTACCTGTAACAATTTATAAATGGTCTTTTTTCATGATCACCAAATCCTGTGTGTCTTGTGGATTTCTAACAGTTAAACCTAACATTTAGATGTTTTTTCAGTCAGCACATTAATACATTAATAATGTTTTTTATTATAATATTTTAATTGCTTTGCTTCGGAAGCATTAAGTTGTGTAATTGTGTGAAAAAAACTTTTAAAGCCAGTGTTTAATATTATTAAGTGAAAATATTTTAATACTTTGTATATTTTGGCAATGATGTAATTGTATGCTCTTTTATATATTTTTTATTTCTTTTGTTTATACAGCAATGAAAAACTAATGTATTTATTGGAAAAAATAAATACCCACATTTTGTGCTTTTTTCATGTTTATTTTTTTATACCTTCATTTGCCATTGGATGGCATAATAACCTCAGAAAAAACATGAATTGTGTGCATTTGCTGCTCTTCTCCTGAAATGTTTGTAGTACACATAATATATCAGCTTATTTTATTCTTTATATGTCCTGCTCCTGATAATAGCCTTTTAATTGTTGTCAGTCAATATGTAAATCATGTAAAATTCACAGGTAATACTGAGACCACTGATCTGCTAGCTGATACAAGATTAGATTATCAATTTACTTGTTTCTTTCTGTTGGTGGCTCAGAGCTCACATTTTCCTTGATCGTTTTCATCTGTCTACTTCACTTTTTGCCTCTTTTGTATTCTGCCTAGGTTTTTTTTTTTTTTTTTTTTTTTTTTTTTTTTTTTTTAAATGAGCATTTTTTCTTTCTCTGTTGGAAGGATAGGGTCAGGGGGTCCAGTAAATTTTCTGAAATATTTGGTACAGAACTTCCATTTAACAGAAGCCATCTTTGAGATGGCCTTTAAATGTTAGATGTCAAAGTAACCTTGATGGCCATGTGATCTACAGTGCTCTTACTTGACTCTTTAATGACAGTTTGGATAAGCCCCAGGATGCCCTCTTCTCACCAGCCTCTCACTAGCCATAGTGACTCTGCTCCTAGTGCAAATCCTTAGCCCAGAGTTATTGATCTGATTTACTGGAACATTCCACTCCTAACTAACATTGCTTCCTGGTGCCAGAGGCCATTTCTGTTCTGCTGGTATTTAGAGAGTGTTCACACTGGGTTTTAAGAAATTAGACAGGATTAATAATACTACTGTACAGTTGGTTAACTTGTATAAACTGATTTGCCAGTTTATTAGGTACACACAAATCATGATAGTGGGGCTTGGTGTAAATCAGGCAGAAACGCTTTTCCGTGTTCAGGTTAATGTTTAGTTCAGCATTGGAAAGAGTGACCTTACTAACTTTGAACATGGCATGATACTTGCTACTAGAGGTTTCAATTCTAACATTTCAAAAACATCTATCATATTGGGCTTTTTATATACAACCCTTTCAAGGTGTAAAAAAGCAAAAAGACTGCAAGTGATAGGGAATCCTGTGAACAAAAAGCAGAATATGGGTCAAAGCAGTTAAAAGAGATTGGCAAGAGGTTGTTGTACAAGCAAACAGACTGTTACATCCCACCTCAGCATTAGTGTGCAGAATGTAATCTCAGAACACAGCACTTATCAGACTTTGCCTCAAATAAGCTATAACTGACAGAGGCCATTTTGGGTACTGATATTCCAAAAGAAAGAGGAACGTGCTATTCAATGACAACAGAAGCATCAAAACTGGACTTCTGCTTGGTCAAATGAGTCCAGGTTCCTTTTGCATCATGGAAGGATCATGAAAGGATCAGAATTAGGCTCAGGCAACATGAGTCAATGAAGTCCTGTTTGCTGTCAGCACTACAGACATATGAAGACACTGTGATGTTGTGTGGAACATTTTCTTAGCAAACTCAAAGTCCCTTAATACCAACTGAATAATTTGCTAACCATGTTCATCCCTTTGTGACCACAATTAATCCATGCTTGGACAATTACAGCATGACAATGAACCAGGTCACAATTTACCAATTTGCCATAGCAAGGTTTTCATTTCTTCAATGGCCTGCACAGTCCCCAGATCAAGCATCTCTGCTTGACTTAACAAATAACTAACTTAAGTCCTACCAATGTCTCATCTAGATACCTTTAGAAGTTGTGAAGTTTTAACTACAGTAGAACCCGATTATCCATGCCCCAATTTATAGAAGTGCTGCATTATCCAAGGCAAACTGTAATGTAAATGTAATACACTACTATTCTTATTCAGTAATTCATAAAAGCTTTGCCATGAACACTGTACCAACAGCCTATTGCTTCAACACATTTGGGACTTCACGGGGAGCAGTTTACTGCTTTGAATTGATCAGGACTTCATGGCTACCAAGAGGAAGTGGTTCATAATGTGGTGTGATGGCACGGCACACCAGTGAGGCTGGCATTAGATGGGGTGGGTTTCACTACAGTGGTGCTGATGTCTGAAAGCTGGTGTCTATGCCAAAGTTAAAATTTCAGTTCCTCGCCAGGTTGTTGTCTGTATGGAGTTTGAACATTGTCTGCTGGTCCATGTTGGTTTTCTTCTGGGTACTTTTCCATTCCTCCCATATACCCAAAGATTTTCCACACTTTTCAGTACTTCAAAGTTCAGTTAATTGGTGATTCCAAATTGGCCTGACCAAGACTTCTATTTACAGCATCCTCTCTCAATGCAATAACTCTAAATTCTGCATCCTTCAACATGGAAATCACTTTCTTCATTATTGTGGACAAAACATCTACAGTCAGAAGCTGTGTGAGTATAAGAGTCCTGACGTTTAGGTCTTGACAGTCTTTACCTACAGTATATCTTTACCATGGCCTTGACAGTCTTTACCTACAGTATATCTTTACCATGGCCTTCTTTGGCATTCAACATGAGACATCAAGTTTTTTGCACCAGCCTGGAACAACTTAAGAAATCATGTTTAAGCTTGCTTTTTGAACTCCACTGATTGAATTTGACTGGACTCGGAGACCAATTGAGGCACAACTACAAGCAAAAATGGTGTGTGATGGTCCAGGTTGGCTCCATGCTCTTTAGCTGCTTCCAGGAGCTTCTTGAACCCGTAACTCTTGATAATAATGTACCGAGATGAGCCAGCCAAATGAGGACACACAAATTCAGCAAGGGGTGGTGCATAAATGTCAGTGCTTTTATTAAACCAGAAAAACACGCAGTGTTCCAAATAGAGCAATGCAACAATGATCTTCAGAAATCAGACAATAAAAAATAATGCATAAAATCAGGTGAACAAGGAGGTTAAAAATATCCAATAAATAATTCAATTAAAATGAGGTTAAAATCAGGAGTGCATCTATTCTTTTTTGAAACCATGAGCCTGGTTTCTTCCTTCTAAATTCTGACATCTCCCCGGCTTGCCCTTTTCAGATTCCTCAGCACGACGTTTAGTCCTCCACCAGCACGCACAGATAAAAGTTAATCCAGCTCGTTGCCAGTCTGTCAGTGTTTACAAAGTGCCACACGGAGCTTTGCTCTTTGCTCCCTCCATGCCGCAGTCAGTCAGGCTTTCATGGGAGCCTCCCAGTGCTCCTGCTCTATTAATACTCAGTAGGAGCAGCCTCTCTGACCCTCAAGCTCTTCTCTTGGACTCACTTTACCTTCCATATTCTTACCCTTGTGATTGCACCATCCCCATCCCGTTTCTGCCCATCTCTCTATTGTTGTTAATGTCCATTCCTCTTCCTCATTCTTTTTCCATTCTTGTTCTTCTCTTTTTCTGATGTGCTGGCTTCCTCTTATATCCTGTTTGAATGGGTGTAGGTGTGATATTTTGCCTTCTCCGAGGAATGAATGAGGCCAAGCAACCCAATCAACCCCAGAGGAACACGTGCTCTGACACACCCACACCCAATCTGAGCCTACATGCTTTGGGACATGATTATTTATTTAAAAACTGCACTGCACCATGTACCTCTTAATCACATGCTGACAGAGCAAAATGTCCACTTGGCCATGTACAGGTAGCTAAGTAGGACTAAAGGTAAGTAGGACTAAAGAAAAAAAAATAGAACAGAGATTATTTGTTTTGGACTTTCTGATCTTATTTGTGCTACAAAAATTAATCTTTACCCCTTGACAACCTACTGTAAACCCTTTGCAAAAAGCTTGGTGTTTGATATTTGACAATGCCTTCAAATTTGATAAACAAATTAACTCCGTTGTTAAAGCCTGTTTCTATCAGTTCAGGGTATTAGTTAAGGTCAAGCTCTTTCTTTCTTTTCTGTACATGCTTCTGAAACACAAATTCATGCGTTTGGCTTTTCTCAACTGACTATTGCAACTATTTATGCACTGGAGTTAATCACTCCTTCCTTGCTTGTCTTCAGCTCATCAAGAACAATATGTCTGGCTTCTATTGGGCACATAAAACCAGAATCACAATCGCACCAGTCTTAGCTTCTTTTTACTGGCTTCCTGTTTGCTACAGGATTGCATTTAAAATTTTACTGTTTGCTTTTAAGTCCCTGAATGGTTTAGCCCCCTTTTTGTCTTTCTGACCTCTTACACCCTTGGTCTTCTTCACAACAACTGAGGTTCTCGGACGTTATTGGTTAAGCCGAATTCTAGACTCGAGCTTAGAGGGGACTGTGCTTTTGCAGTAGCTGCCCCTAAGATTTGAAATAGTCTTACATTTTTATTTTAGGTTAGCAACAAATTTGGTCGCTTTTAATTTCTGCCTGGAAACCTGTCTTTTTGATTTAGTTTTTTAAACTTGTATGTGAGTATTTATTTTTGGTGTAATTATTTACTGTATATATCTATATATATTTACAGTATATATATATATATATATATATATATAGTTAGGTCCATAAATATTTGGACAGAGACAACTTTTTTCTAATTTTGGTTCTGTACATTACAGAAGTGCAGACTTTAAGCTTTAATTCAGTGGGGTGAACAAAACGATTGCATAAAAATATGAGGCAACTAAAGCATTTTTTAACACAATCCCTTCATTTCAGGGGCTCATCTGTAAAACACAGTGGAGGCAGTGTGATGGCTTGGGCGTGAATGGCTGCCAGTGGCATGAGGACTCTAGTGTTTATTGATGATGTGATACAAGACAGAAGCAGCCAAATGAATTCTGAGGTGTTCAGAGACATACTGTCTGCTCAAATCCAGCTAAATGCAGTCAAATTGATTGGGTGGCGTTTCATGATACAGATGGACAATGACCCAAAACATACAGCCAAAGCAACCCAGGAGTTTATTAAAGCAAAGAAGTGGAAAATTCTTGAATGGCCAAGTCAGTCACCTGATCTTAACCCAATTGAGCATGCATTTCACTTGTTGAAGACTAAACGTCGGACAGAAAGGCCCACAAACCAACAGCAACTGAAAGCTGCTGCAGTAAAGGCCGGGCAGAGCATTAAAAAGGAGGAAACCCAAAGGGTTTTCAACCAAGTATTAGAAATTAACATTTTATTTCCAGTTATTTAATTTGTCCAATTACTTTTGAGGGCAGCACGGTGGCGCAGTGGTAGCGCTGCTGCCTCGCAGTTAGGAGATCCGGGTTCGCTTCCAATTCGGAATATGTAAAGTCATTCCTGAATATATAAAGTCAGCATTGGAATATATAAAGTCATTCCTGAATATATAAAGTCAAAGCCTGATTATATAAAGTCAGCGTCTGAATATAGAAAGTCATTCCTGAGTATATAAAGTCAGAGTTAGAATATATAAAGTCATTACCGAATATATAAAGTCAGCGTCAGAATATATAACCTCATTCCTGAATATATAAATTTAAAGTCCGATTATATTGATATTGATTGAAAACGACTCAGGCACATTTTTAGTAAACTCAATGAGTTCCTAATACAACGTAATGAAGTAAGTTAACAAAAACATCTTCAGAAAAATATTAAAAAAAAACCCACTGTTCAATTAATTAATTGAAAATGATGTATGTGCCTGGCATTTTGAACACTATATTTATTTATTCTTTTTGTATGAGCGCATTTTTGGACGAACCTCACAAGCCCCATCGACTCTGAGTGACTTCTGCTGAAGTTTACCTTTCACTAGTACGAGTGAAATGACAAGCACGGAAATTTTATACATTCGGGAATGATTTTATATATTCCAACACTGACTTTAAATATTCAAAAATGACTTCATATATTCCGACGCTGACTTTATATAATCAGGGGTTGACGTTATAATCGGGAATGATTTTATATATTCTGACGCTTACTTATATATTCAAGTTTTCACTTTATATATTCAGGAATGACTTTATATATTCCGATGATGACTTTATATATTCAGGAGTGACTTTATATATTCAGGAGTGACTTTATATATTCCAACGCTGACTTTATATAATCAGATTTTGGTGTTATATATTCAAAACACTGACTTTATATACAGTATACCTAAAATCATTATATTTGCCTGTTTGGCACCCCATAATATATATATATATACACACACACAGTTGTTTAAGCATTAGGTGTGTTCTGTGTGCAAAAATCCTTGTAGCACTCACTGTGGTTCCTATTTAAAGTGACCCCATCTGCCGTTCTTATATTTGCTCATATTCAACTAAAATTGATCAAATTGAAAGATCTGTATCTGTGTTAAATAACATACAGAGCGATGCCTTTGTGGGAGCTTTAAGATCCATGCATTGTTTGGCAAAAAATGAGTTGCCATATACAACGTTGTTTGAAAAGCTGTTGGAACACTGCAAAGAAGTGGGTTGTTCCTTTTTACAACACCTCAATGCACATTACAACTCTGAAAGAATAATGCAAGTGCTTCTGGATTTTCACTTAATTCTCCAATCTGCCTCAAGAATGATTTAAGATATGAAGAGGTAGGGGAAGTGAAGATGAAGGCTGTTGTGATGAGAATGGCGCCCATACGCATGCGCCACACGGCCGTCCCGCCGCCAAGAGTTGATTCTACAATAAAATAGAATGAAAATAAAAAGAGGAGTACCTTGGAGGTTGATCATAACCCCGAAAGCAGATAGTAGACGTCACATAGTATATGTGTACCAAATTTCAGGTCAATAGGTGAAACTGTTTGCGAGCTACAGGTGATTTAAAATCCTGGACAAACAAACAGCCATGGTAGCGTACTATATAAGAAGATATTTTAGTAAAAATAAATGTGTTTTGCACTTTGTGAGCATATGACTGGATGACTTGACTTGGGGATTATGTAACACAAGAAATCCTAATTTTTTTCATGGATGTTTTTGATATTGTTTGCTGTTGTCTAGTGTTGGTCACTATAGATAACAGTTTTATTGGAAACATAGTTATCTCTGCTCAGCATGAAAACATCACTACAAAGTATGTAGGTACTTTGAAATAACTGAAATAAGAGTCAGGGAAAAAAAAATAAATAATCCTTTCAAAAGAGTTACGTAATTTGTTTGAATGAGTTATTAATTTATTCTTTTTTTTGCTTGAAACCTACTGTCTACCATACTGCTTGGTAGTTTGTCGTGTATAGTCAGGTGTGAAATGGAAAGAGAAACTTTGTTGAAGCTAGAGGACTATGCAACGCCCAATGGTTGGTAAGCACTATGAACTGTGCTGGTGCCAGGGGCTGTGGCTGTGAGCGAGGGTGTTGCTTCATTAGAAGGACAAAGGGGTAGTGAGAAAGAAATAATGGAAGTGGTGTCCACCAATCCGAAACCAGGAAGACCAATGGCATACATTTAAACTTCATGGCTCCCCCACAGTCTACTCCATTATAATGTACACTACATTCACATCTACAGACTTTGAAAGGGGACTTCCACCCTGTCCCCTAAGATCGTTTACATTTACCGGCATGTCTGCTTATTGTAAGCAGGGTTACCCCACAACTGCCAAATCACTTTCCAAAATATATACATATATATTCACAATAACAATATTCCTTCCCCAATTCCCCATCCAAATAAGGTAAATAAATTCACAGTTGTCCCCAATTCTGCCCCGCTAATCCCAGCTGGCAAAACGAGGAGTTCTAACAATTGAGGACTCCTAGCTGTAATCACCTCTTCGTCATGAAAGACATACAGTCAGTTTTGCGCCATGACACAATACTGTAAGTCCTTTGAAAATAGCTCACTCAAGTCCGTAGGAATTAGTGGAACGTTAAATTCCCCGATAAAAAGAATCACTTCCACCTTCTGACAGGACTGTAAGAGCTCCTGGACTTCTTACATGGCCAGTGCAGTAGCTGATCTGCTTTTTTACCCTCCGATTCTCCTTTTTCCTTTTTCCTCCTCTTCTCTCTTTAAACGGCGCGCTTTATACAAATGACTCCCCAAAAAAAAAACAGTAAAACCGGAAGTTCCACCTCTGGGGCACCGCTGTCAATCTCCGGATGTAAGAATTATCCCCACAACACCCAATCGACAACAGAAAACACATTATATTTATGTGGCAGCGCTACAGTACTTCTGATACACCTGAGTAACCTATGGCACTATAACTGAGGCTACCTGTCTTACAAAATTTCCCGGGCAACACAGCATGGGGAAAAGATAAATAAAACTTTAATCATATCACCTCTTAATCTCCATTTAGTTAAGATTCTTCCCTCTGAATGACTGGATTTCCTCATATAAAACAAACTGATTTAGTTTAACTGAACATCTCTAAAGTGGCATAGAGTGAGTTTGTTGTATGATGGTCTTTAAGCTCACGCAGAGTGCATCGAATGTCCTGAAAAACACTCCAGCCACATTCAACCCTGAAATTGGATTAAACTTGCTATGAAAATGAATAGGTGAATTGAAACCAATTTATACAGCCAGGAAAAGAGATGTGTGTGCAAACTATGGAGGCAAATGCTGGCCTTACTTGGGTTGCCAGACGTCCCTTATATACAGGACATGTCCCATATTTGATCATTTTGTCCCCTGTCCTGTACTGACCTTTCAGGGACACCCAAATGTCCCGTATTTAGTTCATTTTCAAATTTCATAATAAAAATATATTTTTACTACCTTCTTACAGTGCTTACCGTAGATCCCGGAATATAAGCCGAGAATTTCGTCCTAGATTTTTGGCTTGGAGTTTGGGGGTCGGTTTATACAACGAGCATCGTTTCAGATTCAAGATTTCCAGCGCAATGCCGGTTTTGCCGATCAATACGGAAGTAAATAATGACAAAACCACAGAGCCATCTTTCAGATGAAGAAGTAACTTTGCATGCCCGTACTTTAAATTAAATAAAGAATTTATTCAAAAAAGTGTTTTAGTTGTTGATTTTATTAATAAAATTTATAATAAATTATCGGGAAGTTTACAATAAAAATTTTTCTTTTGATTTACGACCAACATCTTGCGTTACGACCCGAATGCGGTCACGTGTATCCACTTGCGCGATTGTAAACAAACAACCAAGAGCGTTAGTAGCGTCAGTTGGAGCCCAGATGCATGTGTTTGTGGATGTAATTTCGGTCATTGCAGTGATTTACCTATATATATAATTCACTAAGACCATGCAAGCAAGACACATAATTGCTAAGGAAGGAAGAGAAGGTAAAGAAAGCGATCACAATCGAAACGAAGATGGAAATTGTGTGGAAATATGAGAGTGCGGTTCATGTGACCAATCTCGCTAATATGTACAGCATGTCGAAATCCACCATCTTGACAATTTTACAAAGAAAAGATTTGCATAAGGAGGCTCCTTCTAAACAATAACCACCTTCCGTTTCATTCTCCTCCTCCTCCCTTCCTGCAGCCCAAAGATGTCAAATTAAATGGTGAGTACAGTATGAAATTGTTGTTTCTAGAATAGAATAGAATGCCTTTTATTGTCACTATACACATCTACAATGAGATTAAAAGCAGCTCCTTCAGTGCAGAAAAAAAGTTCTGTATAGGGCTTGTATGGTTGTTTTTTTAGCCTTAGCATAACGCCGGATCTGTGGCCCCGCTTCTGCTTTCTTTCCCTCCTCCGTCTGCATCATCTCCTAGACCCGACAACAATCCACGGAGAGCCCGCTGGTCTCGCTATGTTGTCTGGGATGTTGTGCGTGTGATGAAAAACACTCGAAACAGATGTCTGGCTCTGGACACCGATGTCTATAAGGTTCTGATGGGTGTAGCGGATGTTCGCCAAACCAATCGTGCACAAACAAGGAAAAAAAAAAGAACAAAAACAACAAAAAAGTGCACTGAAAAGGAGAGCCCTGAGCCGCTGCGCGCTGCCATGCTCCTAGCTTAATCTAGCCTACTTCTGGTAGGCTAGGCACTTTTTATAACTTTGTGTTTTGGTAAATTATGCACATTATACAACCCTTTTTTATTATGAAAAGGTTAAGTAAGTGTTGCAGTGGGAGGTTCGGAACGCATTATGGGTTAGCCTTCGCAAACTAATTAAGTTATTAAGTCAAGGGTCCACTGTATTGCGTATTTAAGTTAGTCAAATTTATAACGAGTCTCCGGAAATCCACCCACTGATGTACCGTATTTGTGTATATAGTTTCAACACAAAGGCTTCATTTTACCAAACTTCTCCGCAATCACTTCCTGGTTTCCATCAAAAATGCCGGCAGTCTCAAATTCTCGCAGATAAACATGATAAATATACCTGAAGAGACACTTTTAAGGAAATTTAGAAAATTTTGCTTGGAGAAGGGGGTCGGCTTAAATACCGGTCATCGGCAAATACATGTAATTTAGTAGGTAGAGAAGGGGGTTGGCTAATATACCGAGTCGGCTTGTATTCCGGGATCTACGGTATTTGTAACTTTATAAGTAATTATGCTTTCTTTGCTCAGATTCTCTTGGTGAAAATAACCCAAATGTAATGAGGAAACTAGTGTTTGCTGCCTGTTTGCAACTTGTTCAGTTATTATGGTTGGCTGAGGACAGCAACACTGTTACCGTTTTGCTCTCCAGCCGCACTGCTGTGCAGTTCTGTATCAGCATTGCAACATGCAGGGTCAACAAAGTGTGCTGTTACTACTTGCCACAGCCACTTTTTTTCTAACTGCCTGTATTAAATAATAATAATATTTCCCTGTTGTCTGTATTAAATAAATATTTTCAAATTATTTCACTTTTACAGAATTTTTTTAGCTTGTATTAAGTAATTTTCAAATGGTTTTACTTTTGTTTTCCTCATAACCCATTAAAATCCTTGTTTTATGTTTTTAACTTATGTCTCTACTTTTATATAATATTGTTCTTGGTGTGTAGGGGGCATGTATAAATTTATATATATATATATATATATATATATATATAGTAATATAGAGAGAGATTTTAAGAGTGTTCCGTAATCTGGCAACCCTAGGCCTTACTGGCCTGGGATGGTCCATTCTTAGAGATGATGTTGTCATGGTTTTTTCTCTCTCCTTATTTTAAGCTACCTCATTGTAAAGTTTTGGACATCAAGGCCTGCTGCACTGCCACAATAGTGATGCTGTCTTTTAAGAAATTGCACGTACAATTATGTACAGCAAATAGTAAAATGCTTGACCGCTTCCATCCTCGGTGTATACTCTTTTAAATCCCCTTTTGAGACTCCAAGTATAATATTCTGTTAAAAATGAACATTTTAGCAGTTGAGTGCACATCAAGAAAATGCAAGAAAAGAATCAGGCAAGCAGTGAAGAAAATTAACAGTGGACTCAAGTGCCAGAGATGTCGTTTTCTGGCACAGCGGGCACGTATTGTTTGACAGGAATATTAAAGGTAGACACCTGTCTGTTGAAGCAGCCTTTATTCACCTCACCATTTTACAATTACCATTCAGCTCTTTGATGAAGCACTTTACTGTTGTGCAGACTTAAGGACTTTTTTTCTTTCTTTCTTTCTTTCTTTCTTTCTTTCTTTCTTTCTTTCTTTCTTTCTTT
>JANRMT010062807.1:54763418-54833732 GCA_026402145.1 Polypterus bichir lapradei | reverse complement strand
TTTCTTTCTTTCTTTCTTTCTTTCTTTCTTTCTTTCTTTCTTTCTTTTTGTCTGTCTGTCTGTGTGTTTGTCTGTCTGTCTGTCTGTCTGTCTCTGTGTCCATTTTAATACTTGTACTTTTGCAGATTTCTGTTTGGAAGTTGGGGTCACTTGGATTTTGAATTGTCCTGTTATTTATTTTCATTGCTCCTTTTTATGGAAGTATTTTTCCTTGTTACTGTGTTTTTACAGTTGGAAGCTGCATAAGGGTGGGAGTGTGATAAATCACGCTATGGTGATGGTCTTATCTCATGTCTTGTGTAACTGTTTATAGATTTCTTTTAATTTAAATAGTTATACAGAGGTGCTTAAATTGAGCCTTGTAAGGTGGTGCTGATGACAGCTTGTGATGGTGCGGATTGGCTCCATGCTTCCATTCTTCTTTGGAAGCCTCTTGTACCTGCCACCATCAATAACGTTACCAAGATGGGACAGAGAGATGAGGACTCAAAACATTAGTCAAGGGTTAGGTGCAAAAGTGATTCAGTGCTTTTATTAAAATTCAAAAACCAAATCAACAGTGTCCAAAAGTGTAGTGCAAAAAAGCCTTCCACAAATAAATAAATAATCCGATAAAAATGGAAGTGTTCATGAAGGTTAAAAACAATTCAAATAAATTTCCATAAAAGTGAGGTTAAAACATGGCAGAAATCATCTCCTGAAAATCACAGTCCCCAGAGCTTCCCTTTAAAATGGACATCTTCTCAGCTTACCCCCAAACAGGATGTTGCGGCTGAGTAGATGCCTAACTGACAGTTCAGCCAACCTTCTCCACCAGGTTCAGGCCCCTGCAGCCATCTGTGGCCCCGAGAGGGCACCACGCGGAGACTCCGACTGCTGCTGTCAGACTCACATCCATGCCTCCTCCACAGGACAACTTAACGAGCCTTCCTTCACCTGCAGCTCTTAAATGGTGAGTCACTATATCGAGAAGGGCATCACTGCAACTCCCTTAGTACTTAGCTGGAGTGATCTACTTGAGCTTGTGAGCATCAGCCACACGCTCCACTAGGGACTTCCTCCTGGCTGTGTACCTCCTCTCACTTATTCGTTCTCGCACTGGCTCTCTCCCATTCCTGCCTTTCTCTCTGTCCCCTTTCTTAACCTCTGTCCTCTCTTTCTCTTTTTGCCTTTCAATTTTTTTCCTCTCTGTTGTGCAAGCTTCTCTTATATCGCCTCTCCTAATTGGGTGCTGGTGTGAGACGATGACGCTCTCTCTGAGATGCTACTGAGGCACCTGACTGATGCACGCATTCGCACATACCTTTGCCATTAGCCAGACATCTCAACCGTCCCCGGAACGAAGTGCACTCAACCGACACCACGGACCACTTGTCACACAGCTCAGGAGAATGGAAATGGCAAGAAAGCTGCACAGGTGTGCATGTATCTGTGGCAGCCTGGTTGTGAGCAGTGGAGTGTTGCACCACTCAGCTTCAGCCTGAATGGGAGGAAGAGTCACAGTACAAGGGAACGTGCACTATGAGGTACGTAGTGAAATCATCTGAATGTAAGTAAAGGGCCTGATAGACAAGAGCAAAGCAATTACTTACTGGAGAGTAATTGAAGTTGGGGTGTTCATGGCCTTACAAATGCGCGAGAGCATGGGGTACAGATTTGAAGGCTTCTTTCCCAGTTACAGTATGTAGAGCAGACTACGAGAAAGCAAGCTAGGTAATTACAAGCATTTCATTAGTTTCAAAGACTTTTATTGACAATTCCATTAAGATTACGCAAAGAATCAATATTTGCAGTGTTGGCCCTTCTTTTGCAAGACCTCTGCAATTCACCCAGGCATGCTGTCAGTCAACTTCTGAGCCAAATCCTGACAGATGGCAGCCCATTTTTGCATAATCAGTGCTTAGAGTTTGTCAGAATTTGTGGGTTTTTGTTTGTCCACCCGCCTCTTGAGGACTGACCACAACTTCTCAATGGGATTATGGCCTGAGGAGTTTCCTGGCCATGGAGCCAAAATTGCAATGTTTTGTTCCCCGAGCCACTCAGTTATCACTTTTTCCTTATGGCACGGTGATCCATCATGCTGGAAATTGCATTGTTCTACACCAAACTGTTCTTGGATGGTTGGGAGAAGTTGCTGTCGGTGGATGTTTTGGTACCATTCTTTTTTTATAGCTGTGTTCTTGGGCAAAATTGTGAGTGAGCCCACTCCCTTGGCTGAGAAGCAACCCCACACATGAATGGTCTCAGGATGCTCTACTGTTGGTGTGATACAGAACTGATGGTAGCGTTCACCTTTTCTTCTCTGGACAATCTTTTTTCTAGATGTCCTAAACAATTCGAAAGGGGATTCATCAGAGAAAATGACTTTACCCCAGTCCTCGGCAGTCTAATCCCTGTACCTTTTGCAGAATATCAGTCTGTCCCTGATGTTTTTCTTTGAGAGAAGTGGCTTCTTTGCTGCCCGTCTTGACACCAGGCTGTCCTCCAAAAAGTGTTCGCCTCACTGTGCGTGCAGATGCACTCACACCTGCCTGCTGTCATTCCTGAGCAAGCTCTGCACTGGTGGTGCCCTGATCCTGAGCCATGAATAAAGAATAATACCAAAACATCCTCTGAGAGCAACTTCTCCCAACCATCCTAGAACAGTTTGGTGATGAACAAAACATTGCAATTTTGGGTCCATGGCCAGGAAACTCCTCAGGCCATAATCCCATTGAGAAGTTGTGGTCAGTCCTCAAGAGGCGGGTGGAAAAACAAAAACCCACAAATTCTGACAAACTCCAAGCACTGATTATGCAAGAATGGGCTGCCATCTGTCAGGATTTGGCCCAGAAGTTGATTGACAGCATGCCAAGGAGAATTGCAGAGGTCTTGAAAAAGAAGGAACAACACTGCAAATATTGACTCTTTGTATAAACTTAGTGTAATTGTCAATAAAAACCTTTGAAACTTATGAAATGCTTGTAATTATACTTCAGTATGCCATAGAAACATCTGACAAAAAGATCTAAAAACACTGAAGCAGCAAACTTTGTGAAAACCAATACTTGTGTCATTCTCAAAATGTTTGCCCACGACTATACTAACGCTGAGACACCGAGGGTTTTTTGACAATCATGAAATAACCTATGAAGCTGTCTTTCTGCTTGCTTTCTGACTGGACGGGAGCTGCTTTCAGATAGCGAAAGAGACAAAACTTCAGGCAAGAGTGCTAGCTGTGTAAAATGTCTCCTTGTCTTTGTGCCTTTTTTCAGGGCATTCATTTTTCTTCCCAGAGTCAGACAGTTTCATTTGATTGGTAAATGTAAATGTGACCCAAGCTGGTGGAGGAGTGCAGGGGCAGAGGCTGGAGGGTACTCTATGAGCCCATAGAAATTGGTTGCAGAGGATTTGCAGGACGCTCACTCTGTAGAATCCTCACACGGTTGGGCATAAAAGGAGCGGCCAAGAAGAGGGCCATTAAATCCGCAAGTGAAGCCGCAGAGAAAGCCTCAAGGTGGCTTTGGATGAAGAGGGCCGATCCGTGGATTGCTACTGGGACACAAGTTGGGAAGTGATCAACACCGGCTGGGTCGCCTGAGCAAAGGTGTATGATGTTGCAAGACCCGAAACGCCCGATGACCTCAGGATACATCACTGATGATGTGTCCCAGTGCATCCAGGTGATGTTTCTTATATAGTTGAAACTTATGAAATGCTTGTAATTATACTTCAGTATGCCATAGAAACATCTGACAAAAAGATCTAAAAACACTGAAGCAGCAAACTTTGTGAAAACCAATACTTGTGTCATTCTCAAAACGTTTGGCCACGACTGTACTAACGCTGAGACACCGAGGGTTTTTTGACAATTGTGAAATAACCTATGAAGCTGTCTTTCTGCTTGCTTTCTGACTGGACGGGAGCTGCTTTCAGATAGCGAAAGGGGCAAAACTTCAGGTAAGAGTGCTGGCTGTGTAAAATATCTCCTTGACTTTGTGCCTTTTCTCAGGGCATCCATTTTTCTTCCCAGAGTCAGACAATTTCAGTTGATTGGTAAATGTAAATGTGACCCAATGTGAGTCTGTGTAAGGTGTGCAGGCTTGAATCTCAGCATTGGATTCCTGGAGTCGCACTAATGTTTTCGAAAATCCATCGTGGCTTATCCATCCATTATCCAACCCGCTGAATCCAAACACAGGGTCACGCTGGAGCCAATCCCAGGCAGGGTGCCAACCTACCGCAGAACACACACAAACACCAAGCAAACACTAGGGCCAGTTTAGAATCGCCAATCCACCTAACCTGCATGTCTTTGGACTGTGGGAGGAAACCCACGCAGACATGGGGAGAACATGCAAACTCCATGCAGGGAGGACCCGGGAAGCAAACCCGGGTCTCCTAACTGCGAGGCAGCAGCGCTACCACTGCGCCACCGTGCCGCTGGCTTATTTGAAAAGAAATTGGAAAATACTTCATTTTTTTGTCCCATTGTGGAATTATTTTTGAATTAAAAAGTATGATTCCCACATGCTTTGAGGGCTTAATAATGTGATGTAACTGGTTGTATTACAAATTTGAATGAGGGAGTTGATAGAAATGATAGTGAGATGAATTGCTTTTTAATACAACTCCATAAATAGTCCAAATGCATTTAACAAGATTATCCAGTTCAGGGTGGCACAGAGCAGGTGCTCCTTCCTGCTGTTCTAAGTGCAAGCCAGGAACCAGCTTTGGATGGAGTGCCACCACCACACACATCACACACATCTACTCTCAAATTGAGATAATTTCAAGTCATCCAATAATCAAACTTGCATGTTTTTAGATGTGGGAAGAAAACTGGAGCATCTGGAGTAAACATTTCACATGCAGTACCAACAGCAGTGTTAGCACGTGTGACAGATAGGGGGCGCTGTCGTCCCCTTGAACCCTCGGACCAGACACCAGATAAAAGTCCAAATTATGAATTTATTCAGACAATAATGTGCACAAAGCACCCTCCACTCCACTATACTCATAAACAATACTCAATACTACAATAATCAATATAATCCTCCACTCCTGGTTGCGTTGTCACCCTGCCACCCTGCCACCCGACTCACCTCGTCCGTCTGGGATCTCCCACAGTCCTTTATAGTCCGTGACCCAGAAGTGCTTCTGACCCCTCAGGCCATGTGATTATCCAGCACTTCCGGGTCAGGTGAAAACTCCTGTTCTTTATCAGCCCGGAAGTACTTTATTTCTTCTGTCCTCATGACATGGAAGTACTTCCGGGCTATACAGGGAGTAGAAATCCTTGAGCCTCTCTGCAGCGTCTTCTATTGGCCCCATGGTATCCAGCAGGGCCGTGAAGGAAAACTCCATTCTCCATGATGCCCTGCTGAAATTCAGGGCATCTCCATGTTGCAGGGAGGGCTCCACCTGGCAGCTCGGGGGTATTGGCCAGAATAAGCTGCCGGCCATATATCACACACGTAAATAATGAAGGTAGTTTCAAAACATATGACAGGACTCGTGGCCTATGTATCGATGTCGAGGCAGTCGTCGATTCAAAAGTGCAAACCTGCGTGAAAGGGCTGCCAGGTTGCAGGCTACTTTTGTTTTAATGGAGGAATCAATTTAACAATATTTTATTTATCTAATCAATAATATTTTAGAATAAGCATTTATATTGGGGAGAAAGACTCTGTCTTTACTACTCTCAACAGTTTTACTCTGGCTGTTGGCCTTCCTCTCTTTCTCATGGGTGGAGATTGAGTTGAAGCGCTATATAAATAAAATGTATTATTATTATTATTATGAATAATTTAGCTTTGTTAAGTTAGACTTGATTGTATGTAATGTTACTTGCTTTTAATACATTCATTAAAAGAGTTCTGAAGTAAATTAGTAAAATTAATATTAAAAAAATGTAGCAAAAAAACACATTTTGAACGTTATGAGCATATAACTGGATGACTTGACGTGAATTATGTGACATGAGTAACGTGAGATTTTTTCATGATATCGTTTGTTGTTGTCCATTGCTGGTCGCCACCTGCTTCTGTTAAAGCATAAATTTTGTTCACTCTATTCTGCATGATAATGTGAGATGAAGTAATATTAGACAAATATAATTTGTCGGTGGAGTATCCCTTTAATATAAAAGCCTGATGGGAAGTTTCTTAGGTGCTCCACATTCTCTGAACCTTATCAGTAAGCCGAGAAGGGCTTTAAATTGTTTCTTTAATTCATTTACTGTATGTGTCATATACTGCATGTTCAATACCCTGTACCCTTCTTTCATTCTTTATTTTCACGGGAAATATATCTTCTTACATACTTCAGCATTCTTAGCTTTATTTTGGGCTTGAATCTCCTAAGAATTTCCCTTACTGGCCACACTACTTTTATTTCACAAAAAAACTGACGTTTAGTTTTTGGAAAGCAGCAGATAAATTTTATTGAATGTAAAGCAAATCACTTTTGCTCCCAAAGCTGTGATTCTTACTCTTATGACCGTTCAAGTGTGAATTAACTTACCAAATGTGGAGGTCCAAAATTGCAGCATGTCATTAGCATGGTCTCTTGATTACTCTTTTTGTTCTTGCTTCACATCTAGGAGACTGGCCGTATTCACTTTACAGTCCACCCTTGCTTGTGTGGATTCAGCACCAGCTTGACCTTTTAATGAGTTTTATTTCTATTGTCACAAGAACCCCGCCTCACATTGACTAAGCCAGACATACCTCTGCTGTACATCTAAGTTTTGGACTTTATGACTAAAGACTAATCTTACTACCTGAAAGCATTTGAAATTGCAGCTGTGGGCTTTGATTATGGATCACACTTTAAAGTTAGCCTTTGAAAGAAATGTTCAAAGTTGCATTAGTCATTTATGTCCCAACTTTGTAAATTGATGTAATTTTTACTGTGTGAGTGAATCTGAGACTTGAAAGAACCAATGCATAATCCCAGAATTGGAAGAAATGGAAAGTAAACATCCTGAATATTGTAACGGAGTTCAGGATTGCAGACTCAGATGACTGAGTTGTAAATGGAAGAGCTGCCAATTGCATCAGGTACAGATGCTATTACATGTTTCATATGACATTGTTCCACTGTGCTAGCACTTGTTACATATGAATTAATCATTCTTATACTCCTAATGTCATTTATCATTTTAGAGTATACAAGTTCACAAAACTTTAGAGTGTTCCTCTGAAATTTTTCCAGCATGACTGAACACATGCAAATGGGGGTCATCAGGTAAGTCGATTTGTGGCTTTTTATCAAATATAATGAAATTAGTTATTTTGATACATTTTTGTTATTATGGTGCTGGAGAGTGGCTTAGCTTGCATGTTGGTCAGATATGAAAATATGAATATCACTACTCCGTATATATGTGACAATCCTACTAAAGCAGTTACCTGCAGCTTTCAGTCCATTTGCATTTATTTGCTTGGCAGATGCTTTTATCCAAAGCAACTTATAAAAAAAGTAAACATAATCAAGTAATGTAAGGCTAGCGCCTGTTTGTTCAGCAAGTATAATAGGACAAGTAACAAAAGTTGATTGTCACAAGTGAAGAGATGTAATAACTAATAATTTACAATCATAGATTATAATCGATAAAACAATTAAACTTAACAAAACAATTTGACAGATATTCACAGACCAGATGGGTCTTCAGTCGCTTCTTAAATACATTGAGGGAATCAGCAGTACAGACAGAGATGGGTATCCCATTCCACTAAGTGGGAACTACACAGAAAAAGAGTCTGGACTGAGACTTTTTACGACACAGAGGCGGCATCACCAGATGCTGTTCAGTGGTAGACCTGAGTGGGAGAGAAGGAGCATAGCACTACACCAGTGTCTCCATAAACTCAGGTGCTGACCCATTGACTATTCTGTAGGCAAGCATCAGGGATTTGAACTTAATGCGTGCTGCTACAAGGAGCCAATGCAGCGACCTAAAGAGAGGAGTAAAATGTGTCCGTCTCGGCTGGTTAACTGCAAAATGGGCTACTGCATTTTGGATCATCTGCTGCAGCTTTATAGCACATGCCGGTGCTCCTGCCAGAAGCAATTTGCAGTAGTCCAGACGCGACAAGACCAAAGCCTGAATCAGAAGTTGTGCTGTATACTCTGTCAGATGATGATTGTGGATGATTTACAGAGTGAACCTGCATGAATGAGAAACAGTAGAAATGTGGTCAGAGAAAGACAGCTGCTCATCAATCACCACTCCATGACTTGGCAGGCATTAGTGACCGTGAGCCAAGCTGTACAGAGGTGGGGAGTTGAACAGACATGCTGTCCAGGATAACAAGAAGCATAGTTTCTGCCAGGTTGAGCTGTAGATGGTGGTCGTTCATCCAGGTTAAGATATCAGTAAGACATGCAGAGAGACTCTAGCTGATACTCTATTGTCTTCCAGAGGGAACAACAGGTACAGCTGTGTATTGTTGGCATAGCACTGATAAGAGAACCCATGGGATTAGATGACAGAGCCCTCCGAGGTGATGTACAGAGAAAAAAATTGAGGACTTAGCACTGACCCTTGTGGTACAGTTGTGCATGTCTGGTGTGCCTTTGACAACTCTCCTCGCCAGAGCACGTTGTAGGATCTGCCCAAGATGTAGGATTCAAACCATCTGAGAGCAGCCCTGGTGCTCTAGTGTGTCAGACATGTCCAATCATGGCTGTCCATTTGTGGTTTCTTGACATGGTTTACCACAAGGCCCAGTGGGGATTCATTTTAAGTGTAGTAGTAACAGTATTGTCAGATGTACGGAGTACAATGAAATTGTTACTTGCTTATCTGAGCAACAAGCAACATTTCACTGTCGTACAACCCCTGGCAAAAATTATGCAATCACTACTCTTGGAGGATGATCATTCAGCTGTTTTACTTTGATGCAAAAAACAAATTAAAGATATGACACAAAGTTATTTTATTTAACCACTGAACATTCTGGCATTGTGCAACATACCTCAAAAATGTAAATGAAATTGTTGTAATTAATGGCACTTTTTCAGCTCAGACCAAGTAGAGAAAAATTACTTGCCAGGGGTTGTAATCATTTTATATTAATTTAATTATGTTTGCTCTGTTTTATTGATGTTAATAATTTTTCATGCTATTTTGGTAATGTGTGATGCCTCAGTACATCTACAGTCGTAACTAACAATGAGAACACAAATAACAAGTTACTGGTGCAAAGTGCATTGTGACTTTATTCATAAGAATCTAAAGACAGTGTCCAAAACAAACTACTGTGCAATTCAAAAGTCTTTAATAAATAAATAATCCAGTATTTAAAAACAAACAGTGCTGTGCAGAAAGTTAAAAGTCCAATAAATAAATCGATAAAATCAAGGATAAAATCAGAATCAGCCTTTCATCTTGCTCCCCAGTACTGCTCTCTTTCTCTTCCTCATCTTGTCCTACTCGCTTATTTCTCAGGTATGTTCAGCAGGGCTGAGACACCAGCAAGTGTGGTCCACATACAACTCCAATCTCAGCTACCTTCCATCGACATTTGCCCGACTCCCTCATCCTGCAGCCATCCTTTTTGTGTCTGCATGATCCCTGGGACACTCAATTGCTCCTTTTTTCCGCCATTCCGCCCCTACAGTGTTTCTCACTATGGTTTGGGGTTTCCCCAACTGCTTTGCCACCTTCTATTCACATTTTCTCCCAGCTCAATTTTGTTCTCTCTCTTTCGATAGGTCTTTCTTCTTCAATTTCTTTCTCTTTTTTTGCCTCTCCTTTCAGTCCTACTCACACTCCTTTTATCCTTGTTTGTGCAGGTGCTTTTATTAATGACCCACAGAGCGTTATAGGGAATGGCTGTGCCAGTTGCACCCACGCATGAATGATCCAGTTTCTCCAACAAATGCTCCGTGGCTGCACAGCTTTCCACCCACATGGACCTTAAGCCCACAGAGTCTGAACACAATTGTTTTAAAAAGCTGTGCAGACACCTGGCACACTTTAACATATACAGTAATGTCATTATGTGACCAATTTGTAATTTTGCTTCATTTTCATTACTGCCATATTAATTTATTCTTATGTGACTATGGCCATGTCTTTTGCTGTTGCTGTGCCCGTTGGCCAGTCACAAGACAATGTCACATGTGATGCCTTTTTGATCCACTTATATAAGAGGGCGATTCATAGTGCTCAGTGTCCGAGTTTTTAGATTACTTTATTTTACAATTTAGTGTTTTTTGCTGGCTAATTCTTATTTTTTGGTTCAGAGCTTCTGCTCTGTTAAAACCACCTTTCTTTATTTTCTCCTTTCTAATCTCCTATAACAAATTGTTCATTTTGGTCTGGACATTTTACTTCTCTTTTGGCTGTAATAATCAGCATGATAAACAATTTTGCATTAAGATTCATTTTTTTATTTTTTATTCACCACATACACTAGTATACATGTTAAATGTGCAGTGAAATGTAAGCCTTGTTAGCTCAACATAAATAATATAAGTAATAGATAATGTACATACAGATAGATAAATGGAGAATATGATATAGACATGATGTCAATAAGAGAATAAAAAAATGACTTAGATAAATAAAGGATGAGACGTCTTATGGCCTGAGGGTAGAAGCTCCTTTTAAGTCTCTCAGTTTTGGCCATAAGACTACAGAAACATCTGCTGTTCATTGAGGGATCTTTAATAATTTTGATTGCTCTCATTCTACATCTCCTATTTTAAATGACTTGTAGGGGAGGCAGAACACAACCAGTGAGACACTTTGCTATTTTAATCACTTGCTGTAGGGCTTTACAGTCTTGCGCTGAGCAACTGCCATACCAGATGTGATGCTCTGGGTTATATTATGCTTTCTATAGCCCCTGTATAGAAAGTCTTAAGTATCACTGGGGATAACCTAAATTTCCTCACCTGCCTCAAATAATATAACTGCAGTCTTACCTTTGTGATCAGTGCTTGTGCAGGTAAAGTCCACCTTTAAGTTCTCTAAGATATTAACTCCAAGGTATCTGAAGGTGTTTACCATCTCCACTGGGATCCTGTTGATTGTTACCAGGGTGTAGGGCTGTTTTCTGCTAAAGTCTTCAACCAACTCCTTGGCTTTACTGACAGTTACCTGGAGGCTATTTGTTTGACACCATGCCTTTATGTATGCTGCCTCATCATTATTTGATTATGAAATACTTCAAATTATTAATTCATTCATTCATTCATTCATTCATTCATTCATTCATTGTTCAATTAATTAATTAAATACTTCAAAGATGACACCACAGCTCAGGAGCTCATAAACTAAGAGGAGAGCATCTCACCAGAAACGTAAACTGCTATTTGTGGTAATTCAGTAGATTAGCCTGGTATCCATCCATCCATTTTCCAACTCGCTGAATCCGAACACAGGGTCACGGGGGTCTGCTGGAGCCAATACCAGCCAGCACAGGGCACAAGGCAGGAACCAATCCCGGGCAGGGTGCCAACCCACCGCATATTAACCTGGTATAATTTATAAAATATACAGTAAAGTTGCTATAATATCATAACCCAAAGGAGAAGGATGTTGGAAATGTCATTTTTATTTTCATTTAAAACTCGACAGACCACACAAAGTCAATGAATATTAACCATTAGAGTGTATGGTGACTCAATACCATGTTTGTTTTGACGTACGTGGAAGGCAGTGTAAAAACAAAACTTGGAATTACACAAACAGTAGACGTTCTGGTAATCGTACCTATCCAGATCTAACTGTATTTGTCATTATTTATCCTGCATGATGGAAATCCAATTCAGAATCCCAAAACCGGCTGTCTTATTGTTTGCAATGAGAAGTCAAATAAAATGACATATTTTATTGCATTTAGGGGCAACTGGGCGACAGACAACTCGGCAAAAAGACAACTCGGTGAAAGGCAATTCAGCGAAAAGACAACTCAGCGACATCCTTTTCCAGTTATGTAATAATTAGGTTCAAAGAGATTTTTTAATGATATTTAAATGACAACGCAGGGTGCCGGAAAATTCACAGAATCACGTGCTTTATGAGAGTCCCAATACATTGAGAGTAAACATATTCCTTAAGCCGTACTCGGAGGTCACCTTTTGTATCTATACTAAGAAAAGGCAAAGCCCTCACTGAATGACTGACTCACTCACTCACTGACTGACTGACTCACTCTCTGACTCACTCACTCACTCACTCACTCATCACTAATTCTCCAACTTCCCGTGTAGGTGGAAGGCTGAAATTTGGCAGGCTCATTCCTTACAGCTTACTTACAAAAGTTAGGCAGGTTTCATTTCGAAATTCTACGCGTAACGGTCATAACTGGAACCTACTTTGGTCCATATACTGTATACGGCCATAGCCTGCAGCTCGGTCGCCGTGTGAGGCGGAGTTGCGTCTCGCATCATCACGCCTCCCACGTAATTGAGTGCCTGCCCATATAAGGTAAATATTCGCGGGTGAAGGACTGTGCTTAGCATATTCATAAGTGCAGCTACTGCGGAAACCCTCCCTCAGAGAAAGTGCGAGAGAAACTTTTAATTGCCGGGTCTGAGCTAAAATTAAATAAAGCCGTGGACATCGCAAGATTGCACAAGATATTCGCGAGATACAAGTTTAATGAGAAGACGCAGGGTATAAAGCCTCGATGCTAAAGACCTGGCGAAGTCATGGAGGACATGGAAGGACGAGTTCACATTATACACAAAACTTGCATTGCCGGAGGCAGAGGAAAACACTAAGGTCAGATTATTGCTTTATCTTATTGGAGAGAGCGGCAGAGAATTGTGTCAGGCGCTGACCGGTGATGTAAGACCTGATGAGTTAACCATGAGCTTGAGAGGTGGGTCGTCAGGGCCTGCAAGGCCTTCTCTTCTGGCCTAAAAAAATATCTGGATCACAAACTGATTTTAATTATATTTTGTCCATGAATACTTATTAAATAATTCCAAATAGTCTGTCCACTTCCTTTCATAGCTTTTCCGATGATTGTGCTGCTTCCAGACATGTATTTTCGTATTAAAGCATTTAACCAATCACATTTCAGCCATCATTTGTTGCCAGGCAGAGAGGCCTTCACAATCCGTTCTGCAGGATTGTCGATTAAATTGTTGCTTCAACCAATCAGATTTTGAGTTGGTGTCAGTAGGGCCCTCTAGCAGGCGTACGGCAACGTCACCATATTCAGACCCATTGATTGGATAGAAGCCGATATGAGGAACTCTAGGAGGCCACTGAATGCACCGCAGGCTCTCCGAGCGCAAGATCCTCGCGCGCACTACCGCCATGGCAGGATTCTGGACAATATTATTTGCCAGACACAGACCATATTTCAAGACCACGAAAAACTGATGTTTGTCATGCTCCTTGACACCCAGAAGTTTCGGAAATACAAGAAAAATTTCCCACATGCAGCCTTCTCCAGTTTAACACAAGAGCCATGGAGCAGTTTTTGATCTGTCTCGGCTAAAAACAGAACTGACTGTAATGTATGCCATGGATGATTTTACAGGAAAATCTCCCACTGATCTCCTTGACTTCCTTCATCAGAAAAATCTGAATGAGAGCATGGGGCAGCTGTACATATTGGTATATTTGGCGGTGACCATTCCCGTGTACACTGCTTCTGTCGAGTGGACATTTTCTGCCCTGAAGCGAATTAAAACTTATGCCAGAAATACGACAAGGCAGGTTCGACTTTCAGCATTAGCTTCGATGCCGATAGAAAGGGACTTTTTGATGGAACTGAAGCACACGGATAATCTGTATGACAGAGTAATTGAAGTGTTTTTGAGGAAAGAGAGGAGGATGGATTTTGTTTACAAATAATCCGAATTTTTGGTGAGTAAAATGTTGTGATTTTCCTAAATAATATTGCAAGTTTATGAGTTATTGATGTTTTTATGTGTGTCGCGACTGTAGCTGAAGTAGAAAGGAACTTGTTCACCCCTGGTTTGTCTATTCAATAAAGGCATTTATTGTGGCTACAGGAGTTATCTATCTGCGATGCAGTGGCTCTTTATACTGTATTTCTGCATATTAAGATGGTTTTTATAACCATAAATTAGTTTTTGAGGGGTGGGTTGATTCAGACGGAGCACTACTGAAGGCCTAGGTGTGAAATGCACGGTCCTCCACTGGACCAGATGATACGTAAATTTGATGAACATTACAACCCGAAAATAAACGAAACTGTAGAGAGGCTCAGATTATACTTCTCCCAGTGCGTCTCTCTAAATCCTCCGTGCGGGAACATTATCATAAGGCTTAACAATCTTATTGTTACACCTTCTACGTGCACCGAACCGTCCTTATTATGAAGTCTTCCTTGCTTTACCGCTGGCTGCTTCTTTCCATTCACCTTCCTAGCTCTTTATTTAAACAGTTTTCTGTCTCACTTTTCTGCTCCTTCGCTGTCTTCTCCCTTTTCGTTCAAAATACGCGCCTCCTTGCCTTTTTACAGTCAGCTCCCCTTACGTCACACCATGGTACGTTTAGCACAAGTTAATACCAGGAATGCCTGTTAAACATCTTACATTCACGAGTAGCGGTTTGGGTAGTGAACACTTCAATGAATGAAACCTGTTATCTTTACAACGGTTGACAAACACGGAATGTAACTTCAAAACAACACGTCCTCCAAATACGAACCTGATTGAAAGAAATAATGATAATCAAATCCTTGATGACAGCAACACTCATAACAGTGACAAAACAATTACATTGACAATCAGGTTATGTTATTTTTAAAATGTTTCCTTTTCTTTTTCATAAGTTCTTTAACACACTACTTCTCCGCTGCGAAGCGCGGGTATTTTGCTAGTTCTAAATAAAGTTATCATATGATTACAATCAATACAATTTATATAAAGGATTAGCAATTTTGGTTGTAGAAGATAATGTAAGATAGAGTTTGTTCCATCTGCAGAATAAAGTTTGTTCGTCAATTATATACATTTTTTTTCAACATTTTAAATCACGTTGTCATTTAAATATAATTAAAAAACTTCTTTGAACCTAACTATTACCTAACTGGTAAAGGATGTCGCTGAGTTCATCGAATTGTCTTTCGCCGACTTGTCTTTTCACCGGGTTATCTTTCGCCAAGTTGTCTTTTTGCTGAGTTGTCTTTTCACTGAGTTGACTGTCGCCCAGTTGCCACCAAACCATTTTATTGGCTAACTAAAAAGATTTCAATATGCTGGCTTTTGAGGCAACTCAGGCCCCTTCTTCAATTACATCTTGCCTAAAGAAGGAGCCTGAGCTGCCCCAAAAACTTTAAAGGACATAAAACATAAAGATTATCACACCAAAAAGAAAAGTAAAACACAAGGCTTTTTCATTATTCTTTTCTCTGGCCTGGGCAATTATATGTGTTTTCACATGAGATGTTATTTTTATTTGATAAATACATTAAAGAGTGGCTGGCACAGTGACACAGTGGTCAGTTATGCTACCTTAAGAATCTAATGACCTGGTTTTCAGTGCAACATTCGTCCATGTGGGGTTTTGCATGCATTTTCTTCTAGGTTCTACACTTTTCCTTCACCTCTTTGAAAAGTACATGTTGTGTTAATTGGCAATTGCACGTTGGGTCTGTCAGGGGTGGATTTCTGGTTTGTCCCCAGAGCAGCCAGAATAAGCTCAAGCTCCACACCACTGAACTGGATCAAAATGATTTGAGAGCGTATGTATGTATGTCTTTATTAATGTATGGCTGTTAGGTCGACCTTTTTGGCATTTTGTTGTGTTTTTAGGTAGGGTTCACTCAGCTGTCTTATTTGCTTCACTTCTTCCACATGGTCAGTGTTGTAGTATTTGAGTGACCTCTGGGTATCTGTGACTAGAGGAGAGCTTGTCCCAGAAGTCTATTAATGTTAAGTAGAAACGGACAAGAAAACAAAGCAACAATGAACAAAGCAAAAGTAGTCAAACAACAAAGGTCAATATGGACAACAAAATTCTGATAGTCACTGGAGCTTGTGTTTTGTAGCCAGATGTCTCTACTCAAATGGCTTCTCTCACTTGCTGTTTGCTCAGACGACAGTAGAGTAAAATTTACTGCAATATACCCAGACAGTGGTGACGTACAAAGCTAGCTTATTTTTATTGATTGATTTATTATACAAAGTTATTTTCATAAGTTGGAGAAAATATATGGCCAGCTTTTAACCTCTTCTATTACTCTAGTCCTTAACTTCCTCTTATTCCAATGATTTGTCCATTCATTTCTGTGTTGATATCAACTTTTCTTATTCTGTTTTTTAGTATTGCTGCCCCAATGACAGTATGGTGACCTCACAGCTCCACCAACACTTTGTGACATTTGGTATCTTCTCCCCAGGTACCTATATCCATACATTCCTAAAGAGTTCATAGGACTTTGATTGCTAACTCTGAATTGGCCCTGATAGGCAGTGTTAATTTTGTTGATATCAGCAATGACAAAACATATTCCTCAACAACAGTTTTTCTGTGACAAACATGGAACAAAACCTAAATGAAAATGAGCCATTAATGATGAAAACAAAGATAAATGTTTTTAAAATCATTGTTGAAGAAAACTAAACAAGTCGAAAATATTACAAACAGACAACTGGACAACGAGTGATATGAAGCTTTTTGCACATCTCTGTTACATGTGATGTGGTCCGCCAATAAATAGCAAGCTTGAATGCAGTGTTTCAATTTTAAAAACGTGTATGTACGCTTATTAGCTAAGACTAGTTTGGGAATCTTCAGGAAATCGTCATATCAGCCAGAATCCCACTCTACTCTTTAGCGCTATGTCGGCCAACGTGATTCTTGGGCAAAAAGCAGTCAGACATATGGGCCAACTTTAATTACAACCCTGATGAAAATAAAGCCCAGTGTAAGGCATGTAGAATGAAGCTCACAGGAAAACCCACCACAAATCTGAAGAGGGGTCTAAAGGCTCACCATCCTGAGATTCATGCCAAGGAAAATATCGTTACCCTGGTGCTGAATTACCCAATGCCAGTACTGTTACCTCTGACTCTCATTCACCCTGCTAATACTAATGCATCAAGCATGTTGGTTTATTTTTGGTGTGCTGCTAGTAGAGATGTCATATCCATAGTAAGGTCAGTACTGCAGTCTTGCGTGACAGCAAATATACAAATAACTTCGGATGGCACAATAATATGTGAGAATAATGTGAGTAAAAACTACATATGAAAAAGGCTGAACAGTGGTGATGATGCAGCACCACATCAACATGTCGAAAAGGAAATCAGCAGAAGTCATGTCTGGCAATGCTGTGTGTTTGAGAGTTTCAGTGTGCCATTGGGAAATGAGAAACCAACACACAGACACACACAGAATTTTGTCATTGCCAGTTTTGTCCTTTTACAAGTTACTTAAGAAATGGATTCATGTAGATTCGAGAGCGCAATTAAATGTGCTCAGTGTCAGAGGTGAGTTAGAACTGTTTAGCTTGTAGTGTCAGGCATATATTACAGCAGATGAAATGACGGTGGGATTAATCCCTTTTAATATACTGTCCTACATAGTCCCGATAAAGGAACGGAAGCTTTGCATTCATTCTTTGATTGAATGAACATGTTTGTCCACATATTCACCCATTATGTAACTGGTGGACAGAGTTTAGGGTTGCAGTGACACCACCTCATACGCATCTGCTTACACATACAAGCACAGTGGCAGTGACAACAACAGTCTTAGTAAATAAAAATCGAGTCAAGTTTTAAGTGGCTGTTTGGCTTGTCAACTGTACATCTTCATTGAAGTGAGCTGCTCCATTTGTTAATACTAACATGAAATATATTTAGAATTTCAGTGCTTGAAGTGCTTGAAGCGCATATCCCAATTAATATGATATGAACATGTACAGTACAGCAAAACAGCATTGCTTCACTGCTGAATATGAATATGCAAACACTAAATTCGTTTTTTGACTAATGTTTATGAGCATATCCCCTAAAATGTGAAGAACGTTGTAAAAGCACTTATGTCACTGTCACACACATGGACTGGGGAGGCAGTCTAAGGGCTTAATTGGGAGTAATATTCAGAGGCAGGTGTAGATGAACGGTACTAATGCCTTTTCTCCCTCTTCTACAGACCACCAGAAGGAAAAACATGTTAAGAGACCGGCCATTTCCGCTTCTTCATCACACTCTCCTGCAGATATCCTCCCATTCCTGTCCTCCATCTACAAAAACCCAGGCATTCATTCCTTTAATCAGTCTGTCTTGACTCAGTCTTTTAGGACTACTCGTTTTGTTGCTAAAGTTGCCGTTGCATTATACTGGGGAGATTCCCCAACACTTCCCGATTGTTCTTTTTGCTTATTTGTTCACAGTCACATACATTTTTTGGTAAACTTTTATAGCAGCATAACTAAGTCATGTTGAGGGGCAGAAAACTGTGATGACAGAGCAGAGCTGCCATTAACTGACCAAGCGCTTTTGGAGTAAATCCTTTCTAGACTTACTGTTCCTTTTATGTTCAATAATCACTTAATGTGGTTTGGCTTATTTGTGTGCATGTTAGTTTAGAGATACAGTATATTCTGTGCATATTCATATGAGAAATAAGATAACCATCAGATTTTGACTGTTTGACTAATTTACTTTTACTTTTAGTCGACTAAAACCAATTTAGTTTTTCTCTGCTAAAATTAATTTACTTTTTGTCAGCTAAAACTAAACTAAAACTAACACTAATTAAATGACAAAAACTAACATGCAATTTAGTCAGAAGACTAAGACTAAAACTAAATCAAAATGTATTGTCAAAATTAACACTAATGATAGATGTGTGTGTGTGTGTGTGTGTGCCAGACGGGCTTCTACTTTGGAAAGCTGTCTCATCTGGGACATTGGCCCAGAATCTAAGAGATGTCCATGTCACAAGCTAACAAATTTCTCCACTTTAAACAAAAGATCTTGACCGCAGAATCACCAGGCGGGTTTTACTTTATAATTAATCAAAAGCTAAAGCATTAAATGCTGAATTGATTTCCATAATCCTTTTATCACTGCCACAAATAACAAAATGGATGAGAAGCTGCTGACAGTGTGTTTAAACGTTAATCCTTTAAAATGCATTTTAAATTGCACCCTCACTCATTCAGCCACTCATTAATTTAAAGAATAATAATAAGACTGTGATATTAGAGATTTGTTATTAAGTTAAACACACGTGGATGTCTCATCGGACTACTTGGAATATAAAAGAGAAGCCCAGCCTGCCAATGAAGTACAGTGTTGGCTCCATTGTGCGCTTTGTATCCAGGGATGAAAAACAAAATTATAATTTTATTAGACATTAACACATTTGTCAAGACTCCTGGCAACCATCTGTGGGGAAGGAGGCTCTGGAAATGAATCAGTGGTTGAATAAAATACATTCTTAAATGAAGACACTCCGCTTTTAAAATAATGGGGTCGGTGGCATATTGGTATCATTGTAATACGTCTGTCTCATAGTTCAGAGACACCAGGTTCAAATTCTAGCCCACTGAACTCTGCGTGTGAAGCTTGTTCTCATCTTGTCTTTTTTTTCTTTTCTGGAGGTTCTGGTCTTCCTCTCGAATCCCAAAGATGGCTCCTCCAAGACTGAGGTCATGGTTCTCTCTCAGGAAAGAATGGATTGCTCTCTCCAGGTAAGTGAGGAACAACTCTTAGCTCACTTTCCAAAACATGGTCTCTTCTGACCAGTTCTGATCCATTCAGGGATGGATGAAGTGCTCAAGCCATCCCAACATCCCTCAGAAGTCTTGACCTGAACAGGGTGCCAGTAAGTCACAGGTTCCCCACACCGACACTCACAGAGGGCCAGCTTGGAGCCACCAATCAACCTAACAGACAAGTCATTGAGGATTGTGGGAGAAAAGTCCATGCAAAATCAATGAAGATCGTGTACAGTCCACAAGAGCAACGAACAGGAAACTCAGAATGCTGGATCTTAAAGGCTGTACCGCAACCCACTGTACCACCATATCACCTTAGTTTAGTTTGTTCACTTACTTCACTACTTAAAATATTTCTCATTATGGGTGACTTTAGTAGTTGCATTGCAGTTGAGTTAAATTCTTTTAATGAAGAATTGCTTGTCAGGATCAATAATTGGAAAATACATTTAAGTATTATTCGTGGAACTGATTCTCAAAATATCATTATACAATACAATACAATACAATTTATTTTTGTATAGCCCAAAATCACACAGGAAGTGCCACAATGGGCTTTAAAAGGCCCTGCCTCTTGACAGCCCCCCAGCCTTGACTCTCTGAGAAGACAAGGAAAAACTCCCAAAAAACCTTGTAGGGAAAAAATGGAAGAAACCTTGGAAAAGGCAGTTCAAAGAGAGACCCCTTTCCAGGTAGGTTGGGCGTGCAGTGGGTGTCAAAAGAAGGGGGTCAATACAATACAATACACAGAACAGAACAAATCCTTAATACAGCATAAAAATAAAAATTTTAGAAGTACGGAGCAGAATTTAACAGTAGATGATATCACATAATAAGATTTGGATATTTTTAGAGTCCTGGAGACCTCATCCATCAAGCTGCCTCTCCATTTGGCCATTCCATGGCTAAAACAGTGCTGGGCCAGCCAATCCGATGATGATTCCTGCGATCCTCCTGCGATCCTCCATCAGGGATGACTTTACCATAGGCAGGCAAACAACTTGGCAGGTGGGTCGTGGCACCAATTGCCACATTTGAGTACCGAGAACAGAAACAGAATAGGTGAGGGTTAGTATTCAATTATAACTATCATGTTACTTATGTTTTAGTGCTAACGACTAACAACAGAGATGCAGTCTGTACAGTTAATCAGCAGCTCTAGTCAGGATATGCTAAACTGAAGTAGTGAGTCTTCAGCCGCGATTTAAAGGCTGAGAATGAAGGGGCATCTCTTATAGAAGCGGGAAGACCATTCCACAGTTTAGGGGCCCTGTAACTAAAAGCTCGACCTCCCACTGTTATTTTATTAATCCTTGGAATCATAAGCAGACCGGCATCTTGAGATCTTAATGTGCGCTCAGGTTTGTAAGTCATGATAAGTTCAGACAAGTAAGCCGGACCTTGGCCATTTAATGCTTTATATGTTAAAAGGAGGATTTTGAAATCTGCCCTAAACTTAACCGGGAGCCAGTGTAAGGATTTAAGAACTGGAGTTATGTGTTCATATTTTCTTGTTCTTGTAATAATTCTTGCAGCCACATTTTGGATTAACTGGAGGCTGTATAGAGAACAGTTTGAACAGCCAGTGAACACCACATTGCAGTAGTCAATCCTACTAGAGATAAATGCATGAATTAATTTCTCAGAATCCTGTTTATTTAGAAAGCGTCTTAATTTCCTAACATTATCTATTCAGAAAAATGTCAGTCATCATTTTATGATACGGGAGAAGTGATGATTAATACTGCAGTGTCACAGCTCCAGAGTGTTGGATTTGAACTCTTCTCCTGGTCACTGTCAGTGTGGAGTTTGCAGGATTTGTCCTTGTCTTCATGTTTTATTTCCCCCAGATCCTCTGATTTTCCTTCTGTGTCCCAAGGACATGCAGATTAGGCTAATTGGAAACTCTAGTTTACTGCAGTAAATGTGAGTTGTCCTAAATGGCACCTCATCCAGGGCTGGCTGTACAAATGTGTGCTGGTTCTGTGTGATCCAGAACTAGATGAGCAGATTACAGTCTGCTAAATGAACAATAGATTTATCCAAGCATGGTCTTAAGCAGGATTTCAGACACTGGAGTCAATTTCATTTTAACTAAGAGTGGACGGTGGACACATTTCTTTATTTACGCAATTAATAGTGGAGTAACGTTAGAACATAAGATATTTGACAAATGAGAGGAAACCATTCAGTCCATCATTCCCATTTGTTTAGCTCATTGTTAAGCTGTCCCAATATATCATCCAGATACTTCCTAAAGGTTGTCAAGGTTTCTGTATCAACTACATGACTCAGTAGTTTGAGTTAACAATGGAGGACTCCAACCTTTTGACTGTGTGTGGAAATCAATCAGAATCTGAAGTCAGCAGCCTTTGTGTAGACATAAGAATTGAAAGAAAGAAATGTAGACGCTGCTGCGCCATCTTAGCTATGGAGGTGGTGCCAATTGACCAAGTAATGTCAGCTGACTGGTCCACTCCAAGCAATTTGGTGCTCTTGACCAATTCCACCTCAGAGCCCTAATCGTGGTGTATGGACCACATGGGCCTTCCAGAGGTCAGCAATCATCTCTTTTGTCTTGCCTGCATTACGAGACAGATTGTTGTGCTTACACCATTTTGCCAATCCTTGTATCTCCCTTCTGTAAGCTGACTCATCCCCATTGCTGTTGAGACCCACCACCGTTCTGTCATCTGCAGACTTAATGCAGGTGTTTTAGCTACATGCAGCTGTACAATCAGGAGTCAGCAGAGTGAACAGAAGTGGGCTTAATACACCATCTTTTGGGAATACCAGTGAGCAGCATGATAGTACTGGAGATGGTGTTTCCATTCTGTCTGGCTGTCTGGGGTCTCTCTATCAGGAAGTCAAGGAGCCAGTTTTGAAGAAAAGTATTATAGTGTACAATACTCAGCTTCTCTATGAGCTACTGAGTGTCATGAACTAGAAGTCCCAAGTAGGCAAGTCCACAATAGCACTTCCAAAAATGCCCACTAGAGGGGGGAATCCTGTCAAAAATCCTGACTAGACACAAAAAGGGCCTCATAGGAAGTTTATGAAATTTAAAGATTTATGCTATTAAAGACTAAGAGGGAACAGAACCAAAGTGCTTGTTGGGTTGAATGGCCTGTTTACATCCCAATTGTTCTAAAGTTTCAACTGAAAATCATAGGAAAGTGGTGTAGCATGACACAGGCCATAACCATAGTGTCATGATCTGAAGTTTCCTCCATGGTGAAATGGGTGAGGCCTCCAAAACAAGCTGGATAGCTGGCCAGAGTCTTACTTGGTCTGCCCAGCAGAGGCCACCAAATTTTAGCCAGGCTCATAAGGCACCTCCCAGCTTCAATTGGAGCAGGACCTGAAAACAGGGAGCTGGCATAAAAACTATAAAAATTTCAACAATATATAATGAAGAGGAACTATGATCGTTAACCATCTGCTTGTACAGGGCTAACAGAGAATCTTTATAAATAAATAATTTATTTGATCAAAATTGAAAAATGTGAGGCAAAAGCTACATTGATTAAGAAGTGGTACAAAAGGAGTTGCCTAAAATGCAATCGAAAGCAAACAAAGTCCCAATACACAGTCCAGTAATCAGAATCATAGAAAACAGAAAAGAAATACTCAAAAAAAAAACAACAAATCCAGACAGAAAAAGCAATACTCACAAAAGTCTATCAATGAACAACAAATGGTTCCCACTACTGTGCCTTCTTGGATAGTTTAAATTGCCTGAGAGAGGGTTCAGAAGTGGAGATGTTAGGGTGGTCCTGCCCCTTGGGGCTCCACTCACAAGAAGCACAAGCAAATTTAAAGACACAGTACACAATACCATGACAATATTGACAACAGGAACATCACAAATATGAAAAATAACAATATGAAGCAACAATAAAACATATAAACACTCATTAATTTATAATGCATTGCAGTAGTTGGTGAGTAGTCTGTGGTGTCATCAGCTAAGGGCTTGATGTGATTATTCCTTCATTCGTCAGTAAATTAATAGATGGGAAAATACTCTTGTAGGGGGTTCCAGTGTTTAAAATGTATAAGATTGGATTTTCTAACGGGTTATTTCTATACTGTACATGGGTTGGCTCCACACTTCCAGCTGTTCTAGGGAGCCTCTTGAAGCCGCTACTGCCTTATTATTTATTATTAGTATTGTACCTGAGGGATGAGCCAGCAGATGAGGGCACAACACGCATACAGCAAGGGGTAGGTGTATAAGAGTTCCAGTGCTTTTATTACAAACAGCCTTCAAAATAAATAGTGTTCAAAATGGTGCAGTGCTCCATTATTCAATAAATAAATAAAAAATCCATAAAAAGAAGTGTTTATAAAGGTTAAAATCCAAATAAATAATCCCTTGAAACAAGGTTAAAAACACAGGAAACATTATTCTAAAACCACAAATCCAGGTGCCTTCCTTTAAAACTGACATCTCTCCATCTTACCCTGATTGGGCCTTGCAGCCCTGAGAGACGTACATCCAACAGGTGCAGACAACATTTTATACTGGCCCATGTCCCCACCGCCAATCCCATGACATTCCATGGGGGTTTGCCTAGCCCTGCTCTGCTTGCACCACTGCCACTACCTGGCTCCTCCCAACAAGAAATTGTTGCCCTTTCAATGCTGCCAATCGTTGGCTCCTCCCGACAAGACCACAATAACCGCTCCTGTTACCTGGTTGCTCAACAGGAGTGATCCTTCAGCCCCCTCCTAAGCGCCGGCCATACACTTCTTCCTGGGGCTCGCCTTTCTGCCTGCTTGCTTCCTCCCATCTTCACCGGCTTTCTCACTCCTGCCCGATTCTCTCCATTCCTCTCTTTAAGTTCCATTCTTCTACTTTTCTTTCCAATTCTTTGCTCAGTTCCCCACTTCTGTCCTGCACAGGCTCCTTTTATCTTCTGCTTCCTAACTGGGTATGGGTACAAGTTGCCACTCTCTCTGCGGCATCATTGAGGTGTCTGACTGCATGTGGCACGTTCAGCCAGTTCCTCAATTAACCGTGAGATGAAATGCACTCACACACACCTGCACCCGATTGGAGCCTGCACATTCTCGGGGTATGATTATTTGTTTAAAACAGGCCACTAATTTCCCTGCCACAGACTCGCTATACCACAGTTCCTTTATTTGTCAGTATAATAATAAAGACTGACGATTTTCCAACAGGCTATTTCTACATTGTACATGGAGTTTCACAGGCCAAGAACTACAAGTCTCCAGACCAGCCTGAGCTGGACTTTGCAACCTGATGTAGATGTTTTAGTTTTCAGATGTCCATGGCCATGTGCCGAGTCAGAGAATGGAGAACATCTATAAGAGTGTTCCTCACCACTAGTGGCTGCTTTGTTTATAATGTTTGTGGGTTGAGGTGAGTCACAAGTGACTTGCCACTTCAGTGATCTCACTCGTCAAATCACACTTGATTAAACATTCCCCCAAAACTCTGATGATCATACTCAATTCCGCTCTGAAGAATGCACTCAATTGACCCTTCCCTTGGTACATCGCAAAGACACTTCCATGGGAAAAAGTCGGACATGACACCAGAAATGTTGAGAAACACTGCTCCATAAGAGCCATTGGTACCATTTCCAAGTGGCTAGTGGGTGTTAACTGTTTGAACACATCGCTTTGGCTTGCTTGGGGTATTGCAAAACAGGCAAATAAGATTCATACAGGACACCAGTGATCGCTGGTAATGCCTCTCAGTATAGGGAGCTGGAGTGAAGTCCTGTCTCATCCAAAAACTCTGCCTTTACCAACATGTGTGCTGTTAAATGGTTCCTTCAGCCCAAAACCTTCTTTGCCATTTTCACAGCATTTTCAAGATCTTATTTTTAGTTTTCATTCAACCAAGTGGAGTACTCCTTCTTTTAAAGCTTGTCAACAATTTTTTAATTTAGGTTTTTTGATTTGAATATAACTGTAATACTCAGTTCAACATTCCGAATGAAAATCTGATGTGACTGACTCATACATGAAGGTCAAATCGAGTATAGTCTTTGAAGATGCTTCATTTGGTTGTTTCAAAGCAGTTTGTAAATATTAACTCAGAATTTCTATGGTGGTCAGTGCAGGCTTCTGTGAATTTGAATATTTACAAACAACAGATGTGTGGCCAAAATGACCATATTGAGGGATACTCCTAATAGTGGAAGGTCAGAGATCCAGAAAGGTATTAACAGAAAATTTCAGTGTAGAAAGCAGGTGTATACGCTGACCACTGAAAAATGTAAAAAGTGGTGGCACTTTATTAAAATTTACATTTGTAATCCCAACTCCTGGAAAATCGATGGATGGGCAGATTTCTCCTGCCAAGAAGAAGGTTGCCTCCAGGTATATGTTTTCATGTTTGCAGACAAGGCTGTAAATATCATGCAGACACACATTAGCATCAGCCTACAGGCAAAATGATGCAGCAGCCATCAAAACTGTGGAAAGTTCCTTGGCTGCTAGTAAGTTTGACAACTTTTATAATAGGAAATTAACTGCTCAAGAGGGTAGTTTTAATGTTAGTAAATAGATGATGAAACATCTTCTTGTACAAATAAATTACTTAAAATGCAAGCTTCTCCAAATGTTAGGTAATTTTCTGAAACGAGGTGGGGCAGCGTTCGATAGAAGCTGCACTAAAGGCACATCAACTGCAGGACCCTCACAGACATGCCAACAACAGGCCAATACAACTTCCGTTATCTAACGTGAACATTTTTAGGCTCACTGGCCATTTGATGTCATGTTTCATACTGTTTGGTGCATTTTATTGTCATTTGTTGTCTTTCATTTTGGCATAGACACATGCTGACAATGTGCATGGTCATATTTTCCTGACTCCTATTTAGGGGAAGTCATATGAGGGGGGGCCCAAAAATAACAAGATTTTTTTTCTGGAGGCTGAAGGGGTGCTAGTCCCAATGTTTGCCACTAGGTGCGTATAGTAGACTGCCCTCTGCATCATTTGGCCAAGCAGCATCCTTGAAGTGCTTGTGCAATTGCGTGATGCAGTGCAGAAAAAAAAACTACCTGAATTGTGGCAATCAGGCAAGTGGCTTCTACATCATGACAGAGCATTGAGTGTGTGCCAGTTTCTCACGAAAAACAAGATGACAATGGTTTCCAACTGCTGTACTCCCCGGACCTTACATCCTGCATTTTCAGGATATGGAGGAGGTCAAGAAGCAAACGAAAGAGGCACTGAAGGCAATCACTTTGCAAGAGATTCAGAACAGTTTTGAACAATGGGAAAAGTGGTGGGACAAGTGTATTGGGTCTCAGGGGAAGAAATATATTAATTAAAAAAAAACTCATTATTTTTGGGTCCCCTCTCGTATTGACAGAGCAGAGTATGGTCTGATGGGCAGCTGCTCTGACCACTTTGGAGCAGCCAGACTCAGCCCGATTGGTATTCAATATCTAAATATTTTAAAGCAATTTTTTCAATTTGTATTTTGTGTTTTGCATGCCCTGTTTGTGCTTTGTTTGTTTTATTTAATGGTATTGCTGTTTCCATTTTTTTCAGTCATTTTGTGTTTTAATGCTCATGTAGGAGTGTCAAGAGTGATTTATGACAGACGGGTATCAGCAGGAGTGAAAGGGAAGGTCTACAGGACGGAAGTGAGACCAGCTGTGTTATATGGGTTGGAGACGGTGGCACTGACCAAACAACAGAAGACAGAGCTGGAGGTGGCAGAGTTAAAGATGTTAAGATTGACTTATGGACAGAATTAGAAATGAGTACATTAGAGGGTCAGCAAAGGTTGGACGATTTGGAGACAAAGTCAGAGAGGTGAGATTGCGTTGGTTTGGACATGTGCAGAGGAGAGATGCTAAGTATATTGGGAAAAGGATGTTAGTGATAGAACTGCCAGGCAAGAGAAGAAGAGGAAGACCTAAGAGGAGGTTTATGGATGTGGTGAGAGAGGACATGCAGGTGATGGGTGTAACAGAACAGGATACAGAGGACAGAAACATATGGAAGAAGATGATCCGCTGTGGCAACCCCTAACGGGAGCAGCCGAAAGGAGAAGAAGAAGAAGTAGGAGCTAGTTAAAGTAGGTAGATCCATACGCTGACTACACAGAGTCTAAGAATGAAGCCCTACCATTGAACTTTGATTTTCAGTCTATTGATAAAGCTTTAGGGGCTTTCCTCTAAGTCATGCTAAAAGGTTCAGCCTCTCAGCAATACATTTCATATACAGTAATGTTTCCCCCTCTTTATTTACTTCATGTACCTGCTGCTCTTAACAGTTCTTGTGATTTGGGAGGAAACAAGAGGAGAGACAAATTTGCTGACACTAGAAAAATGTGCAAACTTCACAAAAACAGTAACTGACCCTAGGATATTGATCCCATGTCCTTAGCGCTATAACATATTAGTGTTAGAATATTAGAAAATTTTGACCAGAACAAGAAATTCAGCCCAACAAATCTTGTCAATCCTATCCACCTAGTCTCTTCAAAATACCATCAAGTTGAGTTTTAAAAGTCCTTAAAGTTCTACTGTCTACCACCCTACTTTGTATATTATTCTAAGTGTCTAAGGTTCTCTGTGTAAAGAAAAACTTCCTAATGTTTGTGAGAAATTTACCCTTAACAAGTTTCCAACTCTGTCCCTGTGTTTGTGATGAACTCATTTTAAAATACAAGTCTCGATCCACTGTAACAATTCTCTTCATAATTTTAAATCATGTGTCCTCTTAATCTTCTCTTGCTTAAACTGTATAGGCTCAGCTCTTTTAATTTTTCTTCATCATTCATCTCCTGTAGCCCTGGAATGAGCCCAGTTGCTCTTCTCTGGACCTGTTCTAGCAATGTTATGTCCTTTTTGTAGACCAAAACTTCACACAGTACTCCAGACGAGGCCTTGCCAGTACATTATAAAGCCTGAGCATAACCTCCTTGGAGTTGTACTCCACACATCATGGTGCTGTGTAATCTAACATTCTGTTTGCCTTCTTAATGGCTTCTGAACACTGTCTGGAAGTTGATAGTGTAGAGTCCACTACGACTCCTAAATCCTTCTCATAAGGTGCACTCTCGGTTTTCAGACCTCCCATTGTGTATTCATCACTCCATTAATGCAAATATATGTAACAACATTTCTTTACTGCACAAAAGGACAAGATATTTAGCAGAATTCATTCTGATTGTAATACAGTATTTCTGAATTTTAGTTCTTCTGGCTTCTATTACGTGTGCCCTGAGTCCACCGCAGCTTGCTGCAGTTGCCACGGTAACCTTTCCCATTGTTGGTGGGTCTGGCCTCCAGGCAAGAACAATTGGCAGTTGCAGTGGTGGATTTCAATAGCCTCCCACTTCATTGTGTCTTTATCTGAGCTTCAGATAACAAAAACGTTTGCTAAACCTATTGTGGTGTCAACTGAGAGAATCACTGGATGTGTTGCAATATGTGGGTGGTTTAATGACTGACAGTTCAATAACCTTAGCCTTTCCAGTGTAAGCAAAAGAAGATTAAGAGGAGACATGATTGGAGTGTTAAAAATTATGAAGGGAATTAGTAAAGTGGATCGAGACTGTTATTTTAAAATGAGTTCATCAAAAACACAGAGACACAGTTGGAAATTTGTTAATGGCTAATTTCGCACAAATATTAAGAGGTATTTCTTCACACAGAGAACCATAGACACATGGAATAAGTTACCAAGTAGCGTGGTAGGCAGCAGAAATTTATGGACTTTCAAAACTCGACTTGATGTTATTTCAGAAGAATTAAATGGACAGGACTTGGTGATTAGTTGGGTTGAATGGCCTGTTCTCATCTGAATTGTTCTAATGGTGTAACAGAAAAAGAGTCCCGTAGGACACAAAATGAAGTAAATACATGCTCCTAACACATCTCGCACTCATCAGTGACAGAGAGCTCCGTCTCGTTCAGTTGCTCTGTGTTATAGGATGAGCTCCATACCTCGGCTCCACAATTATATTGGCCCGCTCCCATCATTGTCTCCAGGCGATGGCTCCTAGCTGAGTAGGAATCAAAAAGGCATGGTTAGCGACACTGACTCCTCCTGCCTGGCAGTGATATGGCTCGTCCTTCCTGAGTCATCCAGGAGGTCCCCAAGCATGCATGACAATGTATATTTGTTGTTTTCTGATTTGATCTCTTGGGTTCCTGACTTTCGTTCTGTCTTTCTAACCACAATTTTCGTCTTGCTGTTTGGCTTTGTTGTTTCAGCACTTATTGATCTCCTGGTTTTCACCCTTTTCTGTTTCATCTCTCTCTCCTGATTTGCTCTTTAAAAATCATGTCAGTTTACCAACACACCACCAATACATTTGCGTATATAAATAAGGAATAATATTTTATTTAGGGTGCAGCATCACAGCTTTAGGTCCCACAAATTAACGTTGGAGCGTTTCCCATTGCCTGCACTAATTTTGCTCTGTCTGCTTCGCTTGTCTTTTCACATCGCCAAAGACAAATAGATTTGGTTATCTGACAACTCCAAATCGTCCTTGTTTGGGTGTGCTGTCAGAAGTTACAGACGTGATGCCTTTAAACAGATTAGAAGATGAATTGTAAGTCTTAATAGACAGAAAAGAGTCAAAAACAGGAAGTCAAAATGTTATTTCCCAAGTTCAAATGCTAAACAAACTCAAGTCTAAAAGGAAATGCTTTTTAGGACCAAACAATACAATTAACAAACACACCAGCACCTTTCAGAATATCCCATCTTGGATGCTGGTAATTCTTAAGTGACGCCATTTATAGTTTCACATTGATGACACAATCATTGCACACCTGCCAAAGCCACGCCCCTAGCAACAGACAGTCACTCCTTGGTGATGGGCCCACCAAATGGTGCTGTGGTAAACGTTTAATGAAATGAGTATAAAAATAAACATTGATGAATAGATATTCCAAGAAAACCATGATAAAATGACTTACATTTCTGTCATCTGAAAGAGCCACTGTGATGGCCTGGCACCCTGCCCAGGTCCATTTTCTGCCCTCTCCAGTGCTACCAGGATGGGCTCCAGCCCTCCAAGACCCTGAACCAAATTCAGAGGCTTGAAAAAGTTAGGTTACATTTCATTTAACACCACTCGAGTAAACAGTGATTTTTTTACTTTTGTCCTGCAATGTGTTCAAATAAATGTGATCCAGGAGAATTATTATTGGCATTTTAGCATTTTTCTGTTGGCATCATAAAAGTGAACTATTTTTAAATAAATATACCAAATTAAGTTTGGCATTGGTTTTATCAAAGAGCTGCCAGAAATGGGACTTCAACTGTGTAATATAAAACACTGTCTTGGCAGCCACCATTAAAGAGCTGTTAACACAGAAAATGAAATAATAATAACCATACCTAGTTAATGTGAATAAGCGTATTGGCATGAATGCATGTTAAATAAATTGATCAAAACCAAATGGCACAGTTTGGGGAAGTTCCAGATTTACACATGAAGTGTAGAAATAGATAATCATGAAGCACACGCTGTGCTTTTTTGAGTAGTTCAAATGAAAAGCTGCACATGCAGTGGATTCAAAAGGTATTCAGGCCCCTTCTCTTTCTGCACACTTTACTGTGTTGTAGATTTCATTTTAAATTGATACATTTGTCATTTTTGCACATCAGTTCACCCTCAATAACCCTTAATGGCAAAGTGAAAACATGTTTTCAGAAAGATTTACAAATTTATTAAAAATCAAAAACTGAAATCTCTCATTATTGCAAGTATTCAGACCCTTAATTCAGTACTTTGTAGAAGCCCCTTTGTCAGCAATTCCAGGTTTGAGTTTTCTTGGGTAAATCTCTAGAACAGGGTTCACCAACTCCGGTCCTGGACGACCACCATGGCTGCAGGTTTTCATTCTGACCCTTTTCTTAATGAGTGACCTGTTTTTGCTGCTAATTAACTTATTTTGAACTACTTTTAATTGACTTGTTCTTGAAGACTCAGACCCCTTAATTGTTTTGTTTTCCTTAATTAGCAGCCAAACAATGTTGAGATACAAAATGAGCCAAAACATGACCAGCAAACTATGTTGATCATACAGTATCTGAAAATGAAGAAAGATGAAGGTCTCAGGAATGCTGATCTGCTCAGGTCCACAAAACATTTTAACAGTGCTCTTAGAAAGAGAAAATCAACAATTTCAGAAATGTCTGCTATTGCACCACGAGAGCAGCAACAAAGCCACAAAATTAAAGAGCTGGTTTAATTAACAACAAGAATTGGCACCTCATTAAGCACCTGGTTGGAGTGAAATTGGTTGGAGTTGGAGGCCCTGACTTAGTTGGTCTTCTGTTGGCTCACTCACTTCTCATTTCATTTCTTTTTGGGTGCCATTTAAGGAAAGAATTTAAGTAGTTCAGAGGAACGATGAAGAAATTCGGGGGAAATCTTAAAAAAGCAATTCAACACCAAGAAAACCAAGGGGCTGGTGGTGGATTTTAGGAGACCCAGCCACTCCTGGACCCCGTGATTATCAGAGGTGACTGTGTGCAGAGGGTACAGACCTGGGAGTACAGCTGGATAATAAATTGGACTGGACTGCCAATACTGATGCTCTGTGCAAGAGAGGACAGAGCCGACTATACTTCCTTAGAAGGATGGCGTCCTTCAACATCTGCAATAAGATGCTTCAGATGTTCTATCAGACGGTTGTGGCAAGCGCCCTTTTCTACGTGGTGGTGTGCTGGGGAGGCAGCATAAAGAAGAGGGATGCCTCACGCCTGGACAAACTGGTGGGGAAGGCAGGCTCTATTGTAGGCACGGAGCTGGACAGGTTGACATCTGTGGCAGGGCAACGGGCGTTGAGCAAACTCCTGTCAATCATGGAAAATCCACTGCATCCACTGAACAGTATCATCTTCAGACAGAGGAGCAGCTTCAGCAACAAACTGCTGTCACCATCCTGCTCCACTGACAGACTGAGGAGATCGTTCCTCCCCCACACTATGCGAAACTTCAATTCCACCCGGGGGGGTAAACGTTAACATTATTCAAAGTTATTGTCTGTTTTACCGGCATTTTTATCACTCTTTAATATTGTTCTTTATCAGTATGCTGCTGCTGGAGTATGTGAACTTCCCCTTGGGATTAATAAAATATCTATCTATCTATCTATCTATCTATCTATCTATCTATCTATCTATCTATCTAAAATGAATTCACAAGAAGTTAATTAGCAGCACAAACAGGCACTCATTAAAAAAAAAAGGGTTAGAATGAAAACCTGCAGCCACAGCGGTCCTCCAGGACTGGACTTGGCGACCCCTAATCTAGAACAGGGGTGTCCAACTCCAGTCCTGGTGGGCCACAGTGGCTGCAGGTTTTCATTCTAACCATCTTCTTAATTAGTGAGCTGTTTTGGCTGCTGATTAACTTGTTTTGCCTTAGTTTTAATTGACGTCACTCAGACCCCTTAGTTGTTTCTTTTTCCTTAATGAGCAGCCAAACAATAATGAGACACAAAACAAGCCGCCATATGACCTGCTAACCTGAAAATAAAGAAAGGTGAAGGTCTCGGTCATGTTGGTTTGCTCAGGTCACCAAAACATCTTGATGGTTGTCTTAGAAAACGCAGAAAATGAACACTCTGCTGTGGCAGAACAAGAGCAACAACAAATCCTGATATTCAATAACGGCTTTAATTAACAGCAAGAATTGGCCTCTCATTAAGAAACTGGTTGGAGTGGAATTGGCTTGAGTTTGACGTTCCAGTTTATCTGATTTTCTGTTGGCTCGTTTCACATCTCATTTCTGTTTGGCTGCCATTTAATGAAGAAACAAATCAATTCAGAGGACTGAATCCTTAAAAATGGGGCTATTGAAATGATGGGAAAAGGAGTTAATTAGCAGTGAAAACTGCTTGTGGATTAGGAAAAGGGTTAGAATGAAAATCTGCAGCCACTGCGGTCCACAAGGACTGGAGTTGGACACCTCTGCTGTAGGAGCTTTGCACACCCTAATGTGTGCAGTTTATCCCATTCTTTTTTGCAGCTTTTCCCAAGCCCCATTAGACTTGATAGGAAGTGTCTCTCTCTCCACAGATGTTTTAAGGGGTTAAGTCTGGGCTTTAGTGGACCAATAAAGAATAGTTAGCGACTTGTGCTGAAGCCACTGCAGAGTTCTCTTGATTATATGCTTTGGGTCATTGTCAAGCTGAAAGGTGAACCGTCATCCCAGTGTAACATAGTGTGAACTCTGTATCAGGTTTTCTTTGAGGACCTCTGTGTATTTGGCTGCATTCCCCCTTACCTCAATTCTGACCAGTCTCCTTGTCTGTGCTGCTGAGAAACACCTCCATAGGATGATGATGACATCACCATGCTTCACCATACAAAGGTTTTTAGGCATGTGATCACCAGTGCCTGGTCTTCACCAGATATAATCTTTGGAGTTCTGCCTAAATAGTTCAGTTTTTGTCTCATGAGACGAGAGAATCTTCTTCCTCATCCACTCAGAGTCCAAGTCAACTGGGAGTCCACCATAAATGCCTGATTGATGGAGTGCTGCTGAGATGGATGTCCTTTCAACATGTTCTCTTATCTCAGCTGAGGACTTCTGAAGTTCTGTTAGATTGACCATTGGGTTCTTAGTCACCTCCCTGATCAAAGCCCTTCTTGTCCAGTCACTCAGTTTGGCTGGATGGCCAAGCCTAGGAAAAGTCCTGGTGGTTCCATAGTTCTTCCATTTCACAATTCATGTGGCCACTGTGCTCCAGGGAACACTCACAGCTTCACCAATGGTTTTACACCCCTGCCCTGACCTATACCTCACCACAGTTTCATCGCGGAGGTCTACAGAGAATCCCTTGGACTTCATGGCCTAGTATTTTGTTCTGACATGCAGTTTGAGTTGTGGAACCTCATATACACAGGTAACACGTGTGCCTTTCTAAGTGATGTCCAATCAATTCAGTCTGGCACAGGTCTAATCCAATCAAGTTCTAGACACATCTCAGGGAGAAATTACAGCAAACAGTATGCACCTGACGACCATTTGGGACGCCGCAACAAAGGGTCTGAATACATAAAACAGATTTCAGATTACAGTTTTTCATTTTTAATAGATTTGTAAACCTTTCTGAGAACATGTTTTCACTTTGTCATTATGGGTTACTGAGTGTACATTCATGGGGAAAAATTACAAATCTGTCCTCTTAAAGTGAAATCTGTAGCACAATAAAGTGTGCAGATAGTGAAGGGGTCAGAATGCCTTCTGAGTCCACCTGTTATTGCAGCTCTGCTCGGCCCCTTTCTGTACATTAGCTTTAAATGTAATGTCCACTTTTTTTACAGCTTGAACTACTTGATATAGCACCTTTTCTCTTATTTTGGCAGAATGCAAAAAAATGAAATACCATAATAGAATAAAAACATAGGAATCAATCATCTAATACACAGACATAATGAAGGACGGCTAAACACATTACATAATAACAATTTTCCAAATGCTTAATATGCTTAACGTGAGCCACAAATTCAATCTGGCTGCAGTGTGCGGTGTTAATGAAAGGGGGGAACAATCACAAGAGACAGAGACATTCAAATTGGACCCTTCACTTGTGCTAAGATTGTGTTTCCAATTGAAATAAAGAGCCTGTCTCGAGGGTCACTGTCCCTGCCCCCTATTACAGAATTGGAAATGAAATGGAATGTTTTTCTAAAAGATGCCTCTCGACAAATGAGGGAGAAGGTCCTGCGGCCCACTGTGGATGCTCCTTAGGCAACATCTTCATTTCTGTCTTTAATAAGTAAAGGTGTGTCCCACATGATAAGAGGGCCCTCCACTACTGTGCTTCCTGACCCGATTTATCTTTTGGTGGTCTTCCGATGGTGAGCTGCATTCCCAGGGGGAGTGATGAATTTGATAATGCCTTTTAAGCCATTTAAGAATTTAAATGCTTCAATTAAACCCACAGATGACTATCCGTGCTGCAAATGGCAAAAGTTTAATTAATTTTAGCCGTCCACTGCTCTTTTATTCTGGGTAAAATGAAATTGCCAGACAGTCACCTAAAAGCATTACAGCTCTGCTGACTGTGTAAACTGGTGTAATGCAGATAAAAAAATTGGGCTTTTAGAGTACGCTAAATAAGACTCATAAGGTTTCATTTGTGTGTTTTATTATTGTGTGTTTTTATTTTAGGATTATTTAAACGTACCTTTTAAATGAATAAACTGTGTGCCCAGAGCTCATAATGGAAAGCTGACATTGTCTGCATTGTGTAATCAATATGTTCTGTAACTTGAACAGAGGGCAGGTGCGAATGAGCTCATTAGATCAAAACACATCACATGGTCATTTAATCATGAATATGTTTTGAAAAAAGAGTGTTGGATTCTTGCTAATATATATAATCTAATATACTGTATAAATGCTCTTCTCTCTGTTTTACCTGCTCAGCAGTAAACAAGCGTCTGCAAAGAGATAACAATGTTAGTGACAGCGCCCCCTCTCATCTCGGAGTGTTATTACATACTGTATCTTAACAGAGCCTGTAAGGTGATCCTCCGACGCACCTGTGTAAGGATAGATAGATATTACACACACACTATGGAGTGAACAGACACCCGAATGACTAAAAAGAAGGAAAATTAAAAAGAAAGAAAACTTCTGAGTTGGCTGCCACAGTCACAATGAGACATTATTATATTATAGAAAGTAAGAGTTAAGACAAGAAACACCCTGACAGAAAAGAAAGGTTTTAAGTTCAATTTTGCAAGAAGGGATACACATTTAGAGACAGCACATAATTAAATGATTAATAAACAAAAGCAACTGAAATAACACAAACACATGAATATTAATAATTCAAAATGAATGAAAACTACAATAAAACTATTTTCAAGTTTCATTTAATTAGGAAAAGGCTTCGTAATAACGATCGAGAACTCTGCTCTGAAATTTTGATGTTCTACTAACAGGTCCATAAACTCAAAGCACATAGCCATGCAATCTCCACTAACAAACACTGGCAGTAGAATGGGTGGTACTGAAGAATTCAGTGGCTTACAACCTGGCTCTGCAATAGGATGCCATCTTTGCCACAGTATGTGAAATTTCTGCTCAGCTAGATCTGCGGTGGTCAATTGTCAGTGCTATTATTGTGAAGTTGAAGCATCTAGGAGCAACAACAGCTCAGGTAGACCACGTGAGCTGACAGAGCGGGGCTGCAGAGTGCAGAATCACATAGAGTGTAAAAATCAGCTGTCTCCTGTTGAATCACTCCCAAACTACATCTGGAAACAGCATCAGCACAAGAACTGTGCGCCAGGAGCTTTGTGACATGGGTTTCCATGATCCAAGCAGCTCCACACAAGCTTGAGATGACTAAACGCAATGCCAAGCGCCAGCTGAAGTGGAGTAAAGGAGACTCGAATGCATCGTGGTAATGCATTCTAAAGCATTGGCACTGAATGATATGCCTTCCCATGCAGACAGTTTGGTCTGAAGGACCACTAGCAGTCCAGTTTCTGATTACCTAAGTACATGTGGAGGGTTGTTAGTGTAAAGGAGCGTGGCTAAGTGAGAGAGGGCCAGACCATGCAGAACTTCGAAGGCGACAAGCAGACGTTTTATTGTATGTACAAATGCGGTAAAGAACTGGAGGGATGTGCTCCATACACTTAGTGCAAGGAAGACCACTTGCAGCTGAGCTCTGGATGGACTGTAGTCTGTTTAGCGTTTTAGCTGGGAGAACAGTGAGTAGGGAATTACAATAATTAAGTTGGGAGGTCATGAAACCATAAAGTAGCATTTCAGTGTCTTTCTTGTTCATTACAGGAGGAAGAAGGCAAGCGACATTGCAGAGATGGAGAATTGCAATTTTAGTGAGTGAGCTGTAAGGATCAAAGGTGAGTGCCAAGTCCAGTAATGTACCACGATTACAAGGATTTACAATCACATCATCAATTTTAATACAATGGTTTGATAACTTAGTAGCCATGGATTTTGAGCCAATTATCAAAAATTGAGTTTTATGAGTATTGAATCTAAGTAAATTACAATTGCTTAAATCAGAGATGCATTGTGTTAGGGAGTGGGGTGGGAAATCAGTGTAGTAGACTTGGTGCTGAAATAAATCAGGATGTCTTCAGCACAACAGTGAAAAACTGTCAATAAGTTAGGTAAAGAAGAGAACAAAGAAGATGCTGCGCCATCCATGTTTTAACCCATTTTTTCAGGAAGAGGCATGAGGCACCTGGAACCATCATAGTGTGCAGGGCAGGAACAACACCTGGACAGCGTATTAGTTCATCACAGGAAACGCTCTTACACTTGAGCCAATTTAGTAATGTTAGTGCAGCTCACCTGCATTTCTTTGGACTGTGGGGTGAAACTACAGCACCTGAAGGAACTGGGATAATAGGAGCACATGGGATGAGAACCCCAGTTTCCTTATTATGAGGCAGCATTGCTACCATTGTGCCACCCTAGATGTCATGTCAAAGATGCCACATGAAAAGTGACGAGAGAGAAGAATGTCATTGTTTATAGTATCAAAAGCAGAACTAAGGTTAAGCAGAAGGAAAATGGTGAACACCCCAGTATCAACACTTAATGTACAATTCTCAGAGAAGCGAACTCTGTACTACATATGTCATGTGCAGAATGCGTTCGAAAAGGTTATGTTTGAAAAGAAAAGTCTGACAAGTTTTGTGTTTCTTTCCGACAACTTTTGAACTTTTTTGAAATAGACCGGTAGTTTATTTTTCATTGTAAAAACCAATTTACCTAACTTCTGTAATCCGCCTCCAATGCTCACATTCAAAAACATTTTAATAAATAAGGAGAAGAAAATTAGCAGTATTAAAAGACATAATCAAACACTGTCACCGTGCCCACGGCCAGACCACTTTCTTCAATGCTGGGAAAGAGACCTGCTGATCAATATCACAGGCAAGGAGCAGAAGTTGATAGTTCACCATAGTCATTCATCTTCAGTCTGTGCAGAATGCACTGTAATTCATCTGAAAGTAGTACACCAGGCAGACCTCTATAGTCTATCAGAGAACAATGCCAGGTGGATCTGCCCTCGCCTAGGCATTTGTTTTGGGACAGCCCATACTTAAAACCCCCTTGGGTTAAGATATTTTCTTATCTGTCAGGTAGAATAGGATGTACAAGGTGTGGCAGAAAACTATTGAGACTGGCAACACTGCAAGCGATCTGGCAACGCTGCGCTGTTGTCCTTGATAGAGCATGTGTATCAGTACCCTCCCATAGCTCAGTGCGAGTTTCAACTCCTTCCGTTAACTACGTGATTTTTGTGACTGCTATTAGCGAAGTTGTGTTTTTGGTTGTGCGTCACGCAAAATGGAACAGCGGAATTTGGAGCAACGTTGTGCCATTAAATTTTGTGTTAAGCTTGGAGAATCGGCAATTGTGACATTTGAAAAGTTAAAACAGGCCTATGGGGAACATTCTTTATCCCGAGCTCAAGTTTTTCAGGGAGGCCTTCAACTTCGAAAACCAGTGAAAACATCGAACGTGTGAACACTCTTGTGAGATCAGACCGTCGTTTAACATTAAGAATGTTGAGTGAACAATTAAATTTGAACAGATTTACCGTTCATCAAATTTTGACTGAACATTTGCACATGCGAAAGGTCTGTGCCAAAATGGTGCCGAAAAACCTCACAATTGAGCAGAAGGACAATCGAAAAAATGCATTCCTGTGGTTCCCCAGCCCCCTTATTCACCTGACCTCAGTCCGTGTGACTTTTTCCATTTTCCTAAACTGAAAAATGTCCTCAAAGGACGTCATTTCGGGACTTTAGAAAACATCCAAAAGAGACATGCTGAAGACCATACCGGTTGAAGACTTCCAGCGCTGCTACCAACAGTGGGAACAACGTCTCCATCGGTGTGTAGCTGCCCAAGGGAACTACTTTGAAGGGGATAACATTGATGTTTGAAAAAAATAAAAACTTTGGTAAATAAAAAATCAGTCTCATTACTTTTCTGCCACACCTCGTATGGTCACCACAAATCCTCTTCACAACAGTCTTTGGGGTTATTCAAGATGAGCTTAGACTGGTGATAAGCTGACCTTAATTTCATACACTACGTTAGACAGAGAGAGATAGATAGGTAGATAGATAGATAGATAGATAGATAGATAGATAGATAGATAGATAGATAGATAGATAGAGTCTGGCTTACCCTCACATTAATGACATTTCAAACAACTCACAAAAGATTTGCAATGTTGAATGAAGTCTGTTCCGTGTTGGTTCTTCCTCCACGCTTCCTCTTGTGTTGTGTTGTGCTGCTCTGTGAGGTGCAGGTAAGAGGTGGAGATCATTCCTGGCACACAGAGTGATCCCTTTCCCTGTCCATTACATCTTAGTTCTGCTATGGCAGGCCTGTAGGATGTTAATTTCAGCTGTACACGTGCTTCTTAATGATCTGCTGTAAGTTGGCTGTGAGATGCACTTTACACTGTCTTCATGGATGAAAAAACTTGCTTGCACATCTAAGCGGATTCAAATGCAGAGATTAATGCAAAGGCCACCTAGGAGAAATTCTCTCACAAACTCTTCCAATATTTTCGGCCTTACACCAGGTCAAAAATGCTTTTCCAAATACAAGTATAAATCAAAAAATGAAAACAATTTGAAAATTATGTGTTAACCATAACAGATAGAAACTACACGTTTGCATTGGCTTATGGGTAGTTCAAACACACACAGCACAACACTCTACCATTAGGTCAAATGACCATGGACGTTCCTCTGCAGGATTGCACCATTGTTGAACGATGCACCGTTGTGAGATTTCTTTGAGTGAAACCAGCTTAAATTCAGTGAATGTTATGAAATCTTGATACTCATGCCAATGGGGGGTGGGGGGCACCCCAAAGTATGCCATGTTAAGTTTTAAAGTTTGAATTGTGCCTCCTGGATTCATTCGCCATTTTGGATTTTTTTACAGACATTTCAAATGAAAACACCTAGAACTTAAGGTGGTCATGTCTGCAACTTTTGCCGAGCTGATGTTTGGTTCAAGTCTAACTCTTGCTTGGTTCCTGTTTGTATTTTGACACACTGGTGGCGCAGTGGTAGTGCTGCTGCTTTGCATTAAGGAGACTGTGGAAGATTGTGGGTTTGCTTCCCGGTTCCTCCCTGTGTGTGGATAGCGCTTTGAGTACTGAGAAAAGTGCTATATATAAGTAATGAATTATTATTATTATTAATCTAACTTTACACATAGGGTCCACCACCAGAGGGTCTTCCTCCCAGGGACTCCAGTTTCTTCTGACATCCCAAAGACAAGCAGGTGAGGTTATTTTAAGCACATTTAAAGTTAGCTCCCAACTGCCAAATCAAACCATTAGGCCAAGTGTCAAATCTACAGTTGCTCAGCTGTGTGTGAGCTTCCCACTCCTGTGCATCTAATAATGCTGGAAAATCAGATCCAAAAGGCAGGAGGGGGGCTGCCAGAAACACCTGTGATGGCCATCCAGCTCTCTGACACCGATGTTATTCCTGGTTTGGTGTCTTCACTGTGCATTTGGCCATCTGAGGAGGAGCTGGTACATGTCTGGTATCTGACGCATTGTTTGCTCCAGCTCTCCATGACGAGTGCAGATACTGTAAGGAGAGGAGAATACCTGACTGGCACACCTTCACTTAAGTGCTTAGCGTCATTAATACACTGGGGAGTGTGTGGCCATGAAAGTGACAGAAATGGGTGCAAATTAGCAGACTCTCCCTCCCCAGGCTCTCATTTTTAGCCTGCATATACCGTTTGTCTCTTCATGATTTCACTTCTACTTTCTTCAGTGTGAGAAAAAGCAAATTGCTCCGGCTTAAATGCTATAATCAAAAGAAACCAGTTCATCTTCAGTTGGATTTTTGAGCAGCACCCCTGCTACTCTCATGAATATTAAGCCTCTTAGTCTGTGATCTTTTGACAGTTCGCTGGCTGTCCAACTTCTACCAGTGGTCACTCTCCACAGCTTTAAATTGCATCAGTCACTTTGGATCCCTTCTGTTGAATTTTAAGGTCATCATTATGTTAATCAAATTCATTCCCTACTTGCTAGGGTTGTCGGATCGGCTGTAATATGTGAATAATTCTCCCCTCCAGCTTTGTGGATTTAGTAGCTGTTGGTAAACATTTCTTGCGCCGGCCGCACATAATCTGAAGTGTTGTATCAGGGCTCTGTCTTGTTTTGAAAACGACTCAGTGGAATACTGATTGAGAATTGTGGCTGTTGCCTTATCGGCCGCCACCAGCCCCGATCGTTATCCTTTAGGCATCTGTCTCCTTCTCTGTCTGCCCACGACTGTCCTATCGTCTTTAAAATTTGGCTGCTATTCATTTTTTCACATTTTCTGCTGCTTTTCATTTTTTTCCATTTCTGCCTAGTACATTTCATAACTATATGATTTTTTTTTTGGTTACCATATGCATGACTATAGATTTTGACTTCTGCATTTTCTGATTCATTTATGCCAATTTCCTGAACAGGTTTGCACTCTTACCACTCTGTAGAGGTCTGGTGCCGCTAAGATTCACACCGTCGAGGAGACAGTGATTTATTTCTTTTTTTGGTGGAGATTCCAGGGACGCACCCAGCCTTGGCCCGACCCTCACACACTCACAAGCAGAGGCAAAAAAGCCACCGGTAATTAAACAACAAATAATAGAATGTATTAAACAATAATAAATGAAAACAGCAAATCCCACCCCAGTCCCCCTTACGGCAATGTACAATAAACACGAAAACAAACCACAACAATAAACACTCACTTTAAAGTCCAAGGAAAATGGCAACGAATGAAATGCAATGATGGCGGTAGATAGTCCAGAAATCAGCACGTTGAATTGGAATGTAAAGATAGTCCTACTGGTATTTCCTGACGAAATGAAGACGGATGAATGGGATCAGGAGTGCTCTGTTCTTCACAGGATGGCAACAAATCCTCAGACAGTCCTCATTGTGCAGGAAGACACCAGACAGACCATAGCCCAAAACAAGAGACGATCCAGGACAAAACAAGAATCCACAGGAATCAGAACGGAAGGTAGACAGACAGGAACTTTAGACACGAAACACAAAATACTTCTGTCCTTTTGGTATCACTGGGCCCCTTTTAAATGTTGTGCTGGCCTCCTTGTACCCAACAGCCCCTGCTCCCACAGAAGATGACTGCTGGGAGTTGAAGTTTCAAAGGCAGTGGTGTACAGCCAAACCAAGGCTTGAGGTTTCAGGTGTTAACAGTGTCTACCTTTTTGGTCCCCGGCAATCCCCATTCAACTGCATAGGTCACCAGACCCTTCTGTTGGACAATAATTGCCGGGCCGAACCACTTCGGAGCCAGTTTAGCCATGAATTTATCGAAGGCTTTGGAGAGGGGATGAGTCTTGATCCAGACTTTCTCCCCAACCGAGAATTGTACAGGCTCTGGTTGTACGATTGAGATTGCCTGGACTGGGATGCCATCATCCTCTCCTTCACCCTTTGAGAAATGTGGTGTAGTGTTTGCAGACGGTCGTGAATCGGTGTATCTGGTTTGGGTGGACTGTGATTGATTACTCTTTCCAGAGGACCATTAAGTTGTGTGCCTAAAACTAACAATGCACTCTTACCGCTCTGTAAGGTGACATCACATGAATTACTGACAATCAACTTGCACTTCCCTCTACACCATCTGCCTTGGTGTGGCAAACCCAATTGAATTTTCCGTATTTTTCCCATACATTCAGTTCCTGGTTATTTTCACAGAAACACACCATAGACCAATGGACACATACCATTTTCAAAATTTCAATTTGTTAAACCCCAAAACCACAACTAATTCTGTTGAGATTTCAAATTTCAACACATTACTCAATATTTACCAGGATATTGAAATGTTTTCATACTGACACCTTGCAGCTGCTCCCCTAATAACAACGGGCAATACCTGAGAAAATATAAATATGCACATTTAATACAGAGAATGAGAAATATTTCATAATGATAAAAAGGAATACATCATGGCCAGGATTTGAACCCAAAACTTAACTTCTCAGGGCAGATATACTAACCACTACACAACATTTTCTTTGGAAATGTTTCATACCTTTCTAATTATTCAAATTCTGTTCTCCTTCCTCCAAAACAGAGTAAAAGTGAGTTTTACAACTCAGTCCACATATGAGGCACAGGAATTCCATTATTTCCATTCACCTCTACCTCTTGCTCTTTGTTCAGATAAAACAGTCTGATATACAGCATCAACTGAGAAAGAACTGTCAATTAGCCTTACTGGTGGTGTAGCGGTTAGCATGCATGCCTCTCAACCAATACGTTACAGTTCAATTCCCATTTATCACCTATGCTTCTTCCTTTAATGATCAACAATTATTTCCATATACCTGTCATTATTGCTTGCCACTGCTTGTCAGCTTTTCCATGATGCGCACTTACCTTTCATACGCCTCCTTTGATTCAGCCTCATCTTCCACCCAAGGCTCATTCAGATTCACAAACACAAAGTGTTTCTCATTCCCTCACTAACAGCTTAAGTATTCCACATTAACTCATGATATTGACAATGAGAAGCGACATGAATCATTTCTCTGTTTACATCTCTCATAGTCCAAGAAGCGCATTAGTGCAAAAAGACATTTTTTCATACTGCCACCTTGTACCTGCTTCCCAAGCAACTTTAGGTAATGCCTGAGAAACTATGACCCCCACCCACATACAAAACAAGCAATGACACATTTTGAAATAAATCGTGGGCAGGATTTGACCACACAGTTTTCATTTAAGTGCAGATATGCTAACCACTACACCAATTTTTTTCACAGATAAAAATTTACTAACATTTCTTGACAGTCACATGGTGCCTTCCCAAGCATTAATGAAAAGAGAGTTTTACAACTTATTATATACTGTATATATAAGGTTACATTAATTACCTTCCATCTTCCATTGTTCTACTTATACAGTATAATGTACAGTATCACCTGAGAAAGAGGTGCTCACCAGTTTTAATGGTAGGATAGTGGATAGGATACACATCTATGAACCAACACCTCTGAGTTCAATTCCCACAGATGACCAACAAATTTTGCTTTCCTTAAATTAAACAAAAAAAAAAACCTCATCCATATTTGTCATTCCTCCATGACACTCCTTTTTAGGTTTTCTGTGCCTTATCTGATTATGCTTTGTTTTCCAATCAAGGCTTAGTCAACTTCACACACAAAATATGTTCTTCATTACTCCATTAAAGGCTTCACCAATCCACATTTATGTGTACACTCCTGATATTCACATTGAGAAGCCACAAGCACAAATCATCACCAACATCTCTCATAGTTCAGAAAGCACAGCAAAGTGCAATATGTTCAGATTAAACACCTGTGACGTTAAGTGTCAAGCTGCTGGAATCCATGTTGTATTACTTGGAAAACATTACAGCTTTATATATTAGAAGACAATATTTCAGCAGTTGATCAAGAAACAGTATTCTTATAACCTTCTTCCATCCTCCTCTGCATGATTTTGATTTCTTCAATGATTACTTTCACAACTCCATACTCACAAACAAACCAGTTTAAATAACATAGTGGAAATGGAGCACAGTGGTTAATTAGGGGGCCAGGGTTCAGTTCTTGCTTGCTACATGAATATTTGACAAATCAGTAGCTTACCATTTTTCTTATTAAGATTGTAATAAAGTAAGATTTTCCTCTAAATTCAAAAGAGAATACAATTTCACATGTTACTCTTTTCTGGCCTTTCCACTCATGCACTCTTCTCTCTGGTCACTTCTACAACTGTACAGTCTGTCTCCTGTTGGATGACCCCATGCTCTGCCACCATCCATATCTTCTTCTTTCAGCTGCTCCCATTAGGGGTTGCCACAGTGGGTCATCCTTTTCCATCCTTTTCCCGTCCTCTGCATCTTGCTCTTTTACATCATCGCCTGTATGTCTTCTCTTAGGCCTTCCTCTTTTCCTCTTGCCTGGCAGCTCTATCCTTAGCATCCTTCTCCCAATATACCCAGCATCTCTCCTCTGCACATGTCCAAACCAATGCAATCTCGCCTTTCTGACTTTGTCTTCCAACCGTCCAACTTGAGCTGACCCTCTAATGTACTCATTTCTAATCCTGTTCATCCTCGTCACACCCAGTGCAAATCTTAGCATCTTTAACTCTGCCACCTCCAGCTCTGTCTCCTGCTTTCTGGTCAGTGCCACCGTCTCCAACCCATATGACATAGCTGGTCTCACTATTGTCCTGTAGACCTTCCCTTTCACTCTTGCTGATACCCGTCTGTCACAAATCACTCCTGACACTCTTCTCCACCCATTCCACCCTGCCAGCACTTTCTTCTTCACCTCTCTTCCCCAATCCCCATTACTCTGTACTGTTGATCCCAAGTATTTAAACTCATCCATTTGTGAGTCTGTGACGTTTCCATTGTGAAAAAGGCAAACAGACACATGCATGCAAATGTGTTTATTTCATATCGATTGATACTTGGGTTTCAGTTTTCACCCATTGACAGCAACATGTAAATTGAATATTATTCAAGATTAAAACCAAAGAAAAAGAAAAAGAAAGTGCTTAATTGATATGTGGACATCAGTCTTCACATATTATACACTCCGTGTCAACATTTTGTCATTATCATAACATATAAAAACAAATTCTGCCCTGCGGTGGGCTGGCGCCCTGCCCGGGATTTGTTTCCTGCCTTGCACCCTGGGTTGGCTGGCTCCAGCAAACCCCTGTGACCCTGTAGTTAGGATATAACGGGTTGGATAATGGATAGACTGATGGATGAAAACAAATTCTGCTTTAGTCATGCAAGGCAAGGCAAGAAATGTCATCCTTCATTTACACAGATCATTGCAGACATGGAACACACATGAAATGTGTGTATTTCAAATAACAATATAGTGTTTTCTTATACAATTCCACACACCTCACTCCATGAGAAACAGACTTGAGCTGTGAAAACTTCATGTTTGACTTCAGCTGCCTCGGTGGCGGATGGGATAGCAGGCTGTCACATATGCAAAACAAAGGCCCTATTGGTGCACATTTAACACAGTGAGGAGGAGGTGCGAGTAAAATTAAGATGGCCTGGCATTACAAATATTTTTGCAGGTTAATGTCATTTGTACAGGGGCACACCACACAGCAAAGCACACATTCCATTTCACAGTTTACTGTTTGCAGTTTGCTTATAGTCCAGTATCACAGCCATTTTAATTAAAATCCATGTGATATAAATTGTATTATTTAGCTACCTAGTGCCCAAAAGATTACAAGATATTATGAAACCTCATACCTGCTTCACACATAATAATAGCCAATTCCTGATAGACTACGACTTTACTCACTTATAGACAATTACAAAAAACGTTTTTACAGCCCATTACCACTACTTTAAAGGCAAGTATGTTACACAATGTCTTGATGCTGGTTTTTGGTATCTTTCCATTCTTTGTCAATCACATTTTGCCTCCAAATGCCCCCAAACAACTGAAACTGAGGTAAGAACTCAGCACACATACGAGGTAAACTTAAACAACTGACTGCCATCTCAATCTCTTGTACTTTGTTCAAATACCACAGTCTGATGTACTTTATCAACAGAGAGAAAAACCCAGGCCAGTTATGATAGTGTCGTGGGTAGCGTACACTTCTATCAACCAGGAAGTGTAAGTTTTATTCCCATCCATGACAGTCAAAGTTTTCTTAAATAACAACTTTTCTTACATACACCTGCCATTACTCCACGCGAACAAAGGCAGACCTCAATCATCCATAAATTTTGTGCACACTCATGATATTCACAGTGAGCTGCCCCCAAAACCAATCATCAATAACATCTCTCGTAGTTTACCAAGCAGAGTAGACTGCAATATGTGCAGATTGAGTATCTGTGACTTTAAGTGTGAAGCTGATGGGCTCCATGTTGTACTACATTACAGCTTGTTAACTTTTACAACTTATCATACGTAAAGTAGAAAGAAAATAGTGGCAGTGGAAATCATTTCACCAGCTGATCCAGCAATAATAACAACACAACAACAATTCCATCCGCTGTTCAGAACTGAGAGGGGCTGCATGGCCATCTATTGCAGACCTATGCCCAAGTATATTACCGTTCTGAATTTGTGCCTCGCATAATTAAATTTTAACAGACTTATTTACATTTACAACAGTTCCTTTGCATTGTCCAGTCTGAGTCTAAAATTACTTGTTTCAAAGACAACTCTCCTGTATTTAGTAGCAATGTAATGGACGTTTGGAAGTGAGTGAAAATAATATGCAAGAACAAACACCAGAGTACATTTATCAGTTGATTACATAGTTCAACTGGCCATACATGTCAGTATCATTTGATAAGACTCACAGAGGCATTGATTATACAAAATGATTTGGTTTTTCCATAGTCTGCCTCTGATGAGCCTGGCAGTGCCATTATTCCCACATGAGCGCAGTCTACAGCAGCTCTGATGTTTCAGAAGTATACATAACATTTTCTCATATCACTGATAGAATTATGGCATTATGCCTTTTATAAAGAACCATTTATAAGCTTATTTGGCACTGTATTGCTTCAAGTCATTGCATTTAAAGATAGTTTTTGCAGTTCTACATTGATCAGGCTGTAGCAGTGCTACGTAAAAAGATACTACAAATCCTAGCAGCCCTGGCAGTGTAACGCTATTGAAGGTTTCAGAGGGTGAGGGTCTGCTGGGAAGAAGATCGGGCCAGTGGGGCCAAGGGATCATGATTTTCTATCTTGCTGTTCAAGCCTTTCTTACCCATTTGGATCACCTGTTGATTATCTTGGATTACTGTTCCTGTCTGGATGTATGGTCTGTTTCGTGCCTGCCTGTTTGTGTGGGTTTGTACAGATTGAATACGTCTTCCCAATCACCTCATCCCACACTGCATCAAAAAACCAGCAGGACAAACTTTACATTGCTTACTGTGAATCATTCATAGGATTTTTCAATCGCCCATCTATCATCGACTGCCCTGCTACATTGGACTGGTTCAGACATTATTTATTGTTTGTTGTGTTGTCTCTGGATTTGCTATTTCCATCAGGGGAACTGGAGAGACTTGTTGCATTTGTGTTTTATATATATTGCATTTTCTTCTTTTTCTATCATTTGATTGATATATTTCATTGTTATTTATCAATTAACTGGACCAAGAACTGTCCCTCTTCGAATGAGTGGATGCAGGCCGGGTCAAACATGGGTGTGTTCTGGGAGTCCCCACCATAAAATACCGCGACCGCTGCAAGGATGTGCCAAGGAATGTGTGCTGCACTTTAACAATATTTCTTAAGGACAGTCCATGGTTTCTCATGCGTGAGGCTTTCAAGAAATGGGCAAACCATGCACAATCCTACAGAGTCCTCAACATCAATGTGTTTTTTGTGACTAGAACCACCACACAGTTTTCCAGGACTATAACTGTTAAGCATATGCCAAGTGGCATCTGAATTCGTTTGTTCCCACTAAAGGTCCATCAGCTTGACATCCTCATTACACATCTCTACTGCCCTGCACCCTAAAGCCAAAGTTAACCTAACACAATTGGAATGAAAGGTAAAAATAAGCATTTTCTAGGCACACAGCATATATTGTTTGTTAACATGGTACTTAATATTGTATATGACATATATTGTATGCGTGGAAGTAACCCCAGAGGAAGACAAGAATAGTTCAATCAATCAGTCTTTATTCAGTCACAGATGAGTACGTGGATTCATGCTTTGCAAAGCAGAAGAGCAAAGTTCCCCTGTTTCACTTGACTTTTAATTATTTTCCTCCTTCCCCTTACTTATTAATAAGCACAATATGTTTATCTAAGCATTTCATCTTAAATTGCGTGCATCGGCTAATTATTTCTCTGTTGTGTACATTGCAAAAGGGACCCTAAAGAAGGAAAAGTCATCTTTCCTGTGTCTAACAGACGCATTCTAAATAAAGTTGTCGTCCTTGGTCAGCTTACTGCACCCTGTCTTATGACAGACGCCTGTATGAATAAACTGCTGTTATAATAAAACAGCTTTTAACCCTTAGTAGCTTGCAAGCAGTTCAATTTTCTTTCACATTTCCCAGGATTTCTTCACCGCTTCTTACAGTCTCTCTCTTTCACAATCTCTGGTCCATTGGCTCTGCTAGGAATTTTCTTGTCAAAAATGTCTCTGGTCTCAAATACCTTTAAGCCAATTATTTCAAATAAATGCAAATGAATGATCAATTTTTAAAATGTAATCAAAACAATGTAGTCCCAAATTCCAAAGCCTTTTTTTTTTCAAAAATGCTGAAATTTAACTTTTCACTTTTAAAAGTGCTAATTTCACATAAAATTAGCAAGATGAGGCACTTGCATCCACCCACATGCACAAATACAGTGTTAAATGTCACAAGTCTTTTCCATCTAGGTCACAGGTGTCAAACTCCAGGCCTGGAGGGCCGCAGTGGGTGCAGGTTTTCTTTCTAACCCTTTTCCTAATCAGTGTCCAGTTTTCACGGCTAATTAACTTCTTTTCCCTCTATTTTAATAGCCCTGTTTTTAAGGATTAAGTCTTCTGAATTGATTCTTTTCCTCATTAAATGACAGCCAAACAGAAATGAGACATGAAACGAGCCAACAGATGACCAGCTAAATTGGGGCTTCAAACTCCAACCAGTTCATTAATGAGAAGCTGATTCCTACTGTTAATTAAACCCGTTATTCAATTCCATGTCTTGTTGCTGCTCTCTTTCTGCCACAGCAGACATTTGCAAAACTTTTGATATACTCCTAAAATGTTTTGGTAACCTGAGGGATCGACCTTACGGAGACCTTCATCTTTATTTTCAGATTTTGTTTGATGGGTCCAGGTGAGCTGGTCATGTCCTGCTTTTTTATGTCTCATTACTGTCCAGCTGCTAATTAAGGAAAAAACAACTAAGGGGCCTGAGTCAAGCTAATTAAAGCTAAGGTTAAAGAAGTTAATTAGCATCAAAAATTGGTTACTAATTAAGAAGATGGTTAGAATGAAAACCTGCAGCCACTGCGGCCCTCCAGGACTGCAGTTTGACACCCCTGATCTAGGTGAAGCTGAGCAGTGTAGTCTGAACAGTTTTTTATTTTTCTTGAATGATAACCATCTTATAAATCGTTTTACTTATTTGTTAATATAGATGATTATATTATATGGTTTATTTTATTTCATTTGTTCAATTGTATACTCTAGGTGCTCCTTTTCACGGCCATTCACAGCTGTTGACCGGCCTATTCAAATAGCATACATATCAGATCTGGAAACTGCAGTACATGTAAAAACTTTAAAATGAAAAATATCAAATATTCTCTTAAAGGAAATGAGTAAATGCAAATAAAATACTAGAAGATTATTCAAATATAAAGAAAGAAAGAAATAAACATTATTATTGAAAAGGAAATCAATTGAAATGATTTTCTACTAAACTTAAATATAATACCTGTAAGGTCGAATAAGGTTTGATAGAAGAGAGAAGCAACATGTATAAAATAATAATTTAATCTTTATCCTCTGCTTTTTGTATTTTTCCACTCCCCATTTCTTTCACATTTCAGCAGCATTTTATCTATTAACTAGAACGATCACAACAAAATAATAAGCATTTGTGTAAATTTGTGATTAGGAAACCTCTTTCACCCCACTCTGCAGACAAATGACATTGACTGATTAATGTTGGTTTACGACAACACAGAGATGGATGCCCATATTTTTTGAAAAGAGTAAACAACACTTTTATACCTTAATGCTAACAGAGAAATGGATGCTCTGCAGACACATCTGATGACCTGAAGGCTCGGTCTATAAATCATTATATTACTCATCATAAACAATCCATTACAGCTTACATCTTTTAATCCTATAATAAGTTGATAGGTTCCTTATTGCATTTAGGTGTTTACAAAAGCTTTACCATAATAGGAAAAGAGCTTTTGACAAGTTTATATCTAAAGACCACAGTATCATGGACTTTCTGCCGTGAATCTTTTTATACAAGTACATTAAATTTAATGTAAACTCTTAGCAGACCCCTGATCCTCATAACAGATCTTTTATAAAGAAATGAGGCACCACATTAAAGGATCAAGTCTAAAGACTCAAGTATTGTCAAGTGAACATGAAATGAGCAATCAATAGCTACTGTGCTTGAGGGAAGGACTGTAGGTCCATCAGATGTGATGCTCGTGTGCCAACTCAGTCATCTCTGTTTAATAAGTGGAAACAATAAATAAAAACACAAGCTTGATGGCACTAGAAATGAAGAGAAGAGGGTTTCCTCTCTTGGCTTGTAATGCCTGTTTCAGTCCCTGGCTTATGTGTCTGTACTCTGCTGCGTTCTTGTATTAAGTGACACCTCCTTCTGGTGACCATGGGATATATAACTGGGGAATCGGAAGGGCCGGTGTTAAATGTCCTCACTCTGTGTCTCCTTAGCATTGCGGAGGGAAAAGAAGTGGACATGGTTAGCGTCAGCACCCCCTCTCGACTCAGGGTGGTACTACATACAGTACCTCAGACCAGAGCCCAGACGATGATGCACTGAAGTGCATGCATGACACTATATATAAACTCACTTCAGATATTTAAGGATTTTAAGGATTTTGGTGGTGCTCAAACATTAGAGGATGCCCTCAACATCATGAGATCCAGCTCTCCAATTCATAACATTTATGATATCATTGCTGAGCACATGTTTAGGATTGGATGTCAAAAACTCTTGGTGAATCACAGAGTGCTCGTTAGTTTGGCTAGTAGCTTAACATTTTGGATTATTGTTTCTCTTGAACCTGTTGTGTTGTTGTATTTAACATCTTAATTCCAAGTGTCTGGTCATTCAGTGATTCAGAGGTACTCCATGATGTTTTTGTAGCTTTTTGAGAGCACCTCAATCATTTCTTGACATCGCCAGTAATGCAACAGAAAGTGCATCATTGCCAGTTGTTGTGTTAATTTTTCAATTCATTTAGTGTTTATTTTTGTGGTTAGTATTTTTCTGATTTACCAAATATTGACCAAAACCTTGAGTATGACAATGGTGCAGCCTTTTCTTTTTTATTACATGTTGTGAAAAGGCGCTATATAGGCACCCGACCTGACACAGACTGGACACAGAGGCACATGTAAAATAAATAAACTATTTATTTTTCTTCACCTGTGGGGCATGTCTTCCCCATAATCCCCACAGGCACAACACAGTCCCAAGCACAAATATACCAAATAAAACACACAACAAAGCACTCTTTTCTTCCTCCACCGCTCCTCCCAGGCAACCTTGTCCTCCTCCTCCCGATTCTGGCTCCTCGAGTGATGGCTGCTGGCCCCTTTTATAGTTCACCCGGAAGTGCTCCAGATGCTTGATTGCCACGTTCTGGCTGTACTTCCGGGTGTGGTGAAAACACTGCCTACAAGGGCTCAGGAGTCCCAGCTGCAGTACCCCCTGGCAGCGCCTGCAGGACCCAACAGGCCTGCCCCCAACTCCAATTCACATGGAGCCCTGCAGGAAACCGAGGCACCACTCCAACCCAGGGGGGTGACCATCTAGCGTCCAGGGGGAGGTATTGCACAGTCCATGGCTGCTCCCCCTGAGCATATAACGAAGGGGGGTCCCGGCCGGTCATGGACCCTGTCCGTCCCACACAATGTCTAAAGTTTATAACACAACTATTAATATTTTTCACTTGATGCATGTTTCCAAGATAAGGTGAAGCTCTGACTAACGTGTTACTTGGTTAGAATCGTTCATTAAAAGTTAATTGGGCATTTGAATAGATAATGACAATTTGGAAATATACTTCATGAATGCAGAAAGCGTTTAGACCTTTGGACTGATCTGCAGATATTGTCCAGATGAATGACCTTTGATATTGCTCAGTGATCTGCTTGGTCTTGCTGTACATTTTACCTGGTATGAGCAATCCCACTCTAACACTGGGTTAAGGGATACTGTCATGCTGTGGTATCTTGAATTTGTTGTTATTATACAGCTAAGTTTAACTGACTTTAGTCAAAGCGAGCATGTTCATCCATTTCTAGTATGATATATCGCATTAAGTAGTATAATTAATGTAAAATTATAAATGAAATGCATTACTTTAAACAGTAGATCTATCCACATAAATAATAATAAGGGCATATTGTTATTTCGCAATTAGTGTGGGTTCACATTAGTCAAAATAAACATGATTTTAAGGTTTAAAATTTTATTTTGGGAAGATTTGATATTATTGGTTACTGTTTTATAGTGAATATTTAGCCCGAGTTTGGCCAAGGTGAACAAAACTGCAGTGTATGCCGGAAATGTTTGAAACACAGACTATTAGAGTGTTTTGCATTGTTCATTGCCCTTGAGCTTGAATGATAATGATGTTCTGTAACATTGCCTTCATTTTATTTTTGCATATTCAGTATTTTCAATCTGTTTTGAACCAAGATGTCTTGTTTTATGTGGTTATTGGACAAAAAGGGAGGGGAGCTGCTGCCTTTAAACAAACTGACACTTTCAGAGAGGCTCATCTATTCCTCAGAAAAAAATCTTTCTTTTTCTTTTACATGGAGAAGACATAATCTCCAATAAATGAGACCCCTGGACATTTTCACATGCATCTTGCTGCTGCTAACAGGACTGTATGAATACTTAACCCACCTTGATTGTGACTTTGAACTTGCTTTTACTGGATTTGATGTAAATATAGTTTGTGAGTGAAAGCTTAAAGCCATTGTCTCTCTGTCATGTCTGCTGCTAGTGAGCCAGGTTGTTCATTCCCTGTCTATTGCCTTTGTGAAGCCTCTAATGGTGATACGCTGGGTTGAAGTAATAGTTTGAAAGTAAAGACAGTCCCGGTCAGTGCAACAGCCTGCTGATAGAGGTCTCTAGGGTTAAATATGCGGGGTGCATTATGGTCAATGAGATTGGTGATAGGTCACAAGTAACAGTTATATAGTTGGTTTTGACATATCTTCATATCCCATCTAGAAAAGAACCTAAGAGGTTAGTTGGTACCTTACATGTTAGACACATGTCACAGGTGCTCTGATAACACACGATAAAACAAGGGTCTAATGTGTCCATCCTTCTTTCAACAAAATGCCAACCTGCCTCTGTCAAAATTGTATCTGACCTCCAAGAAAACTTCCATTGCGCTTACAGAAAAACTCTTTCAAAACAGCATCTATTTTCTGACTTCTGACAAAACTTCGTCCTTCTTCCTGCCTCTGACCTATTACTGTATATTCTTTTAAAATGTGGTACTTCTTACTTTCCTGAAGTGACCTGGAATTTGATAATTGACTTAGAAATTGGACTGATTGATTGAGCTTTACTCATCTACCATGATATGCAAGTTATTGCAGAACATTGTGAGGGAAACGCTTAATTATCATGTTTAGTATAACATATACGCTTATATTTTGTTTTTGCTTAGCTTTCTTTAAAGGTTGTACAGGATGCAATTTCATCATTAAAATATTGGAATGGTTTTCCTTTATGATTAAAATAGAAAAATGTATTACCGTCCTAAAATACTCAATGTGCTACTCCAATTTTAAATGATGGACAAATGTTTAATGGTTTAAACATTACAGAAGTAAATGTCATTTCTTTACATTTCAAAATCATTTATGATTCCCAAAAGAAGATAAAATGTGGATTACAATATAACATTATATAAGCATGATGCCAAAAGGCAAAATGAATCTGCAGTGTGCAGAGTTCTATGAATAAACGCAATTGGCTGTCTAACATCTGTTCCTGCCCATGGAAACCCAAAAACGTAAGTATAGAATGTTAAAAGTATTGACAGATGTGTATCTCCTTTCTAACAAACGATTGGCCAGTAATAACGTTAACTGTTATTATTATAACTATCAGTGACATCAGCCAAGCCCTTTTTGGAAGAATCCAGCTTGTATTTTTCTTGTTTTTGTGTCTGAGGTAGGAAGGAGGAGAGAGCATTTTGTGAATCACCTGTTGTTGGAGGTTGGATGACAGACGCCATTTTAATAGAGGCAGGAGGTAGGACGAAGTTTTGTCACAGGGAACAGGGAAGTTTTAGGGAAGTTTTGTCAGAGTTTAGATTCTGTTTTGGTAGAGTTAGGAGGGAGGATGGAGTTTTGTTGAAGAGTGGTGGATATCCTAAAATGGTCACCATATGACTCAGGCGCTGCCGCGTGTGGCAGCCTTTCCAGCAGCGACTTTATTTTTCTACCTTTTTTCTCTATTTTACTGATCAATCCTATCACTTTCTTTTATGTGGACTCGTTCCCTGGACACTTTTTACTAATTTTTACTACTTGGACATGATCTGTGAATTTCCCCTTGGGATTAATAAAGTATCTATCTATCTACAGTATCTATGAGTCATTATTGTTGTGCATACTGATTCAACTGAAAAGTTTTTTGTAGGCATTTACATATTTGTTTCTAATTCAGTTGAGGAAATTTTGTTGGATGTTATAATAGTTAGATGTTTTAATGTTTAAACTAAGCAAATAAATCTAATCTAGGCACAGAATCACCAGTCATGTCAGAATGCCACACAGCAATTTTGCCAAATGGACAGGCTGTCCCGAGTAAAATAATTTTTTTATGTTTTCCAAAAGGGAAAAAGGGGGCTTGGGTGTTGTGCCATTTTTATGCTATTTCACAGTATGTTTATGCAGTTTTATTAGTACATTTCTTTCCTTGTTAGCATAAATCTACCTAATTGAATTAATCACCCCCCCCCCATTGTAAAGATATTTGTAAAGTTTTGTAGATTTCTGCCCATACTGTATAATGTACAGTGCCATTATATGGGTATCATTATAAGTCCATATGTAACAGTAACAGTGGCTTTAGTCGAATATGTCTTAGAGAATTTTGAAGTCTTTGCACACCCTATGTCACAAGACCAGGCTTTTTTTCTGTGGATGACGACTGGAGGCTGTTTAATTATACCGTCTGATGTAATGTGTAATTTGGCAGTTATGTAATAATGGTGTAACTGAGCAGTTAGTTATCAAATAAACAGGTGATTTGTCAGCTTAATTAATATGTGAAAATGCAACAAAGGATTGTGTCTGTGGATAGCTTGGTTAGTTGAGATTGTCACATTGTGCAATTAGTTTTTTTGAATATTGTTCACTTGACATTCAGTTTTTGGTTTAAGAAAACTATTTACCTAATAGTTATCAATTTAAATAAGTCTGAGCAGCTCTGACCTCATTTATTCTACTTTGGTTAGACAAACTAATCTGGCTAGTGTGAGATTAACCACAATGAATCGAGTTTGAATTTTTCGATTTATTTATGTGGACATTTTACTTGTAACTGAATCAACTTCCTTCAACATATCTTTTTTTCTTATTTAAATGCATGCACTTTTTGACATCAATAAGAATATAAACAGGAATTCAATCACTAGTTGAGCTTATTTGTCCATCTTATTTGGTGACTTTTTGACTTTCTGCGTATTTATCTCGTTCTTGAACACCCCATTTACTGGAATGTTTTACTACAATATGACTTTGGATTGTCCTATTCGTTAATGTCCTGCCTTTGCTGTGTCTGTCCTTCCCATGTTTATCCACATCTATTAATATTCTCAGACTTGATCCATGTCTCCTGGGTAAGGTTGGGATTTTACTCACTTATTGCTAGGATAGAAACACCCCTTAAAATTTATGAGCGCATCAAGAGCTACAGGCAACCTTCAAAGATTTACAGTGACTATAAAAAAATTCACTGTCCTTGGACTTTTTGTGTTTATTTTGCTAAAATATGAACTACTGATGTCGCTATTTTGTCATTAACCAGTATATAAAAATATGAAAACAAAATCATGCTGATTATTTCACATTATTTAAAAATGAAAAACAGAAACAGAAAGTTATTTCTTTCACAAGTATTAAGTCCATTTTTTTAGACATCCTATGATCGGGTAAATGGAGTTCCACTTTGTGCAGAAAAATTCTTTCACATGAGTACAGGTTAACTAAGGTTATCATTTGGAATGTAGATTGTATTAATGCATCTGCTAAGAAAAACTAAATCATGATACAAAAAAAAGAAATATTCAAAGTAAATCGGAGGTTATATCAGGAATAAGAGCAAAATAAGTGTCAATAAACAAATAATTTTGTAATAAAGATTTTAGAAATAAATTAATTGTGATGGAGCAATTAGTTTGTTTTCTATTAAACCTTGCTTATTACAAGAAGGGCAGCTTCCATGAGGCCTTTGCATACTCTGAATAAATGATCATTTTTTAATCAAGCCATGTAGGGGAACTAAAATTTTAACTTATTAGGCTGGACCCCTGGAACTGAAAGTTACCCAGACACTTGAAATGCTGGAAGACAAGCTGAGAAAAAAACTATTGAAGCTGTTGAGAAATTGTTTCATCTAAAAGCACAAAAAGGGAAGCAGGACTTCAAAAAGTCACACCAAAGGCCAGACCTGCTGTTATTTTTGATCTGGGCCCATTGTATTGGCCTCACCTCAGGCAGGCTGGCCCCAAGCTCTAAAGACAGGTTTCAAACCCACATAGGCCTAAAAATGTGGCTCAGGCTTTTAAATAATGAAAGTTCAAAATCTAATCCAAAACAATACAAGTGATTCCTTTTCTCTCTATTCTAAAAAAAAATCCTGTGGAATGAATGACTAGGAGACGATATGTGATCTTCACATTAAGATCACAAAAGACAAATATAAGAACCGCAAGATGAAAGAGAATGGGCAAAAAAAAAAATCAGTAGTGTAAAGGGAAGCAGCACACACAGGTACAGGTGTCTCAGTGCATATAAAGCGTATAAAGGACAATACGTTATAAATGAAACGTCGCCGAATAAAAGATTGCATTAGCGCAAAAAAAAGGAAATTAATCATCAGGACTAGGTGTAATTGAAAAAATAACAGGACAAACCGAGGTCAGAAATAAAAGGAAATAAGCAGAAAACAAAGTCTTTTCGCATTTGTATCAATCAATGCACAAAACGTAGATTTACACAATAATGGAACATACACTATGTGAATCAGTGGACCTGCAACAGTTAAAGCAACGACAAGTTGAATTTCAAAGAAAACACAATTCAGTTAGGTGTATATTTAGGATCACGGAGAAGCAGAGACAGACAGTAGCAAAAAGGGCAGCGGCTGGACAGGCTTTAAAAAGATCGAAGGGCAGCGCGACAGCAGTCACGACAACGTGCCCAGTGTTATACGTCCTGCAAGAAAGAATTTAACCACGCACGGGGCCGGAAATAAAGGACAAGTATTGTTTTTACAAGAGTTTTTAAAGTAAAAGTGAAAATAATGCATATGTGACAATTCCCAAGAAAATAACAATCTCTTTAAATTGTATATTGCCTGCCTAATGTAAAGTCATCCCTGATGCAGGATCACAGGAATCATGGGAAAGAGGGGTCCTTTCATCAGATTAGCGCTATTTCAGATGTGGAATGGCCAAATGGGAGAGGCAGCTTGATGAATGAGGTCGCCAGGACTTAAAACAAATTCAAATCATATTATGTGATATCATCTCATGTGAAATTCTACTCTGTACTTCTAGAATTTTTATTTTTATACTGTATTGTGGATTTATTCTGTTCTGTGTATTGTATTATATTGTATTGACCCCAATCTTTTTGACACCCACTGCACACCCAGCCTACCTATAAAGGGGTCTCTCTTTGAACTGCCTTTCCCAAGGTTTCTTTGATTTTTTCCCTACAAGGGTTTTTTTTGGGGAGTTGTTTCTGGTCTTCTTAGAGAGTCAAGGCTGGGGGGCTGTCAAGAGGCAGGGCCTGTTAAAGCCCATTGCGGCACTTCTTGTGTGATTTTGGGCTATAGAAAAATTAAATTGTGTTGTATTGTATATCCGGTAAACCAAACACAGGGGTGGGCGAGCAAAGTGAGTAGGGGCAGAGCCCCCTAGTATATTTAAAGATTTATTCAGGATGGTTCCATGGGGTAGCAGAAACAGAAAGGCAAGTAAAAAATGAGCAGAAATTAGGCAATCAAAATCTAAATAAGGTCCAAAAAACAGTACCTTACTATAAAAGCAGAGGTCAAAAGCCAGAGAATCCAGTCAAGTGCAAACTGACCGTCAAAAACAATACCCACAATAACTAATTATGTTTAAGCTAATGAAGACTCTAAAGTACTGCTAGGACAGCACCTTGGCTTCATAAATTGTGGCCCCATCTACTGTATTTAAGCTCCACATACAGGAGGTAGGGCAGATCACAAACAGCACTAAATGAACACATAACAGCAAAGAAAACCATAAAAATAAAACAAAACCAAAAGCATAATTAATAACTTAATATGAAAATTGTTATTTAAATGAACATAACACATTGGACATATGAGTTAGGGCAACAACCTGGCTCTGCTACAAAATAGATGCCCTCATCATCATTTTTGGTCTACTTTTCTTAGTGAAGAAACATGCTAGGCCTGGCTGACTAAGCTTCCCTATCCCCAGAAACCTCCTTCATCTCTTACTTGAGAATAAACAAATGCTTCCAATATGCAATGCCAATTTGCCAATTAAAAAATATGTCTGTAATTAGTGAGTAAAACTCAACACAAATTTACAGAATAATACCAGACTGCTAGGAATCCATTTGCAATGAGCAGTAAAATGAGTCAAGCTCTGGGATGCTAAAAAGGCGTTTCTTATATCAAAAGCCACTCTTGTATGAGCTTTCCAACACAGGATCATGCACACTCAGGTTGTAACTGTATGTAGTATGGGAAGGTTCGGTCCAGGTTCTAATAGAGTTAAACCAATTTTTATTTTCTAATCAAGACAAATTGACGCATACAGAACTGAGTGGTTGCTCTTGAAGAAGACCATAGGACATGGAAAGAGAGGCCAGACCAGTGTTTCCCAAACTCGGTCCTGGTGAACCCCTGTGGCTGCAGGTTTTTGTTCTAACCAGATTCTGTTTTTAATTGAACTCCTGGGCTAATTAAGTGAACTGATATTTCCCAAGTTCTGTGTTTAGGGAACAATATAGAAATTAGAAAACTAAGTTTGCTGAAAAGAAATATTAAACTGTACCAAGCAGTTATATAGGAATAATGTGTTTTTTTCTTTTTAACAGTATTTTCATCTTGATTTTCATTCTACTTTTCCAGGTCTTCTAATTGTTTAATTAATCCAATTTTTAGTAATTAGTGGGTCTGACTCTAAAGTAGTTGCAGCCTTTGATTATTCAGTGTTGTTTGCCTGGGTGTCTGCTCGGCTCGTTTTCAGTTGTCATTAATAAGATATAATGAAGGGGGAAAAACTGCACAGAGAAAGGGCAAAGTATAATGAAATCAACAAAAGAGAGTTAAGCATTATAGCAAAAGCAGAAATATTTCTAAATATCTTATAAATGTAAAAATCATGCTGCTAAGGTTTTCTGAATGTCGAATAAAAGAAAAAAAAATACCAGCTAATTAAATGAGCTCAGTGCTATCAGGTGTTGTCACTGATTGGGAATCTGGTTGGAACAAAAACCTGCAGCCACAGGGGGTCCACCAGGACCGGGATTGGGAAACACTGAGCCAGACTTAGTTCTACATGAGCACATCACAAGTCTTCACCTTCAAGTTTCAAGTCAAGTCGTAATTTATAAAGATTATATTCAAAGAAGTCAAATCGAGTCATGGTTGAGAAGACTTGTTTTAACCCCTTCATCACTATCTACGATTAATCTGATTTTGATCAAGTTTGTTGTATACTAACATCTAAACTGGGAAAATTGTTTTTTTACAGAAGACATTGCATTGATTGGCATGTAAAAAATTGGTCAATGTTTAAGTTATTTGCTTAGGTACTATCAATTTCCACCTTTTCCTCATAAGTGCACTGCATCTAGAGCACACATATTTAAGAAAATACATTTTGAAAGGCTATTTCACTTCAGAGTACAGTAGCTACATAATCATCTCTAATTTTCAGATAACTGCTTTATATAACTTTACCTACTTTCACATAATAAAGCTACAATACTCCTTCATTTACAATGCATTGCAGAAAATTAGGTTTGACAGGATTTTATGACTTATTTGTGAATGATGGTATCAGTTTACCACACCTCCTGACTAAACACCCAAACTACAGGGTAACTGGATGAAGGCACTGCTGACTACTGCCACATTGAACAATTAGGGGGGCATCTGCTTGTTTTTAGCCCAAAACAAAAGATTGTTCTGACCATTACAAATATGTAAGTAGTAGTTCAGCTGGGCTGGTCATTCCTCTGTCACCCACTCAGGTCATTGCAAAAAACCAGCTGGGACAGTGACACATCAGTCACAGCATTTGAGGCCAGCTGTCTAGCAAGTGCACCTGTCTTTATGAATCTTGAAACAATTAATAATGTGTGAAAATCTTAATATCAGTGTTGGTGACCTGTTGGTGGCTTATCTACAGATCCTAAAGATGGTTGTTCTTAGTCTAAAGTTAAATGAGAATTTCCAAAACTTATAATACTTGGTGCCGAACCTGCCATTGTTTTTGTCTTCAACACTCAGTCTTAATGATACATGTAGGTAAGGACTGCAAAGAGTAAATTAAAGGAGTGCAATGTGAAACATTAGAATTGTGACAGTGTGAGAATCTGTAAGTCTTGAATCTGATTCAAGTCCCAAGTCATCAATATGCAAGTTTTTTTTAAAGTTTTCTAAAGGACTGAACACAATATTTAAAAGTTCCAAATCAGAAAAATTAAGACTCAAGTTTGATTCAAGTCACGTCATGTGATCACTGATTGATAGGACAAATGTTGACTTTTTGAGTGGAAATGAATGTTTATTGTGCAACATGCTTCTCAATTTGCACATTTTTTGACAACATATAGTTAATTTTAAAAGTGATTGATTTATCTCGAATAACCTCTGCCAGAGACACCTTTTTTGAAGCTTGCCTGGTGTGCTCTAATTTAATCAACAGAGTCAATCCATGTTTATAAAATGTAATGTGAGAGAAAACAGCTAACTGGGTTGAGAAAAGGCCACATCAGTCAGAGTGTATTGTGTCTGTTTTGTAATCTGCTCTTGATGACTTCACTCTACTTTTCTCTGCAAATATATTATTTTATCTCTTTATCTCTCCTGCATTTTTTTTCAGCTTTACCCTACTTGCATCAGCACTGATTTGATCTGATATCTGCTCCTGGGTATTCCCACGTTGTTTATGAACAGTTTGTTGAGCCCAAATGTAGCCAAGCTCTTACAATAACCTATCTAACCATTCTTGCTGAGTTCAAGTGCTTACACTTACCCTTGGAGGTTTCAGACAGCCATTTATTCTTTTTCATTATCTTCATTTGCAAACTACCTGTTTGCTCTCACTTCCATCATCTTCATCACCATGTATCCTCATTTAGTTTCATAGGAAATCTTGCCTGTCTTATTCTGCTCATGTGCTGATGTTGGTCTTGTCCATTGACTACCACTGGATTCAGTGACCAACAGCTTCAATGTTGTTCCATGAATAACAGAAGTCAATAACAGAACATGAATGGGACAGAACATTTGTGTTAGTCAGGCCCAGAAGGGTTTGTGTTATTCAATAGTATATGTCTGCCCTGTTCTTTCTGTTTATATCTACAGTTGGCAAACAAAGAATCTTTGTAAAAGGAGATTTATTTTAAAAAATCAGAAAATAAAGAGAGGAAAAAAGGCAAAAAAAGTCGTCAACAAGGCAATCTGAAGCAAAACAAATCCCAAAACTCTTTCCAGAAATCAGAATCTTCAGAAGAAAAGAGTAATAAAAAAACAGTAAATGCAAAGAAATATCAATAACCAAAAGGAAAACTCACCAACCACCAAGCAAATACAATGTACCACAGTGGGACTGCAATTCCCATCAGCCTTTATAGGACTGAGAGCAGCCCTGTTTCTTGGGGAACCACCCACAAAACACAAGGAACAAAACAGAACATACTCATACAAAGAAACTAAGTAGTAATCATAATCGTCATCTGCGGTGGGCTGGCGCCCTGCCTGGGGTTTGTTTCCTGCCTTGCGCCCTGTGTTGGTTGGGATTGGCTAAAGCAGACCCCCATGACCCTGTAGTTAGGATATAGCGGGTTGGATAATGGATGGATGGATAATCATCATCAGTCAGCTGCTCATTGCTGCTGTCATTAGACAAAGTTCACGCTGGCGAGAACTTTTTGTCGAAAGTTGATTGGTTTTGCAACCTGAGAAACTACCCTTAGGTCAACCTGCGGCCCGGTAATAAACTGGCTGTACTGGTTAGCACTATTACGGTAGCAGCAAGGTGACAATCAGCTGGCCAGACACCACCAATGACAAGTAATCACAACTGACAAGACTATATTATACAAATAACAAGCATAGATAACAATATACACCAAAATGGTAACATTAAAATGGGTGAAATATGGACAAGAAAAACAAATTTAAACATAAGGCTGAAACATAACATTAAGATGCTGCTCAGACGGGTACATGTAAAAGAAATAGGGTCATTTTGCTTTAGTTAGAAAGCTTCACATCGATATCATCCTTATGTCTTTATAGTATGTAACGCATGTGCACCGTAACCTATATGTTTAAAGTTCAGCACGGTGGTGTAGAGGTTGGTGACCCTGCTTAGGTCCTAGGTTTGAGTGCTACCTTAGTCACAGCCCAACTGGCGTTGGTTTATATAATTACACAATGAATGACTCCAATATTGTTAATTTTTGTTTTTAGGTACTTTCCACGACTGCTGACTGTTATCCATTTGTTTCTTTTTATTTTATGTATGTTTTTTACCCCCACCCAAAACGGACTCTAAATTTGCTATTAGAAAATAGATGGATGGTAAGTAGTACGTATGATAGGATGATTTGTGTTTTCTATTACTTAAAATAAAGTTATGTATTTTAATGCATTCTTGTTTATTATAATAATAATAATACATTTTATTTATTTGTAGGCACCTTTCTAAACACTCAAGGACACCAGACAATCGACAAAACACAGATTACAAACAAAAGTAAAATACAGAAGTTAAAATCAGACAGAGCAATTGTAATCAAAGAGAAAAAGCAGTCTTAAACAAATGAGTTTTAAGTTTAGATTTGAAAAGTGAAAATGATTCAATATTTCTAAGCTCAGGTGGTAGTGAGTTCCAAAGCTAGGGAGCAGAGCAACTGAATGCTCTGCTCCCCATAGTGGTAAGACGGACAAAGGGGACAGTAGGGAATGGCAACATGGAGGAGGTCAGACAGATATGGAGGGGCAAGGTTGTGGATAGCCTTAAAAGTTAGTAGGAGAATTTTGAATTGAATTTGGAACTGAACTGGAAGCCAACGAAGCTGCTGCAAAGCGGGAGTGATATGGTGAATAGAGGGGGTTCTAGTAATGATGCGGGCAGCTGAATTCTGGACCAGTTGAAGCGTATAAAGAGATTTGCGAGAAAGGCCAAAGAAAAGGAAATTGCAATAATCCAGACGAGAAGTGACAAGACTATGAACAAGGATAGCAGTGGTGTGGGGAGTGAGGGAGAGGCGAATATGATTAGTGTTACGCAAGTGGAAATATGCAGACCGGGAGATGTTATTGATGTGGGACTGAAAGGATAAAGTACTGTCAAGGATGACACTCAGACTGTTAACCTGAGGGGAAGGGGAGACAGAGGAATTATCAATAACAAATGAAAAATGATCAGTTTTGGATAATGTGGATTTTGTACCAATGAGGAGAACTTCAGTTTTGTCACTATTTAATTTAAGAAAATTTGAAGAAAACCAGGATTTGATTTCTGCTATGTAATCAATAAGTGAGGAGGGTGAGGGTGAGTTTGTGTATCCTGGCATCTGTTAGGTCTCCTGTCCCCATCATCCTGACAGGCTGGAGCTCTGTCTGTCTCTCCGTATCTCTATCTCTCTTATCTGTTGTGCACTCCCACCTCTGTCGATTCCTCTCCTTCCACATTGGCATGATGACATACATTAGCTCTGCCAGTCATCTTTTTTTCTAACTGCTGCTATAGGCTCTGCAAATGCCTTGTGCCAATATTTTCCTCTTGGAAACCCCTTGTATACCAGGTAGCCTTTCACATTGTCTTTATATATTGTTTAGTTTGTTATAAATAGGAAAACTTCTAAAAGAAGCATCCCAGAGCTAACGCTTCACATTACTGGAAAAAACAGAGTTGTTTAAATTGCAAATCTTCTTTGCAAACGAGGCAGAATAATTATTAGGAATTAAGCCAATTGAAATAAGAATGTCTGCCATGGGGCCAAGCAGAAAAGCAGCCCACAGCTAAATCCAAAGTAAATAAACTAATATTTGTGTGCTTAATGAGGCTGTGAATACAGGCTGCAACCTACTGTGTGATCAAGTGCAAACAGCTAAATGGCATTAACACGTTCTGTAAGCCACAACATGTTTGGGGGGTTTTCCCTTTTTCCTTAGCGCTGAGTGAACAGGACCTATCATAGCTCATGAATGACAACTCCAGCTTTCATATCTGAAATACTAAGCTGTTGACCTCTTCACGTATAAACCCTTATTAGAAAAGCTCAGATCTAAGGAGCATACATAAAAAATCATTTTATTTTGAGGACTTGTAGATTATGACGAGTAAAGCCATTGAACTTAATCTTAAATTAGGTCAACGTGAAGAAAGGGTGCAAGTGAGTGTGCATGAGAGGAGAGTTCTTAATGTGCCAGCTGCCTGGACTTCATGATGCAAGCTGAGTGTGCTGTGCTATGCCCTGAGGACAGAGGAGTGCTTGAGTTAAAAATTCATTATTCTCCAAGAACCTGATGTCACCCTCATCCACATTTCTCGGAAAATAGCCAGCCTTATGTCACTAACCTTTCTATTCTTGTCTACAGCGCGGACAGAAATCATTAAAACCAAGTCACTGGTTTATATTGCTGACTACATGTGATGGGCTTCTGGAGGTCGCTTTCTCAACTGGGGCACGCTGGTCATGTTGCTACCCCTGAAGAGGCAGCTCATGATGCATTGAAATGGGCACTCTGAATTTTTCATATACTTGCAAAGGTGCATGTTCTTTTGGCACTAAAAGCAGGAAAAATCAACATTACAGTAAAGTGGAAAAGATTATAAGGAGATTATATATGATATAAAAGCAACACAGTGACACAGTAGTTGAGGCTAATTCCTGGCCTGGTCACTGGCTACTGGGACATTTTGCCAGGCTGGCAAATAGATGATGGGTAAAGAAAAGGCAAGAGGTGGATGGGCAGCAGAACATGGACCAAGTATAGTCCATATTATATTAGGAGAACCCATGATAAGGTCAGAAGCTGTTAGATGACTGCATACCTCACAATGACTGAAAGGTGCCTTACCACCACAGGAACCAACTTTTTTAGTTAGCCAATAAAAGGTGTCATTTTGCTTGACTTCTCACTATGAGACATTTTTAGAAACTTTTCTTACATTCCCACTCGGGTGATTTGTAGTTCTCTGTACTATATTTAGGTCCTACTCAACGGTATGTACTTTTTGCACAACCAGGAACTATTGTGGGTGGGGCTTGAGCAATGGATTGAGCTGATTGGTTAACCACAAACACTGGTGTCATCTTACAAATTTGTCAGTAGTTTGGACTTTGGAGAGTTATCAGTGAAGACTTTGCACTGCACTTCGCCTGCATTACTTTTCATAGCTGCCTCTGTGGTGCACCATGCCATGCATGACACTGAAGTAATCAGTCCCCTGTGGACTCCTCAATGGGCTGCACTTCGCATGACATCAGTCATCATAGCTGCATCCATAAACTGCAGATTGTGCCACACTTCACACCACATCTCTGTCTATATCCGCCTGCCTGGTGCACCATGCCATACACTGCATCAAAGCAATAATCTCTCCCGTGAACTCCTGAACGCGTCTCACTTTGCACCTCATCGCTCTTCTTTTTTCACTGCATACTTTGAATAAATGTTACATTTCCTCTTGTGTGGTGGAAATGTAACACACAAAAGTGGCCAGGGAACACACATGACTCAAGGCATACATTATACAGGAACTCATTAGTTCCTACGGACAAAGGTCCTGTGGTGGGAAAACACCTATTGTGAATATTGTAACCCACACTGAAAGGAAGAAGCTCAAGTAACAGCTAGATCAGGGGTGTCCAACTCCAGTCCCGGTGGGCCGCAGTGGTTGCAGGTTTTCATTCTAACCATCTTCTTAATTAGTGGGCCGTTTTGCTGCTGATTAACTTGTTTTGTCTTAGTTGTAATTGACGTGAATCTAACCCCTTTGTGGTTTCTTTTTCCTTAATGAGCAGCCAAACAATAACGAGACACAAAACAAGGCGCCACATGACCAGCTAACCGGAAAACAAAAAAAGGTGAAGGTCTCTGTCATTTTGGTCTGCTCAGGCCACCAAAACATCTTGATGGTGGTCTTAGAAAAAACAGAAAATAAACAGTCTGCTTGGGCAGAATGAGAGCAACAACAAGTCCTGATATTTGATAACGGCTTTAATTAACAGCAAGAATTGGCTTCTCATTAAGAAAATGGATGGAATGAAATTGGCTGAAGTCTGACATTCCGATTTAGCTGGTCATCTGTTGGCTCGTTTCACATCTCATTTCTATTTGCTGCCATTTAATGAAGAAACAAATCAATTCAGAGGACTGAATCTTTAAAAACAGGGATATTAAAATGAGGGGAAAAGGAGTTCATTAGTAGTGAAAACTGTTTGTGGATTAGGAAAAGGGTTCAAATGAAAACCTGCAGCCACTGCGGCCCACCAGGACTGGAGTTGGACACCTCTGACTAGACGGCTGTGTACACCATATATTTATGCAGTACCTTGGAAGTAACTACACCATGGGCACTAGAGCAGCAGCCGTGTTTCCCACACAAAACAAATTAGCTCAGCCCACCACTGCAAAATTTTCCACCAGTATCACTACTACAAAATAATATAAATCAAGAACATCCACTGTTATTTTTTTCTGCTGCACGTAACTGTTTTTGAAATTCATGCCATGAGAACTATGCACGGCGAAAGGTTATTTTTATTTAGTTCATTTGTTGCAGCTTTTGTATAGCTGAAATTCACGTTCATAGTTCACTATTTCAACTTTGAACTAGTTCATGTTCAGTTCATTTTGTATTTTTTAAGGAGTGAGAATAAATGGCCCACAAGTTTACTTTTTTCAATTTTGCATGCCTTATATTAGGCTATTACAGTGTTCTTGAATACAATACAATAATTATGAAGACTTTTTTTATATAAATACACCTCATAAAGTTATACCCAGCAACAAACACGTATAATCCATCGATCCATTATCCAACCCGCTATATCCTAACTACAGGGTCATGGGGGTCTGCTGGAATTAATCCCAGCCAACACAGGGCGCAAGGCAGGAAACAAACCCCGTGCAGGGCGCCAGCCCACCGCAGGGCACACACTCACACACTAAGCACGCACTAGGGACAATTTAGAATCGCCAATGCACCTAACCTTTATGTCTTTGGACTGTGGGAGGAAACCGGAGTACCCAGAGGAGACCCACGCAGACACGGGGAGAACACGCAAACTACATGCAGGGAGGACCCGGGAAGCGAACCCAGGTCTCTTTACTGTGAGGCAGCAGCGCTACCCACTGCGCCATCATGCCACCCAACATGTATAATCATATATGCTAATATCCTCCAGGTCAAAAAATAAATCTAATAGATATAAAGTCTACATATAAATTACCGCTCTATTTCCAACCATGTGACACAAACGGTGACTGTGGAACCAGCATATAGTTGAACTAACCTATTACACTGCCGGTCAAAATTTGCGTCGCATATTGTATGTCTAACGGGGAAAAATAAAGTACCCTCACAAAGTACAACGCTTTCCTAAAAGCGAAAGCGGACTTCACTGCTGAGCACTTGTGTCAGCAGGGGTGCAGCTTAAGCTCAAACAGGCAAACACAGACAGTGCCTATTTGATTTTACGTTATTTTTTCCGAATACAAATAAATGGCAAAAAATTCGTACAAAATACATATTCGTTAAAATTTACTCTTTGTGCTTATCCAAATATTCGGATTCGGCTTCACCCCTACATTACAGGGTAAGGCAAAACGTTTAATCTGGACCTAAACCAGATCCAGAATGTCATATAAAACTGAACTAGCTCACGTTCAAGTTCTTCACTTGCAAATATGTTAACGTTAAGTTCACCGTTCTTAGAAAAATGAGCTTGTTCAATGAACGTGCTCTTTTGAACTACTTCATGCATGACACTGGTGTTATTTTAGTCAAACTAAATAATTTAGGGGTTCCTAGAGATAAAAAAACGTTAACATTGGATATTAAGAAGGACACCCTAAAATTTAAAGGGATGTTGCAAATTCAAAGTTTATTAAATACACAGCCCACTGATCACCGATCACCGATCCCTACAGCGATCATTTGTATTGTTTTCTATATGGCAGCCAAGTTTTAAAACTGTTGCGGTGCAGATCTGATGTTGGTCTGTGAGTTTATGCATTGATGATGCCTATTAGTTTTTGTTTTTCTCTGTCTGTCAATCCAGTCACATTAGAGGTATACATAATATCGTTGGGTCACATTAGTATCTATCTATCTATCTATCTATCTATCTATCTATCTATCTATCTAT
>JANRMT010062807.1:54751284-54763408 GCA_026402145.1 Polypterus bichir lapradei | reverse complement strand
TATCTATCTATCTATCTATCTATCTATCTATCTATCTATCTATCTATCTATTCCACTACGCCAGAATGCAGTGCCACACTGGCAGGTCTGCCTTGTGACTACCTGACTTTGTGCGTTGCTCTGGAGAACTCTGAGAAAGTGTTTCCATGACTTGAGGCAAGCCACTCGATTCTAATGCTGATTAAGTCAATTGATGCTCAAAACCTTCAAATTCTGAGTACTGTGAGGATAAAGTAAAGTAAATTAGCAGATCATTTCAGGAATGGTGAAGTGTGGAGTGTAGGAATCTTCCTGCTTTTATTGCAACTTTGATGTCACTAGGAGAAAATGCATCAAACCTTTTTCAATAATTGCTCACAATTACCTAAATCACATCATAAGGAGAGGACACACTGTATGAATTAAAGAGAAAAAAAATTACAAAGCCGTAGCAACATAATTGTGCACCACTTGCCATCTTTCAATGAAAGGCCTGACAAATGGCCGTCACCTTAATCTCCATGACTAACATAAAGCCTGCGGCTGGCAAAAACTATTAATTTATGCCTCATGATTAATGCAGCAATCAATGAGGAAGCAGATTTTCTGTCTATAATTGACGAGGAGCTCTCCTTTGTTGGCTGTCTGGATATGCTGACAGGTTGCTGGCTTGTTTGCAGAATGGGATGGGAAATAATTGAGGTGACGGCTTGAGTGGTTTGAGTGACACGGGTGAATTTCAATTTGGAAACAAAATGGATGATGACCTTTTTATCCGCGCTGCCACCCAGAATTTATCTCTCGGGTAGACTATGGGAAAATGAAAGGAACATAAAATGCATTATTTAAATGGCATGTGACTGGAGGCTTTTCTTCAACCCTTGTAGTGGCTTCGAGGAATATTGATGTCTCCTGGGGAAAAAATGGAGAAACTAAATAAATAAGAGAATCTAAGGGCTTTTGAAATATATGCTTGGTCTTCAAAATTAAACGACATCTGTCTTTTTAAATTGGTAATGATGTGTTTTCAAATGGCACTGTTGGGAGCGGACAACATGGACATGTAGGAAGTGACAGCTTAAAACTAACGTTGCTCACTTCCAGGTGTTGTTCATCCCTGATCCTACCCCAATTAAACATGACATCAAGAAGAAGACACTGAACTACATGGTTATGTTAATAAAATCATTTTCTTGAATGCTACCTTTGAAGAGTCAGAAATTTACATACAGTTTTTATGAATTGCTAACACACCAAACTTCATTCTCAGAATAAAACTGTCAAAGGCCAAAACTGAGTTATTGAATTAGTCGCTCTTTTGGCAGAACCTTAAACAAGGTTCACCTAGGTAGATGATGTACTGTGATGCAAAATGGAAAACACGGGCCACAAGCATTAATCACAAGTAGCACAGTTGTCATAATGATTTAAAAATTTTCATGTTTCTAATAATGTAAAGAAGTCAATGCATGATTTGTTTAGAGAAAATAAGCCACATATGGGGTCAAGTGCCATAGGTGAGTTGAACTTTGAAGACAAACAATGGACGCCAATCCCTAGAAAGCGAAAGGAAGAGTGTGTGTAAGAGATGGTAGATGAGGAAGAGCAAGAGCAATAATTTCAGACAAAATATTGGAAATGGTCATTTAACATATTTTTGTTCATGGAAAGACTAAAGCAGGACAAAGAGTTCAAGCTAATTTGAACGTATTCTAAGTGGCCTACATAATCAGCACATTTAGAGAAGACTATAGGTCATTTTCTTTTTTGGTCCTTCAATGATTAAGATGTTTTATCACATCACCATGTCAATGGATAAGGGACAGGAAAAACTAATGACTTACACTGTGGAAAAATTAAAGGATTATACAGCAAACAAAACTTTCCTTTTTAGATTTGAAAAATGGCTGCCTGAGGGTGGAAGGCATTTTATGTTCTTGCAACAGCAACAGGCTGCCATTTAGATATGGTCCGTCAAAACGGTGTGATTCGACTTTGTGATATACAGCGTTGAATTATTGAGAACAAAATATCTTTTGAAGTAATTGACTTTATTGGTTGGAGCACATTAAGCAAAGAACAGAGTAGCCTTTGGGCCCAACTCAGAAAGACTCAAAAGTCCTATGATTAGGAGACAACCGGCAACCCAAACCAGCAGGGACACCCCTAAAGGGGAAGGATGGGGGAAGGCAGCTGCTTTGGGACGCTGCCTCTCCCAGGACACTAATTGCCAGCTTCCCTGCAGCATAGCAGAGCCCCGGATCCCCACAGGGCACTATGGGATCTGCAGTTCGGCTTCACAGCCCTGCTGGATGCCATGGGTGCCGCCAGGAGATGCTGCAGGGAGACTGGGGAATCCCTACTGTCTAAATAGCCCGGAAGTACTCCAAAGTCACCGGGATGGAAGCACAGAAGTTCTTCCAGGTCAAAGACTATATAAAGGACTGTTGGAGACCCAGCAAGCAAGTCGGAGTCGGGAGGTGTGTGACAGAGCTTGCTGGGAGGAGTGGAGGAGAAAATATTGTGTTTAATAATAGTATTCTTGATGTATTGCATGTTTATTGTGGTGGAGGTGCTTTGGGCACCGTACAAGAAGGAAAAGGAAATTAAACAACTTTTTGGTGATTTTATCCTGTGTCCTGCGTCTGTCTGGGTAACAGTGCCACCTAGCGTCCACTCTCTTTCAACACTCAAGCAGATTTGTCTTTATTATACATAAAGTATATTCATGATTGTCTACTATACGTCAGAAGTCTACTATTGTAACAGCACCTACAATACTACATTCCGATCGGCTTTGTTATAGAGAATATCTGAACTAAATTCCATGGAAGTACCCAATGAATACATGTTTAATGTATCCTAAAGGAGAAGGAGAGGTCAGCACAGTATTGTGGTCCATGGCCAGTGTAGAAGTAACACGACTCTTTGTGCAGCCATGAGTAATCATGTAATTCTGAGCAGTTATGCCCCCTTTTGGCCATATAACTCTGAACATCTGATTGCATTACTTGATCTAGAGCAGGAAGAGTATCTCTGTTATGCCATAATTTAGGACAATGTAAGTTTACACTGTGATGGACAGATGTGTGAGTGGTTTAGCAATAACCAGCATTTGTGTATTTGTTTTCCTTCCAGCATACTGTACTCTGTTTCCTACAAACAGAAGAGTTTTTCTCAGTATGGCAGTGAAGGATACATAGCAGGAACCCCTATACTCAGAAAAATCTCCTTGGCTTGTGGTGACACAGGTGTGGAGTCTTGTCATGGTTGGATCTGAGCAAGTTAGAACATTACCCGTGATGTAGATGTCTGCTGCAGCCCAGATACATGATTCTGGGGAAAAATGAACTTTAGATTGGCAACGTTGTACTGTAATGTGCATTTCATTTGTATTCTTTTGCCTTTGTCCCTTGGCTTTTATAATTGGAGCTACTATAGCGCTAATACGGTATTACGTATGCAGTCCTTTTTATTGAGTTGTGAACAGATATTACAACACACACAATTCCCCCAAAACACTCTGACAACATAGAAAAATATCAGACATTTCTTGCAAAGCACACACTTTATTAAAAACCACATGAACTGTTCAGTAGCCATGCCACATGCACTTCAGAACAGGTTGCCCACCTATAGCTAGGCAAGTTTGAGCCTGGCCAGTACTTAGATGGGAGACCAACCAGGAAAAGCTTGGGTTGTGCTGGATGAGGTGTTGGCAAGGCCTGCAGCGGGTGCTTACCCTGTGGTCTGAATGTGGATCCCAATGCCCCGGTGCAGTGATGGGGACACCGTGCTGTAAAAATAGTGCCATCCTTCAGATGAGTTGTAAAATCGAGGTCCTGACTCTCTGTGGTCATAAAAGATCTCTGGGCATCCATTGTAAAGTGTAGGGTATATCACAGTGTCCTGGCTAAACTGCCCACCACTGACTACTCATTCTGGCCCCCTAACCATTGGCTATCTGTCTGTCAGCCCTTGTCCACCTAATGTGTGGTGAGCGTACTGCCACAAAATGGCTGCCACTGCATCATCCAGCTGGAGGCTGCACTTTAGTGATTACTGAACAGCACTTTGAGTAGTGAGAAAAGTGGGATATTAATATAATTAATTATTAATTACTATAGTTTTAAAAATGGTATTTTTGCAGAAAACCTCTATACACAAATCATCAAATGAATTACTTGTCCTAAGCAATCCCTTTTGTATTTTCAGCATGCAGTGCGCAGCGGTCTGCTGCAAATGGCTCCAAACATTTTCATACATTTCATCAATTGATCATGCATGTAGTCAGTATAAAATACAAATACGAGGGGAAAATCAAGCACGAACATTAGGCTTACAAGTTTTTTTGTTTTACACACAAAAACTGATACTTGAGGCACAAACAGTGAAACCATTTTTTTGTGAACAAAATCTTTTCACCAAGTCTGCAAGCTTTCAATTTCAGAACTTACCATACAGTGTTATGTAAAGCAAGGATGAATGGGTTACGTGGATACAACTGAGAAGAAATGTGAGTAAGACTTAAAAAGTTCATGGCTCGGAATGTTGTTTGAGAAGAATGGCATGAAGGTATCAAGAATAGCCACCAGGATTGAGCTTTCACAGAAGACAGTAATGTGTTGTGATTGCTGGTTCACGTACCACAGAGTTTGGTTCATTGTATCAAAACTCTACACATACTGTACACCAAATAAGACACAACACTCGGAGATGAACATTTCACTTCTACATCAGACACAGGGTCAGAAGCATTCAGTCAATCTACAAGCTACAGATAGGCAGATGCCCCCACAGACAAGCTCCACCCCCCAATGGGGGCACCTGCCTAGGTCACATGCTGCTTTGTTTGAATGTATCTATGCAGTGGTAACAGAAGACAATCTACTGCCATTGCCCAATTACAGTATAGTACAGTGACACTCACTTGACCATACTGTATTCGTAGTGACGGTCCCTGACTCTAGTGCTGTTCTTCCGAAATGGAATCCTGTACAGCTGCTTCATTGAAAGCTGGTGTTGAAGCAAGTGTGTTGTCATACTAACAGAGCTGATATTATCAATGTTGTGTGATCTGCAGTGATTTGCTCTGGTAGTTGTTTGCCAACACTAGATTGGTTTGTAGCATGCATTGTTGCAATGTTACTTTTCTTGGTGGTTTATTAAATTACGGATTTTTCAAATGTTCATTTTTTTTCCCTGTGCTTAAAACTCATTAAAAAAAAAGTGTTTTTAGCGAGCGGTTCGTAGCGCTATAGCGCGAACTCTTGCAGTGTTAGTTTTCTCTGTTGTTCAAGGTTTTCTCAGTGTTAATCAATGTTTTTACATTTAGTTTACTATTACACTGTGCATTCTATGGTATAATTAACTATATTTGTGCTTAAAAATCTTTAAAAAAATATATTTACATACAGTTCGTACGGTCTGGAATGGATTAATTGTACAGTAATCCCTCATTTATCGTGGAAGATAGGTTTCAAGGCCGGCCACAATAACTGAATTTCCGCGAAGTAGGGACACCATATTTATTTAATTATTTAACGTGTATTTGGATGTTTTTAAACCCTCCCTGTACTGTTTACAACCCACCCTTTACTCTATTAATAACAGGGACAACTGTTAAGCAATATGAAATCGGTAGATAAGTTTACAGTTACTGTATAGGGAAGTACACGTAGCTATATATGACGTGATGATGGTGATGAATATGCTGTGCAGTAAAAATGATGACAATGAAGGTGATGATGACTTCTACTGCGCAGCCGATGACTGTATTTTACGTCTCTTCAGACGGCAGTGCCATTTCTTGGGGCACCTCTTCCACGGTTTCTGAAGGTGTATCCGTAGTACAGTAGTAGTAGGAACTGGCTCTTTTTTGCGAGGCTGCAAAAACATTGTGATCGGCAGTTGCTGCCGCTGCTTCTTTTTCCGGTCAAAAAGCAGCTTGTAGGCGGTCATGACGTCGTCGACCTTGTTGCAAAATTGGACCGATCGAACCATATCGTCGTCCCATTCCTGTGACCGCTCTTGCAGATCCTTAGCCTGTCTGTGGGATCTGGGCATCAGTCAAAGCACCAATCACGGGCCCGATTAAAAAGCAGGAAGCTGTGATTTGTCGTCTCCCTCCCATGTACCAATCACAGCCCGTGTTACAACGCACTTAGTCACGGAACTTGTTTTGTTGTTCTTAGACTAGGAAATACTACTACTATATTTGAAAACCTGCAAAGTCGTGAATCCGCGAAAAGTGAACCGCGAAGTAGCAAGGGATTACTCTATTTACATACAATCCTATGGGGGAAAATTACTTCGGTTCACGACCAATTCAGTTACGACCAGAGTTTTAGAACGAATTATGGTCATGAACTGAGGTTCCACTGTATATGGAATTCTGGGAGGAAGAGGCACGTCCAAGTGTTCTGACCCCAGAAGTGGCGTCAGAGTGGGAGAGGCGTCAATCTTCCTTTCAGCAGAGGGGGAAGGAGAAGAGAGAGTGTTATTAGACAGTGCCCCCTCAGGTCTCAGCCGTAAATTACACTCACCTAAGCCTTTAGGTTGCTTCCCAAGCACATGCGTGTGACAATACATTTACTCTGATTGGTTTGTTGGTTTCCACCCAAATGATGTTTTTTAAATAAAAGTCTGTTTTTTTTATACTCTTGTTCTTCTTTTAGTTTCAATGTTTACATGACATCTGCTGATCTCTTAATCATCTCTTAGTGCATTTTGTGTATTACATCAACTGGTACCTCCTTGTCTTTTGTTGTTCACTTGACCTTCATCTTATTTCATGACATGCCGGAACAGGTTGCTGATATTTATCTCTTATATACAGTGGAACCTTGAGATACGAGTTTAATTCATTCCAGCATTGAGCTTGTATAGCGAATTTCTCATATCTAGAACAAACTTCCCCATTGAAAATAATGGAAATCCAGTTAATCCGTTCCACACCCCCAAAAATATCAACATAAAAATCAATTTTCCTAACAAATAACACTGATAAATAATAATTACAAGTGGAACCTCGGTTTGCGAGTAACTTGGTTTACGAGTGTTTTGCAAGACGAGCTAAATTTTTTAATTAATTTTGACCTGATAAAACGTGCAATGTCTTGCAATACGAGTAGTATGGATACACTTTGTCTGCTGAGCGTCATGTGATCATAACTGAGCTGATGGTTCTTCTCTCTCGTGCGCGTCTCTCTCTCCTTATCTCTCTTGCTCACTCGCCTCTCTCTCTCTCTCCTTACCTCTCTCGCTCGCTCGCGCGCGCCTCTCTCTCTCTCTCTCTTTCCTCTTGAGGGCAATCGTCTCCTATTCTCCATCTGGATGTCCTCGATATTTTTGGATACGCTTATACGGCGAACTGCTACAGCGAAACAATGAAATCACAAGCGTACAAACACGTAGATCCTCACACTATGAGAGAACAAGGAACACTGAGTGAGCTGACGGGTCGGCAGCGTCAGCTTGGTTGAATCCCCGAGTCGAGGCGGATCGGGAAACACGTCACGTATACCCACAGCCTGGCTCGTGGCTCGTTACGTGAGCCAATGCTCGTATTTAGATCCAAATTTTTCGCTCATACTTTCCTCGTATCTTGAATTTCTTGTATACAGAGCTGTTCGTATCTTGAGGTTCCACTGTATATTTCTCTTCTGGTTCGTCCTGCTTCCCCTCAAAACCGGTCCTGCCCACACGCAGCCGACATGGCATTTCTCGGTTCCTATTTGTCCTCTTCTAAACCCATCCCCACGCTGCCTGTGGCCTCCCATACCCCCGCACGCATAGACATAGAATTACTAGACGCCGCATGACCAGCAGCATCGTACGTCAACGTCGCCGCCATATTGCTAGTGGCACTGCTGTTGAGTGAAGTAATGGATAAAGATGCCTCATGCATGTGCTGCTTGGGATTCTACAATCCGCTGTATGCTCCAAACCAGATCCTGGGGGATTACATTTCATAGGTAAGACTGAACAATTGTTTTGGTTATATCTGGCTATTAGAAAATCTCGTTTTATAATCTTAGCACTCAAGTTCACCTTACAACAGTGGTTCTCAAACTGTGGGGCGTGAAGATGTGAAAAAAAGAAAACAAGAATCGAAAATATGAAAAATACATCTATTGAAACCAAAACAAATGAACTTAAACTACATTCTGATACTAGAAAAATAAATATAGAGTTAGATAAATGTCGATAAAAGTTAAGTAGTGTCACACACGTGCGACTAGGAGCAAGCTGAAGGGACCAAGTGGAGGTGATTACGTGCTCTAAACCTTTGTCTGTTATTTCTGCAGATCAAATACGAGTAAACCTGCCTGACCTGACGTCACTTCCTGTTCCGGCACCTAGACTGATGTCACTTCCTGTTCCGGCACCTAGACTGACGTCACTTCCGGGTTACAAGATATAAAGTCCACCATCTTGGCTAACTCAATCAGTTCAGTGTGGGAACTCAAACAAGCAACATCGCTGTGTTGAATTAATCCATTTGCAGCTAGGAACAATATACGGGTGGCTGCCCCAAACCTTTTTTAAGAGTGTTGAGGCTCGTTCTTTCACAGTAGGTATAATAAAATATGCATCTATACTATATCATTAATTAAAAAAGAACAAATTGGTATTAGTGGGCTCCTTTTAAAGAAACATAAGAGGGGTGCTATTAAAACTGTTATCAAAACTCGGGTCGCAAATACGTAAAGGTTGAGAAACGCTGCCTTACAATAAAATTAAAACAAGAGAATAATAAATCAAAAAGCAATAATTAGCAAACAAACAAAGGTAACTGGCAGTAACAGTGCAAAATTCACAATTGATATGCCAGTTTGAAAAGATAAGTTTTGAGGGCAGTTTTAAAATGTGTTATTGAATCAAGCTCATGTATATAAGAGGGAAGAGAATTCCCAAGTTGAGGAGCATTATGAGAGATGCTCGAGCTCTCATAGCACAGAGTCTGATGTGTGGTAAAGAAAGTAGAGCTGCAGATGAGGATCTGAGTGAGCGAGAGGAGTGCAAGTCTGTAGAAGATCAGTGAGATTGTGAAGAGCTTTAAATGTTAAGAGCAGTATTTAGTATTGTATTCTGTATTAAACATGGAGCCAGTGAAGTTGAGAGAGAGTAGGTGTAATATGTTCGGTGGATTTAGAACAGCAGGTTATTATCCTGGCAGCAGAATTTAGAAGAAGTTGTAAGCGATGGATACGTTTTTGAGGGATGCCAGATAGAATAGCATTACTGTAATCAATACATAAGGTGACTAGGGCATTAACCAATACTTCAGTACTGTGTTGCGTAAGAACAGGACGAAGTCTAGAAATGTTTCAGAGATGGAAGAAGGCAGTCTCAGAAATGTTACTTATATGGGAGGAATTATTTAATAACAATAATTATTATTATTATTTAATAATTGCCATTATTAGTGTATCAATGGATATAAATAATTGCATGTAAACGATTCGCCAAAATCTGTTGTACGTAAACGATACTGTTTTAAACGTTATTGTTTTTTCATCAGAAAACTCGGTTTCCACGTCTACCTGTATTAGTTTACATGGCACTTTTGCCACTCGCAATAGGGCGGACGTGCTGACATATTGTGTTGACTGGGCAACACAGTGAACGCAGCGTCCATCTATATATGTCTATGCTCTCAACCATTGCCATTGGTTTCGCTTCTTGCTATTTTCATTATGCTACAACGGTTGTTTCCTCAGCCTGTTATACTGAATTCCTTTCTCACCGTTTTATCGTTCCTATTCTTACACCGCCGTATGCTACGGCGGGCATTGGCTAGTTATGTTATATTTTAATATGGAAAGAGTATCAAAATACTTAACTATTGTTACCACCACATTATTTTCTCACAGGTTTAGCTGCTGCCCCTAGAATATGGGAGACTTGCAAGTTAGATTTTTCACTGTACAATGCATACACAACAATAAACTTGATCTTTACTTTAGACATGCCTAAAAATATTTACATGAACTATTCACATATACTGTACATATTGTGCACGTGAGTGTCAGGAGTGTCTCATGGGTTTTGGTTTAAGGGAAAATATGGGGACAAGGTTGGCGGTTACACCATTAATCCAGTTTCCCTCTTTTCTAGAATGGAGGAGAATGCAGCAGAAGATGTACGACGTGGTTTCCGAGACTGACGTCACTGTCCCTGCTTCTTCCATTTCCTCTGCTATAAACTGACAGCACACAGGAAGTAACCATTCATTTGGAGAAGATGAGCCTCAGCTCTCTAAGAAAGCTATTTAATGGCTTGTCTACAAATGTTAGGTGAGACTTATAGCATTTATTTCTTTTTTCCTTTTTCAACCAGAATGTTAAATGGCATGTCCTCTGACACCTCAGTTGTTCACTCTGTGTTACTCTGATTTGTTCAAAATATGCATAATTTTAGCCAGTTATTTTGAAACGTATATACCTTAACGTGTTTTAAGAATATTAGCTCCACAACACAAATCCCTATATGCTATTTAAATCTGATGCCCTGTTTCATTACTGTTATGTCTCTCCTTTGTAACTTGTTGTTCTCCAGTGCTCATGCCTTTGTGTGTTCGACTCATTCATTATCCATTCTGCTTCTTCTGTTGCTTACTTGGCTTTCAGCATGACACAGATGAATTGTTTGAACCTGAATGTGAATTTTGTGCTCATGTCGTGTCATCTGTCTTTCCCCATCCACTTGTTCTGGAGAGTTTTCCAAATCCTTAGAACTTAAAACTGCTCAGGTTAGCAGTTTGCTCCATGATCCACTATCCCCTGCTGTTCTTCACTTCCTTCACTACTTTTCCTTGTTTCTTTGTTTTCTCTACACACATAGACACATTCCCACCGTAATCTGCCAATCTTTATTTACAAAAGACTCTTTTCTTGTTTCTGTGTTAGTCCACTCCAGTTTTTCTAAATTGTTTGGGATACAAAAATACGCTAGACGGTTTTAAGTGCAACATTCTAATTTGCTTTTGAAAGAAGACATCATTGTGGCTTTTCAGCAACCATCAGACATCCATGTTAAAGGTTTGTTAGGCTGACATCACATGATGGTACAGTAAAAATAATATCAAAATTAATATTTAAATACATAAACTTAATGACTATTAACAGAAGAGGAAAGCTTCTGTTTATGATACTGAGCCACACTGTCTTTTTAAGGCATATTATTTTTCAGTCAATAATAACAAAGGGCCCAGACATATCTGACTTAATCTGAGATGGATTACCAATTATTCACTGTGGTGAATTTTGTATCTCATGTTCACAAGGAGAATGGAGACAACAAACTTTCTGATAGAATGGGTGTCCAACTCTGAACCACAGCAAACAATATAAGAACATCCATTAAAATAGTCTGATGTTACTTGTGTCGCAAAATCCAAATGTCAAGTCATCCAGTCATAAGTAACACAGTGGTCAAAACGTACTTTGTTATTGTTACATAAATACAGTGTACTTTCAGAAAATCAGGGCAGTGCATGTAGAGATAATACATTCACATGAGAAAGATCTTTTGAATTAAATGAGGGAGCTTTTTATATTGTTTGCTGTGGTCCAGCATTGGTCTCCGTAGACACCTATTTTATCAGAAAGTCTGCTATATCCATTCTCCTTGAAAACATAAGATTAAAAATTTTTTGCCAATCGCGCCACAGGTTATAACATATAACAATATAATTTTCAGGTGACTCGTAATTGCTAGGAACCATTTAATCACCTTTTCGGTACAACTTGTGTTTTTTAATTTTCAGTTTTTTCAAATTTCCCTAAATAGCAATTCTGAATATACTTATGACAGATTTGTAAAATACAATACCACAGGATATCTAAAATGATTTGTAGTTCAGTTAAGAAGCTTTATGGTTGCCTTGAATATGACTCAGGCGCCGCTGCGAGTGGCAGCCTTTCCAGCAGCTCCGTGTATGACTTTATCTTTCTACCTTTTTCTCTATTTCACTGATCACTTCTGCCACTTTCTTTTACAGTGTGTGGACTCATTCCCTGGACACTTTTTACTACTATTTTATTTTTGTAAATTTCCCCTTGAGTGTGAATTTCCTCTTGGGATTAATAAAGTATCTATCTATCTATCTATCTATCTATCTATCTATCTATCTATCTAT
>JANRMT010062807.1:54734318-54751274 GCA_026402145.1 Polypterus bichir lapradei | reverse complement strand
TATCTATCTATCTATCTATCTATCTATCTATCTATCTATCTATCTATCTATCTATCTATCTATCTGTCTATCTATCTATCTATTGTACCAAGCTGTGAAAGGGATTTTCAGCACCATAAGGCCACAAGGAAAATAATGTCCAGGAAAGTCTCCAAGTACTCGACCTTAAATTCACTGTAATGTATGAGGCTGTGCAGTCACCAGATCTCAGTCCGGTTAAAATGGTAAAGATCTAATGCTGGCTAATTTAAAATGAAAATGGGGCACATTGTAATCAACTCAGATCCATTTCCCTGTCTATCGTTTTAGATTAGATTACAGCAGATTAGATCATTTTACTGATCCCATGTGGAAATTCAAATGCATCCAGCAGCAGAAACATAAAAACAAGAATACAGACTCACAGGACAGATAATACATTCAATCAATCAACTGATAAATGAATACAAAAATAAATAAAATAATAAATAAATGAAATAAACTTAATGAGTACATTGGGTGGAAGCACTGAATTGCCTGATAGCAGTGGGCAGAAATGACTCCAGAGGTGCTTCTTAGCACACCATGGTAGAATGAGCCTGTGGCTAAAAGTGTTCCTATAGAGCAACTCCTGGAGGGGATGGTGGCATCCAATTTTGCCACCTTCCTCTTTTCCACAACAGCTTCCAGTGTGTCCAGGGTTTCCCTGTGATGGAGCAGGCTTTCCTGATAAGTTTGTTCGGGCATTGTGCTTCTCTTGTGGTTAGGTTGCTTTCCCGAGAGAATGTAACATAAAACAACAAATTGGCTTCTACGGACTGGTAGAACATTTCCAGCAGCTTGCTGCACACATCAAAAGACCTACTTGTGCAGCACCACTGTGTTGTCAAACCAGTCCAGTTTGTGGTTTATGTGAACCCCCAGGTAGCTCTACACTGTTTCCATGTCCTCCCCCTGAATGGTGTCTGGTCTCAGAGGCTTCCTGGCATAACGGAAGTCCACCACCATCTTTTTTGACTTGCTGATGTTGAATTGCAGGTTGTTGTCCCTGCACCACAAAACAAAGTCCTCCATGACTTTCCTGTATTCTGACTCATCGGCAATATTAATACAACCTATGATTATCTGAAAATTCTTTAGATGGCAAACACTAGTAATTGTCACCCAGGTGAGTTCAAGAAGCAAAAAATTCAGATTAGATAGATAGATAGATAGTGTGAAAGCCGACCCGGACACAGACAGTCGGACACCGCTGGTTTGCACCTAAAAACACGTTTATTCATATTTACAAGTGAAACAGGATACAACCCACTTTCACCCACCAAAGTCCAGACCTCTCAATAATGCCTTTCTCTCTTCAGGTCCGCCTCCACTCCTCTCCTCTCCTCCTGAGCTCTGTCCTTCTTCCGCCCGACTCCAGCCATCGAATGGAGGGAGGCGGCCTCTTTTAAACCCACGCGGACGTGCTCCAGGGGCCTCCCAATGAGCTACTGCCGATACTCCCTGGTGTGGTGGAAATGCCGGCTGTGCACCCGGAAGCACTCCAGGTGTCCCTGGTCTTCTTCCCCCCAGCACTTCCGGGTGTGGCGGAAGTGCTGAGGACCAGGGGACCCCATAGGGTTGAGATTCCAAGCTCCTTTCCTGTGGTCCCCAAAACCACCAGGGCGGTTGGCACAAGAGGTAGATAGATAAATAGATAGATCGATAGATAGATAGATACCGTATATAGTCACGTATAAGTCGGGTCTTGAAACCCAAAATATTGATCATAAAATTAGACCCCGACTTGTACACCTGTTCAAGAAAACAACACTTAGATTTTTTTTTACATCTTCTTGCTTCCTCCAATCTCGCACCAGTTTCTCAGACACATCAAATTTTGTTGCAGCAGCGCAGTTACCAATTTCTTTCATTGCTTCAACAACATTTAATTTAATACGAGCTTCATATTTTCTTCTGATCGAATGCTCCATCATAGATAAGGGATGCTCTTACAATAAAGGTGTATGAGGATGTGAGATACAAAAAACACAAATCAGTGCAAATGTCACTTTGGAATAGTTTGGGTATTACTGTGTGGGCATTAGCATATCATAATCTCTTGCATCAATAGTGTGACTTTTCCGCATTCAACTCATACGACTGACATTATAAAATACTGGAAATTATATGGTAAAAGCAAGCCCCGACTTATCCGCAGGAGAACTTAAACACGAGAATATACGATAGATAGATAGAGATAAAGAAAGGTGCTATATTATTTAGATAGATAGATAGATAGATAGATAGATAGTGTAGTGGATTGCCGGCATTTTACTCCGGCCCTCACCCCCAGGCCGCCAGGAGGAGCTCTCCCGACAGCAGGATCGTGCCCCGAGTTCCAGCAGGGCCTCATGGACTATGTAGTGTTTATACACAGCCCTGCTGGATACCTTGGGGGCTACCAGGAGTCGCTGTAGGGGGGCCTGTGGGCTCTTTTGTGCCTTATAACCCGGGAGTACGTCACGATCACGTGACGGGAAGGAACGACGTGCTCCCGGGTTGAAGAAAAGGACTGTTTACCCTGACCCGGAAGGAATAAGGAACTGTAGACTGATTGGGCAGGAACACCTCCGGGTCAGGGGCTATAAAAGGACTATGGGGCAGTCCAGACACTGAGCTGAGCTGGGAGGTAGGAGGGCAAAGTGTCTGGGCGAGGAGGAAAGAGAATAGTGTTGTTGTGGTTGATTTATTTGTGGTTTGTGAGTGTAGAGTGGAGGGTGCTTTGTGCACTGTATAATAATAAAAATAATAGTATTATACTTTCACCTGGTGTTCAGAGTGGTACCTGAGGGTGTTAGAGGTGGACCACGCCTCTATCTGCTACAATAGATAGATAGATAGATATGTAGATAGATAGATAGATAGATACTGTAGATGGTACTTTCTTGGTCTCAAGGGGAAATTTAGCTTTTTGCAGAAGCCAAAGAAATTTTAAGAAGGTGTACTTAATAAAATTGGCTCATCAGGGTATTTTAAGTCTGTACATTTTACTCATTGGTAATGTTCTAATAAGTTGCTTTCTAAAGTTCACTTATAATCAAATGACATAATTCATTTAGAAACTAATAGCCTACTGAAATATTCTGAAGTTATTTGTATATTTTCTAGATGGGAATCTTTGTAATTCAGACTAAAATTAAAGCACAGTTTTTTATGGGGATCATTCCAAGACACCCCCAATGGTTCCAGAGTTATCAATATTTGGGTAATAAGGGTGGCAACTTGGTTCTCTGTAGCAAATGATGGCCTAATTGCAGGTGCCAATACAGTGTACTGTATGTCCCCATTCTCATCTTGGCTTATACAGTACAGTCTGGCTGTTAGTCAAGAGAATAACTAAACACAAGCAGTGCAAAAGAGGGTTGCAGTCTTTAGTGTTTTAGGAAGTTAGTGTGCACAGTAAATAAAGTCCCATCTACACTATGTTTTTGTTTAAAAACACAGACATCCATGCCCGTTTCTTCCACACTACATCCATCATCCATCTATCATCCTACATCTACCTCCATCACTCCACACCCTTGAAAACCAAGACTTTTGAAAACACTCTCCAGAGCCATGTATTTCTGAAAAACCTGCCTCAGTGTTATGGTGTGGATGGGTGAAAACACAGTTTTATGAAAATGCAAACTCTAATCGTGTTCTGAGTGGTTTGTGCTTATTACAGTATGTGGCCCATTTCCGAGCAGATCCTGCTCATTACAACATCTCATTCCCTGACTGGTCATTCTTCATGGAAGAAAGCCATATTCCATTATAGAAGAGTTGCTATCCATGATGCTTGTTATGTTGCTTACCTGCATCTAAAATGAGTTTTGTACAGTTTGAATGCTGCTTGCACACACAAAAGGCACATAATTTACCGGGCACTACAGTTTTGTGATAAATCCCATGGCTGGAGGTGTTTTTGGTTGTTTTCATGTGGACAGAGATACTTTTGTAAACAATGTGAAAATTCTGGTATGGAAGGAGATCATTTTCATTTAAAAATGCAACACAGTAGTGTGAACGTAGTTTAGGAAGACTCAGCACTTCTTGATCAAGTAGAACAGACATTCGCTAAAGAGGTCAGTTGCATCACTAGCATTGGAGTTGGATGTGACAAAGTTAATTGGCAGGGGACCTCGGGGGCACCTCCTTGACAGGGACTGCCATTCTGTGTCTGGGTTTCATTTAGTAAGTGTATTTGGATCTGCTGCCAGTTCCTAGCAGGTGGAGACCAACTATCAACAGAGTGTCAGCCCATGTTTGAATAAATAATGTTCAATATTTTAGAATTTACGATTCTCTGTGGCTCAGTTGTAGATGTAAATAAATCATTAAACTTGCACATTCATCCTTGACAAGTCCAATACTTCTTAAAGCTTGCCGTGTCTTCCATTCAAAAATTAAATAAAGTAAGAATGCTGATGTTGTAATTATCAACTATTTTTGTAAAAGTAATATTAACATAGTGTGAATAAATGCAAAATCAAAATCACATCTTGCATGCTAAAAGTGTAAAGCCCTTACCAAGCAGGGTAGCCCCATGAGTCCAGCAAGCACAAGCATGCAGTACACCCAGCGATTCACAAGGGGTCAGTAGCAGCAAAGCGGCCGGATGCTTTATTGTTTATCACAACTTGGAACTTTGCACAATGAGTCACCAGAGGGGAAAAACAGCAGAATACATAGCAAGACGTGATCTTGACATCTCAGACTATGAACCATAAACACATATGTAATCTTGCATCTTTCAAAAGCTATAAACCTGGGCCGTTTGATATACCGCATTAAAATATAGTAAGGGTGTTCCGTCTATGGTCCTTTATATTCATGTAATATCTCAGAGAGGAAGTAATCAGTAATTCCATTTACCAAACAATACCACATAAAATTTTAGTTTTAGCTCATTAGAATACCACTGGCATCATCCTTTTACATACTGTTTCCAGGATATATATTGATTCTTGAAATGGAATAAGCAGGTTCAGAAAATGAAGGAATTGAACTAAAGGACTGATAGCAGTAAAAGTCTATTCAAAAATGATTTAGCCTTTCATTAAACATATGTCAGTCAAAGTACTGAAAATATTTAATCAGGAACTGTACAGTGGCCCACTGATTAGCATTGCTGCCTTAAGGCTCCATGGACCTGGGTTTAGCTCTCAGCTCCATCGCTCTTTGTATGGAGCCGCACAACACCAAACATTGGTGTTAGTTTGACTGGTGACTCTAAATTGGTGCGTTGTGAGTGAGAGTGGTACTGGTAATGAGCTTAGTGCTATTGAAGGTTGGTGCGAGGGTTTGGTGGCAACTAGTCGAAAGACAACCCGGCGAAAAGACAACCCGGCGAAAAGACAACCCAGCGAAAAGACAACTCGGCGAAAAGACAACTCGGCGAAAAAACAACTTGGCGAAATACAACTCTGCGACATCCTTTTCCAGTTAGGTAATGGTTAGGCTCAAAGAGATTTTTTAATTATATTTAAATGACAATGTGATTTAAAATGTTGAAAATAAATTTATATAATTGACGAACAAACTTTATTCTGCTGATGGAACAAATTCTATCTTACATTATCTTCTGCAACCAAAATTGCTAATCCTTTATGTCATTTAAATATCATTAAAAATCTCTTTGAACCTATTACCTAACTGTTAAAGGATGTTGGCTAGTTGTCTTTCGCCGAGTTGTCTTTTTACTGAGTTGTCTTATCACCGAATTGTCTTTCGCCGAGTTGTCTTTTCGCCGAATTGTCTGTCGCCCAGCTGCCCCTGTACGGGCTGGGAGATCTAGATGACTATGTAATGGATATGATGGATTCAGAAAGTAACATCTTCTTATGTAATACGCTACCGTGGCTGTCTGTTTGTCTGTCCAGGATTTTAAATCACCTGTAGCTCGCAAACCGTTTGACCTATTGACTTGAAATTTGGTACACATATACTACGTGACGTCTACTATCCACTTTCGGGGTGATGATTGACCTCCAAGGTCAAAGGTCAACCCAGGAATGTCATGGTCAAAAATTAAATAACCTGTAGCCTAAAATTTGGTACACATATACAACGCTGAAATGCTGCACTACAGCTTTATATTAAAAGTGAGAAGTTTGGAATTAATACCCTTTTTATTTTTATTTTATTTTATTGTAGAATCAACTCTTGGCTGTGCGGCGCTTGTGTATGGGTGCCATTCTCATTCCTACCACCTTCGCCGTCACTTCCCTTACCTCTTCATATCTTAAATCATTCTTGAAGCAGATTGAAGACTTAAGTTCCGGCTTAAGTGAAAAATTAAGGAAATATACTAAGTAATTGCAACACAAAAACTAACTTAATCAGTTTTAACGTGAAAAGATGCAGATGAAAGTAGAGAAGAAGCGGGCCGCCAGAGTGGAGAAAAGAAGAGCTGCTCAGGAAGCAGCAAGTGCATCAACCTCTGAGGAAACGAATGCTAAACGTACAGAGAAAGAGGATGAAAACTATGAAGAGCGCACTCAGCATTTACGACAGGCTGACGCAGAGCAAAAGAGAATTGCTCAAGCAATGAGAACAAAGAACAGACCATACAATGAAGACAGACCAACACTAAGTGAAAGAGAATTGCAAGAGCAAATGAGACTGAGGAAGAGGCTAATCGACGTCAGCAATCAGTGGTCAAATGTGACAGAATCGCAAAGACAAATGAGACAGAACAAAACGCCGTCCAGCGACGACAAAGAGACGATGATCGTGTGAGAATAGCTAGAACGCTCTCAGTCAAGTGTATTCACTGCACGTTATTGTGCAGTGCGCTGTTACTGACACTGAATAAGAGAGAAGAACAAAAAAAGAAACATAGGAATTTATACATTTCTTTCTAAACAAAATGTAATGTGAATTTTGTCTAAAAGTGGGAGGTAGGGAGCATGTGTTGATAGTGTGTTGCCACACCCACCAAACCACCTGGATTGGCACCCGAGTGCGGCGAGTGACACCTCAGCACCACACTGGAACAGCGTGAGGTTTTCTTACACAGTTCCAATCCTGCCACCAACCCCCAAGTTTTGCCCTGTGAATTGGAGGACCTGCTTGCAGATTCACGTCATACCCAGGAAGGAGCAATTACAGGTTAAGGGCCGCACTCAAGGGCCCAACAGACAAGAGTCACTTCTGGCATTCGATCCGACAACCTTCCAATTGCCAGCACAGATCCTAGCCTCAGGGTCACTCTAAAATTCTAAAGGTAGAACTGATAAAAATTGAGAAAAGTGGGGTGCAGAAGCTATAGATTAGATGAAAACTTTCAGCATGTAATAAACTTGAATCCTTTTAAAGAAATAGCTTGTCTAGTGCTTCTGTTGTACATTCCAGTTATTGCTAACTAGAGAATGAATTTGTTTAGTCTAGGAAAGCCCGGGCTCAACAGATATTTATCGAACAATGAAATATCGCTCTCACAAAGCTGGAATCCAGAAACCAGGAAATTTGGTTGGAAATGGGCTGAAACTGAAAATGCTGTTTAATAAGTAAGATTACAAATAAAAAAAATAAGAAAAGAGACGCAAAGGGTAAGGGGGAATTTAGTTTTCTCCATGCTGTTTTGTTTTTCCTTCTAAGGTGCATTAATTATTTTATTAATAATTTATATTATTTATGCATATTTTACTTTACCATTAAAAAAAAAAAAAATTAAAATTTTAATTTCATATTGAATAAAAAATATAGAAAACTTTTGAGCCAACTAATGATTTTGATTTGGCTGGACAGCTGTGACCTTACAAATCCTGTGTTGATTTTCAAGCCTGGCCACTATCTGTGTAGAGTTTGCACAGTCTCCCTGTGTCTATGCGAGTTTTCTTATGATACTCTTCTGCTTCTCCTTCTTCATCGCAATGACGTTTGTATGAGTTTGATTGGTGATGCTAGATTTGATGAGTATGCCCTGTGAACGACTGGCGCTCTGTTCAGCACTGGCTCTTGACCTGCGCCCACAGCAGACGAGAAAGTCACCAGCTTTCCAAAACACTAAACTAATTAAGCACATTAAAAAACAGATGAAAGTTGGAATATGTCCCTGTTTGTCTGACTTAAATAGCTTAGCTGATTTCATATTGCCCTGCAATTTCCTGTTTTCATATTTGTGACAGATTTGAATAGCGATATGAAGTGGTGTTCCATTTCAACATAATTTCTGAAGTATAGTTTTGTCTTTTTTGTAATAAAGAAGCCATTACAGACAGACCTCAGTATGTGCGTATCGGGAACTGCAGGTCTGACATTGTGGTCAGCAGCACAGGAGCGCCGCAGGGGACTGTACTTTCTCCGGTCCTGTTCAGCCTTTATACATCAGACTTCCAATACGATTCGGAGTCCTGCCATGTGCAAAAGTTTGCTGACGACACTGCTATTGTAGGCTGCATCAGGAGTGGGCAGGAGGAGGAGTACAGGAACCTAATCAAAGACTTCATTAAATGGTGCGACTCAAACAACCTACAACTGAACACCAGCAAAACCAAGGAGCTGGTGGTGGATTTTAGGAGGACCAGGCCCCTCATGGACCCCGTGATCATCAGAGGTGACTGTGTGCAGAGGGTGCAGACCTATAAATACCTGGGAGTGCAGCTGGATGATAAATTGGACTGGACTGCCAATACTAATACTCTGTGCAAGAGAGGACAGAGCTGACTATACCTCCTTAGATGACTGGCGTCCTTCAACATCTGCAATTAGATGCTGCAGATGTTCTATCAGACGGTTGTGGCGAGCGCCCTCTTCTACGCGGTGGTGTGCTGGGGAGGCAACATAAAGAAGAGGGACGCCTCACGCCTGGACAAACTGGTGAGGAAGGCAGGCTCTATTGTAGGCACGGAGCTGAACAGTTTGACATCTGTGGCAGAGCGACGGGCACTGGGCAGGCTCCTGTCAATCATGAAGAATCCACTGCATCCACTGAACAGGATCACCTCCAGACAGAGGAGCAGCTTCAGCAACAGACTGCTGTCACCGTCCTGCTCCACTGACAGACTGAGGAGATCGTTCCTCCCCCACATTATGCGACTCTTCAGTTTCACCCGGCGGGGTAAATGTTAACACTATACAAAATTATTGTCTGTTTTACCTACATTGTTATCACTCTTTAATTTAATATTGTTCTTTATCAGTATGCTGCTGCTAGAGTATGTGAATTTCCCCTTCTATCTATCTATCTATCTATCTATCTATCTATCTATCTATCTTATTACAAATAAGTACTCACAAATAAATTGTTTACCTTAAGAATAATCTTCGTCAACTTGTACTTATTACACAATGTTTTGTAACGTCAATATCCTGTTTGCCTTCTTAATCACTTTTCTACATTGTCTGATTGAGGACGGAGATGGGTTCACAGTCATTTTTCTTTATAGGTCTCCGCTTTAACATTTTAGAGATGTAGACCCATCACTGCCATATCTTTTGTTTAGAAATAATACATTAAACTCCAGCTACTATAAATCTGACTGGCTCTGAATTCTCTCCAGACCCATCTACAATGAGCCTGCCAACAGTTCCAGTTAAAGAGAACCATACTTTATTATTCTGATTATTTCACACGTTCATTTTCTGCAGGTAGTTGCCTTAATAAATAAAGCTGTAATTATAAATTAAAAAGAAAGTTGATTCCATTATGGCTTACAATTAAGGACACGTGAAAAATAAAAGGGCAGCTTTGACAACTTCCTCCCAGCAAATGGTGAATAAACTGGTGTTGTGCAACAAGCACCTGAAAAATCTGACCCCACAGTACAGAAGACACTGTTACAGGTAAGGACTGTCTAAACCTCCTTTGCCATAAAAATGCCACGTTAGCCTGTTTGGTTAATCAGTAGCTGTGGGTACTCCAACGCTTTTTATCATTTCCTGGTAGGTATCCCAACACTTTATTCACTTGTTTACAGCAGTATAGGGTGAATATTAAACACGAATCACAACACTATGAACAGGTTATGCACCACTAACAAGGCATCATTTTATTTCTCTGTGGGCAGTTTGCACCACCAATGTGAAGACGTGCCTCCTGGTTTCCACTTGAATCATCTACAGGAGGCCTGAAGGTTAACTTTATTGATGATTTACAACATTTTTTAAGTAAGCCCTAGTTCTTCACTGTCTGTGATGGAGGAGTTTAAGCCCCTCTAGTCTGACTGAGTAGAGCGTACCCATTGGTCCCAAGACACCCTTTAAATTTGTCTCACACAAGAGTGGCTTTTCTGAAACTTGTTATCAAGAGCTGCAAAGTATAGATCTCACTAGTTAGTTGTACAGTTTTAGCATAATGCCTCTTCATTTTCATTCTACAGCATTAACAAAAGAGCCCAACATTTGACTAGCCTGAGGTTATAAATCTGCTGTGGTCACAAAGCCAGGCCCTTTGCGAGTGGCTAATGAGTGTCTGTGCTGTTTGAAAACTTGTAAGTAAACAGGGTTCACACTGGATAAGCCTTGATATTCTACAAAGTTTCCAGCAAGGTCATAATTTTAGATTGTCAGATGTACGGTATGTCTTCAGTTTTAGACTGATTGCCCTATGATCACAATTTGCTGTTTTGCTTTTGAGCGCACAGGTAAAGACACATTTATTTGCAGCTTTTGTTTTGCACTCAGAATAACTGGCTGTCCCCAGATATCTGCAGTAGATCTGTTCTTACTTGTTTTATTTAAGCTTGCCATGTCTTGAAAATGAAATAAAACTGCATGTACAGTAAATGGCTGCTCAGTCAACAACTGCAATAAATAAAAATAACTGCCATGCTTAAATCTGCCAATTTATATAAAAACTTAAAAAAGGGTATAAGCAGCCTTCAACAGTAAATGATTGGTTGATTTGTGATAATTCTGACTATATAATATGGTATGCACTGTGTGAACGGGTGGTTCAGCTAACAGGGTGCAAAATATCCAGCTGCAAACATCCAGAGAGAGGGGGAACAACAGTGGTGATAAGACAACACGGAGATTCTGGTATCCCGGGGAAGGAAAATGGAAAAATGTGATCCAGGATAATGCAGACATTGTTCTCCAGAAAAGTCCAGAGTTCAGGTGATGTGACACCTTACTTAGAGGGAGAGACCACAGGGAGATGTAAAGGAGCTACAATACCTGCCTAAAAGAGGCAGACATATGGTCCAAAGCTGGGAGAAACTGGTCCATGTTGCCCTATTAAAGGTGCTGTCTGGAAGGACTAACATTAGACAGTACTTATCAAGATCAAGAAGCTGTCCTTCTGCAGATAAAGAAAGCAATGATGCCAAGAGCCACTAGAGGGAGACCCAGCCTCATGACCCTGAATAGTTAGTTCACCACTGGCCTCATAAAAAATGAAAAGGCTTGCCTGAAATTGACCTTGCTAGTTGGGATGTTGGTGTGGCGGATGTACAGTAGGTGCTGGGTGACTGGTGGGGCTGACGGGAGTTTTGGATGTGTAAAACTCTCTGTGTTGTGCTCAGACCTTCTTACCCATTGTTCTGCAGGGGTGAAAATAGGCAGGCCACATAGGCAAACACTGCTGGATCAGACGTTGGAAATGTAAGTAAGGTGAAAACTAGGTGATCGTTATTTTTGTATTATCAAAATCCAAAATGCAAATCGTTTATTTTAATAAGATGTTGTGCCCGAAGTGATCAGCAAACAAAATAAGTCTCGCAGAATGTATTCACAATATTGAACTCAATGGAGCACATGGTGTTTTGACAATGACATCACGCTCCCATTCTACCGATGGTGTCACTCCTTTCAACGTGCACATTATGAGACTCAGATTAAGGCATTCTCTGGGTGCCTTGTCTGTTGTCTCAGTGTATGCTCCAACCACAGTGAGTGATGTCTTGATGTCATTTTATTTACAGTATAACTTTGCTCGGTGGTTGATGGGTTCCTGCGAGGTGACACTCCTCTGGTCATGGGTGATTTCAGTGCAACCCCTGGCACTGATATGGATGGCTATGAGGATTGTGTTGGTCTCCATGGTTCTGGCGACTGTGGTGAAAGTGGCTTCATGTTCCTTGATGTTGCAAAAGGTCAGAGACTGCAGATTGCTGGATATTGGTTCAGTGTCCTGAGCCGCATCGTTGGACTCCAGTACTGGTGGTGAGGTGAAGGAGATTGATCACATCCTTGTGGGCAGACGCTGGAGGCTCCTACACAACAGCAGGGTCTAAAGAAGTGCACATTTTGTGAATTCTAACCACAAACTTGTTGTTGCTACTCTGAAGATCCAACAGCAGGCTACGACCCACTAGGAGAATGAGACTGGACGTGGCCAGACCCCAAAACAGGGCTGTTTCTAATGAGTTTGTAAACAGTGTGTATGAGGAACTTGCAGACTTGGGTGCGACTGCTGATCCTAATGTAATATGGGAGACCTTCTGTGACAAGACCTTGAAGGTTTCTGAGGGATGAGTTGGTGTTTCTGGTGTTCCCAGAAGGAGGTGCTTTATCTTGCATGGCACCCTGGATATCACCAAGAGGAGTCACAGCACACAGATTGATGGCAACTCCTGGGTGTACTGGGAACGAAGAGGGACGGCCATGAGGGCTGATAAGGAAGCGTTTATTAGAGGAATCTCTTGTCCCCCTATCCTGCTTACAGAGGAATCAAAGCATTACGCACATCCGAATCTGATTCTTGGAGAGTCGTAGTCAAGGGTAGTGCTGGAACGGTCCTTACAGATGATGCTGCAGTTGTGACCTGCTGGGCTGGCTACTTTGAGTAGTTATTTAAAGCTGATCCTCCGTCTGGGACATTGGACATTTCTGGTTCCACAGTTCTTGAGGCTGATCCTCCACTTACCTGTGAACCACCCAGTCTCATTCAGATTGCACAGGTGATGAACCAGCTGAGGGTAGGGAAGGCTGCAGGGATCTGTGGTATCTGAGGTGAACTTCTCCAGGCTGGTGGTAAGGCTGTCCTCATTACATTACAAGCAATGTTTGCTTCCATTTGGGAGATGTTCATCATTCCAATTGACTGGAAAACTTGTTGTCCCTATCTGGAAAGGGAGAGGTGATCGCTTGAAATGCAGCAACTACAGGGGGATAACCCTGCTCTTGGTTGCCGGGTAAGGTCCTTGCTAGGGTTGTCCTCAATAGGACCTACCAGCGACCAGAACAGTCTGGATTTACACCTAAAAAGTCTACCATCGACTGCATCCTGGCACTGAGGGTTCTCATGGAGTGCAATGCAAATATCAGCAGAGTTTCTTTGAAGCCTTTGTCAATATTTCTAAAGTATTTGACTCAGTTGATGGAGGTACCCTGTGGGACATCCTGAGACTTCGCAAAATCCCCCCAAAGTTTCTGGATATCATGGCCGGCCTGTACACTAGTACTGCGAGTGTTGTGCAGAGTGGAGGCAGATCCTCTGCATTTTTCCCAGTTGATTCTGGGGTTTGTCAGGGGTGTGTTCAATGCTTGCTTGTTTTGCAATGGGCTGGGTGTTGGGCAAGGTTGTGGGGGTCCAGTGGCTGCAGGGCATCTGTTGGTAAAGAGAGATTCACTGATCTTGACTTTGCCGAAGACACCGTGATCTTCGTGGAGTCAATGGAGGCTCTGATGAGACTGAGTGAGGAGTCTGAGTGTCTGGGCTTGCGAGTGTCCTGGATAAAAACCAAGATCCAGGTGTTTAATGACCTCTTGGGCACAGCCATCGGCAGTGTGTCTGTGTGCAGAGATAATGCCAACCTTGTCGAGAGGTTTGCTTACCTCGGCAGTGACATTCATGTCTCCGGTGACTCTCCCTATGAAGTCAGTGGACAGATGCAGGAGGACGTTGGAAAGGGTTGTGTGGCGCTCCCGATATGTTTGCAAAAGGAAAAAGATCCAAGTATTCAGAGTCTTGGTGCTTCCTGTTTTGCTAAATGTTTGCGAGAAATGGACGATATCCAATGACCTGAGACAAAGGCTGGACTCCTTCAGTACTCTGTTTCTTTGGAGAATCCTTGGGTACTGCTTGTTTGACATTGTGCCAACTGAGCTGTTGCTTATGGAGTCCAAAATAAGGCACATTACCTGCATTGTGAGGGAATGTCAGATATGGCACTACGGCCATGTGGTGCGATTCCTCAAGGATGGTCTACAGGATCCTCATTGTTGAGTGGCTGGACCAGGCCAAGGGGATGCCCACGTAATATCTGGTTGTGGCAGATTGATGGTCATTTCCGAGGGGTGGGACTGGACCATGTGCCTGCCTGGGGGGTTGCCAACCACGATCCCAAGCTGTTTCATCATGTGGTGGGTGCAGCAATGTGCTGTGCCCTACAACCTGACATGACCTGACCTGACCTATGCAACCTTTGAAATTATGTTACCTATGATTAGATCATTGCATGGTGCTCACAGTGGCACAAAGTGGCATCATCCACAAAAAACACAACACAAGGAGAATTTCAAAACATTTCAGAGAAGAGCCAAGCAAAATGACACCTTTTATTGGCTAACTAAAAAGATTACAATATGCAAGCTTTCAAGGAAACTCAAGCCAAATCATGATTACATCTTGCCTGAAGAAAGGGCCTGAGTTGCCTCGAAAGCTTGCATATTGTAATCTTTTTAGTTAGCCAATAAAAGGTGTCATTTTGCTTGGCTCTTCTCTACATTCATAATGACTAACACGGTACAACACCCTAGTACTAAAAACATTTCAGCATATAGGTACAAAGGAAATCGTAATAAATTAAAATTTTTCAACACTCAAAACATCAATCAAGAATTATTAGAATTCCAAAAGAATCTATTATCCTTGTAAAAATGAGCAAAGTTTAACAAATTGTAACTCATTTTAATGAAAACTGCTTCTAACAATACAGAATTACATTTTCTTTTGTGAGCAGACAGACCAGGGAGAAGAACATTAGAATTGTTTTTTTTTTTTTTTTTGTATAACTCAAAGTTGCCTGATAGTCCAAAGTTAAGCATTTGTAGTTTTAAGAAATGAATCACTTTAAAAAAAAAGTGCAATCAAGTTGTGCCTTTTCATATAATTTAGTCAAGCTGAAGGTCATCGTTATGAAATAAACAACAACACACACACAGCATGCAAACATAATAATAATTATAATGATAATGCATTTCATTTGTAAGCACTTTTCAGGAAACTGAAGGACACTTTACATAAATGATTTAACAAATAAAATAAAACAAATCAGATAAAACAATCAACATCACATTAAAATGCATTCAGCAATAAAAGCCTGTTTAAAAGAATGTATTAAAATGTATTAAACAATTGTGGAAAACTGTTAAATGAACAGACGCAAGGAGTTCCATAACCTAGGAGCTGCAGAACTAAATGTTTGGTCATTCGGTAACTTATATTTACTGAGGTGGACAATTTTCAATAAGAGACGATATATTGTGACGATATGTTGTGCAATAATGTAGCATGATAGAAAGATGGATTGACCATTGTCATCAAAATTTCGTATAAACAAGAGAAGCTTATAAGATTGTGGCAGTGCTACCGCTGGAAGGACTTAATTTCCCAGCAGCCCCAAAAAGGACTGCCCTCATTAGATGTCTGAAACGGGCGCAGGGTCTGATAGGGACAAGAACAGCCAGCAGGAAACTTGAAAAGGGGCCGGAGAAGCAGCAAGAGGGAGATTTATATTCTGTGTATCCTGCGTGTCCCATCCTACATAACCACTGTAAAGTCATTTGTACCCTGGATCGTTTCTCGCAAGGTTGAATGGACTGTCTTTTGCCTGCCTGTCACATGAATAGTGGTGGATTAGTCGTCATGCATCTTCAGAGAGAGCACTCCCGCAAATCTCACTCCTCGCCGCTCAGGACTACCGATAGTACTTTTTAATTCATTTATTACAGAAACAGTTCCTGGGATCGTCATCATCATCCTCATCTTTACCCCATACCATTTCATCCATTTCTGCCACATTGCAACTGTGATAAGGACATTGTCATGTGTGTTTACTGTCGTGGTTGATTGTTGTGTTAAAATTGTATCACCGAAGAGCTGCAGAGTTTTTATTTTACTCTAACTATTACTGTTACTGTTTAGTAGATTAGTTCAAGATTGGTAGGAGCACCACAAAACAGAGCACATCAATAATCTACTGTAGATGAAACATAAGGATTTCAGTGGCATGGTCAATAAAATGTTTCCTACGTGAAAAAAGGAAAATCTGGTCATATTCTAAATTTGAGTGACAAATGACAGGTTAGTCCAAAATTACACCCAATGACTGTCTGTCATTCCTTCACATGGCCACACATTATAACGTTTATAGACCTTAAGATCAATTAACTTACAAGATTTTCACAAAATCCATTCTAACTAAATTGTACTGCCTGCACTGGTTAGTAGAAGTTTTAAAACCAGCCAAAGGTCAAAACCACAATGATATTAAATAAATTAACAAAACCCAGGACATCCATTAAAGCACCACAACCTCCTCTTCTCTTCATCTTGTACTCCTCAAACTATCAATATAACACCAGTTCATGTATCTTGCCAAAATTCTCAGATAATTCTGCACTTATGATGTGTAGTGATTAAAGCGGATGAGACAAAGTATACAAGTCAGTTGGCAAAGTTTGTTTCTTGGTGCAAAGAGAACGGCTTACATTTAACATCAGCAAAACCAAAGAACTGGATATTGATTTTCACCACACCAAAAAGCCTCTGTGTTCAGTCACTAATCACGGAGTGGATGTAGAGGTGGTCCATGCTTACAAGTACTTGGGGGTCCACATTAATGACAGGTTGGACTGGTCCTGGAACACAGAGGAACTATATAAGAAAGGGCAGAGCAGGCTCTTTTTCCTTAGGAGACTACATTCTTTTAACATGAGAAGTAACTTACTTTACATCTTCTATAACTCTGTCATAGCCAGTGCACTTTTTTTACGTTGCTGGTAACATCACTTCCGGAGAGGCCCACCAAATCAGTAAGCTCATTAAAAGGACAAGCTAAG
>JANRMT010062807.1:54724102-54734308 GCA_026402145.1 Polypterus bichir lapradei | reverse complement strand
ATTCCTAGGACTGTGACAGCAAAGTCAGAAGTTTTCTTTCTTTTTAAGTTTCTTTCTTTTTAGTCATTCTACTGTGTGTTCAGACCAAAGTATGTTTGTGTATATGTGTTTATTTATTTATCTACCTTTGTTTGTGTTTATTTATTTAAAGAACTTCCTGGGGCAAATAATGTTCTATCTATCTATCTATCTATCTATCTAAATGATTTAGGAAAGTCTCAGAACCTATGTGTCTGTCTCTATCTAATAATTTCACTCAATGGAAAAAAGTAAATAGTAAATAAGAGTGAGTGAAGTCCATGAACCCAGCATGTCCCAGTGCTGGCAGCCATGTCCCCAGCAGCCAGTTTAGTTACAAGAAGATCACAACATCATGGATGTACAACAACCAGTGAGTGAAAGCATAAACAAAGACATACAGAATTTAATAACCCAAGAACTATAGAGCAGAGAGTAACAATAATAATTTGAAAAATGCTATTCACTCCCAGGAGAGAATCGATTTAGGTTTAAAGTCACAAGAAGATTTGGGTTGAAGGCACCCTGGACAAGATGGGGTGATTTGGTAATAATGGGAAGGTGGGCAAGTGAGCAAACCACCCTCACCTCATACAGAGGGGTTGAAGACCCATGATGTTAGCCCTTTCTTTTTAATTTTTTCTTTTTAGTCATTCTGGTGTGTGTTCAGACCAAAGTATGTGTATGTATATTTGTTTATGTATTTTACTATTTATGTATTTTACTATTTATGCATTTATTTATTTAAAAGATGAAGGCTGGAAACAAGAAACTTCCCGAATTTAGGGCAGAGTACGTATGCCTGGTTGGCATATGGATGATAGGCAGGGCATCATCGTGTTGTTTATACATAATTCATGGTTTTTTTTTGCTAGTATTTAATTTAAAAATTGTGTTAGCATTTATTTATACAGTATTTGACTTATTTTGTACATATTTGGGAAATAAACATATTGTGCACCATAAAAAGGAATGTGGGAATTTTTAATGCACAATGAAAGTATTATTTGTTGAACAACTACAGATTATATCAATTATTATCAAAAATATGCAATTTACAAATTGCCATCAGGCTGTGCCTGAAAAGAGAGTAAAGTGATCTCATGATTTGTAGGCTTATTCTCCTAAAACGTGAGGCTTTCTTTTATGATGCAAGTTGTCATATGTTTTACAATCATCCTAGAAACCATATGTATTTGATTTTGTACTTATGTGTACACTTTGTCAAATTTGGAAACTAAATTATAATATATTTACTTTATATTGCCTTTAAATGATCCCACTGAAGGACAATGTCATATGTAATGTACGTATAGTGAATCAATTGGTTTTCAATTAATTTTCAGACTTGTGTGTGTGGCCAAGTAAGAGGCTTTCTGGGAAATCCATGAAAAAGTAGCTTGTACGTTATGTATGTACTTTGTAAAGTTCCTTGTTATGCTGAAAGAATCATTGATTTTGGGAAACTCACCCCAGGGTCATCATGTCCTGAAGCCTATTTTCTCTCTTGATGAGTGCACATTAAGAACCATGTCTGGATGGACGACCACATTGATGCCAGACTGATTTCAGTCTTAAGCTGAGGTTTAAGAGGAAACCCTTTTGGTCAAACAGTCTCACATATGCTGGGAATCAAAATCTGATCCATACACTGCACCGGTGAAAATAGTTAGAACACCTCCATTTTTTCAGTTTTTCTGGAAATGCACACAGTTTGTTGTCTTAACGTTTCATGTGTCACACATGTGTGAATAGGAGGCAGCTAGAGGGCTTGAGTAATTGCAATGCTACATTAGACCAGGGGGTGGCGGAGTGTGCTGACTGTCTCTCTCAGTTCCTTGCAGACCATTCCCGAGAAATCCCACCAGGTACTGGGGCCTCTGATGATGTCACTTCCGGTTTTTGACATCTCTGATGTCACATTGATGACGTCACTTCCAGTCCAGAAGATGTCACTTCCGGTTCTGGCATAAATCACATAATTTCCTCCACCAGCCTTTAAAACCACTATCTTACCTCCACATATTCAGTTCTGTTTTAGACTCAGTCTTGTCAACAACTTAATTTATTTCAACCTTTTTGAAATCAAGAACATAATATACAGGTGGCTGCCCCTCAAGGACTTAGACTCCATCTCTACAATATATAAAATCATTTTACAATCCCTCCCTTTCAAAGATCCAAAGGACACTGGGAAAAAGATCTCTTGATTAATATATCAGAAAAGGAGTGGAAAGTAGCAATGCAGAGAATTCACTCGAGCTCCATATGCGCAAAGCATACAATTATACAACTCAAAATTATATATCGAGCACATCTGTCTCGCCTAAAACTCTCCAAAATGTTTCCAGGGCAGGATCCAACCTGCGAATGCTGCAATCAAATCCCAGCCTCACTGGGTCACATGTTTTGGGCCTGCACCAAATTAACATCATTCTGGACCAAAATTTTTAATGACCTTTCAGACAGCCTTGGACTCACAATCCCCCCTAACCCATTAACAGCTGTGTTCGGTGTTCTTCCAGATGGGTTTAAAGTGGAGAAGGACAAACAAACTGTGATTGCATTCACTACACTTTTGGCACTCAGACTTATTTTGCTAAACTGGAAGAATCCTAACTCTCCTCTTTTAAGTCAGTGGGAAACCGATGTTTTATACTATTTAAAATTGGAAAAAATCAAATACTCAGTTAGAGGATCTGTACATTTTTTTTTTCAAAACATGGCAGGATCTAATCGGTAATATTTTAGAATAAGCTTTTAAAGCACAGAGGAAGCAATTATTTCCGCATTTCTTTTTCTTCTCCATTCATCTCTATTGGCTTATCAAACTCATCAATTTAGGTATGTTTACAAGCCTTAAGCTTTACTCCGTTGGCCTTGCTCTCTTTAACAGGGGTGGGGGTTGACTTGTTTTCAATCCTACTTTTTGTAAAAATTGATTGAAATGTATGGAATGATTACAATAAAATGAATTAAAAAAACAAAAAAAATTAAAAAAAAAAAACAAATTGTGATATCTCTTTTGATTCAGAATGCCAGTCACTCTGTGCAAGTCACCAACTCTGCCTCCAGCCAAAACACCCCAGACCATCACACTTCCTCCTCCACATGTGACAGTTGGTGTCAGACACTCAGGAACCATCCTTTCACCAATTCGACAGCATACAAACACCTCATTCACACATCGTGATGAATTGAAAATTTCAAAATTTGATTAATTGGTCCATAAGACTTTCTTCCAGTCTGCAGTAGTCCACAGCCGGTATTTCAAGGCCCTATTTTGTCCTTTAAGGAATGGCTTTCTTACTGCCACTTGCCCCATTAAACCTGCAGCACAAAGTCTCCTCTTCAGAGTAGAAACCGAGACTTGCTTTTTTCGACCACTGTTAAGCTGTGTTTGAAGCTGTTGTGCTGTGAGGCGCCTATCCCACAAGCTCTCAGCTACTTGTCTTCTGACTGAATTGTGACTTTGAGTCAGCCATCTCTCTCCCTATCAGAATTTCTTCCAATTTCCACTTGCCTTTGGATTGTGCAGGATACCACAGTACTCACTGACACTTTGATTTTTTAATGCAGTTTCTCTAAATGAAAGGCCTACACTTGTAAGGGTTATAATGCTCTGTCTCATATTATCTATTAGTTGCCATTTTCACTGGAATATTCTCCAAGTAGAGGGTGTCGTAACACAGTCTGTTCCAACTCTGCTCTAAGACAGACAGAGGGTTTTTAAGTAATCAGCAAAAGTCGGGACACCTGTATAAATTGTTTGTTTCAACTTGTAAGGGTTAATTTACTTTAATTGCTGCAGAACATCTGTAGAGTGTAACCTATTAGTTGTTCACTGAAGGAGACCCATTTGTAATATTCTGAAATTTCCTTTTTTTCAGATCTTACTAACTTAAACTTCAAATTTAAACATCTGGCAGTGTACTTTTTCATAATTTTAGGTCATTCATTGCATTTCAACGATTAAATTTGAAGAAAAACCTGCAGAAACTGAGATGTTCTTAAACTTTTAACTGGTAGTGTATATCATATAATATCACACTACTTCACCTAATAACGCCTCTCAAGGACGTTTAAATCTAGTTTAGGTAAAGACACTCCCTTGGTCCTCATCACTTGTTTCTGTCATGGCTGAAAATTAAGTTAATATCCCTAAAGAGTAAAGCCACTTAGAAATGGAGGTGAGGCTGCTTCCAACTGGACCACAGCACGCTTTAAACTTGACATCATAGGATTTTAAACTGAACTATGTGACCTTGCAGCTCAGTGCAGTTTCTGATGAGGAAGATTCCTTACAATGTGCAGCAGATGATTTTGGTTAAAATAAATTAAATGTTCATTAAGAACGAGGCATTTACTTAGAGGTTAAACAGATACACATGTTCCTTCATTCCCAGCAACAATGACGTGTGTGTGCCTTTGTTATCCCAGTGGATCCGATCCCAGCTGCTCCCAATTAACAAACTTATCCTGCTTCATCTGCGCAGAAAAAGGTAGAAGCGATTAAAAGGCTAAACAATTAAAATGACTGAACACCCATCAATCTGTCCAGCTATTCGTGCCTTTTTCTTCCTGTTTTCAAAGCGAGGAATGTAGTTAAATGCAGCATGCTGGGCCAATGATTAGAGCTACTGTCCAGGGTCTGGGCTTTACTTCCAGCCCAGCCACTGCCTGTGTGGCGTTTTCGCACTGTCCAGGCTACTCTAGTTTTCCTCTACATTCAAGATATGGGCATGTTACATTAATTAATAACATTAAATTTGCCTGTGATCACGCTCTGTGTTAAACTGACAGCCCATTCATGCTTCTGGCTTTATGCCTGATACTATCAGGGTAGCTCCCAGCTCCCCGAGATGTTGTATTAAACTAAGAAGGCTGAAAATATATAAATGAATAATAGTGTCATCTATGAGGAATTATTTAAAAGCCAAGCATTCTTAGTAAAAAAACACTCACCCTATATACCAGTAAACACACTGTTCCATGTTTCTAATGAGTTATTAAAATTTTTGCACAAAGATCAGAAAAAATCAAGCTGTTCATTTTGGATGGAAGATGTTTACATGCTGCATGGACACTCATTCACCTATAGAGGCCATTTATTTAACACAATGAACATGGCAGCATTTTGCCAGATAATAAATGAAAAGATACTAGCTGGAACGAGGCTATACAGTGGAGCAGCAACGTATATAATGACCAGAATACCAGATTATTTTAAGGTGCATATATGTCAGCTGCTTCAAAAGGTCATTGATATTGCTTGACTGTAAATTAATGTGCAGATAATGGCAAAAAATGTACATTTTTTAACACTGGTAAAATGATGTAAGTTCATAGTTAGTATATTCTGTTGCTAGGATACCCTCAAGCAAAATGAAACGGTGGACAAATGCATTTAGTCAATCAGTTCCTCCATAACTTGAAACGTAAATAGACATAGTTATGTTGCATAGGTAAGTCATTGCTTTTTAGTTTCAGTCAGTTTCATTTGTTGTAGGAGGAACACACTTACTCCTGCCATTAATATTTCAGTCTGATGTAAAGCAACTGTGTGGGCTTATGCATGTATTTCTTTCACAGGCAAATACAGTATATAAAATCAGGACTTTTTTGTGTCTACTTTCTTACTTTCTGTTATTTTGTTTTCAGTGAAGAACCATGGTGAATGTTTATCTTTGTTCTACTTCTTCTTCATTTTCCTCTTTTCCCACTTCTATATAGAGTCGATGTGCTTGATCAACCTTCTCCAAACAGCTTGGTCCTGCACCTCCTCACCAGTCAAGCCCTATTCCTTCAGTTCTCCTTTTACTTTATCCATCCACCTCTACTTTAGACTCCCTCACTTTCTCTTCCCGTGGACTTCCATTCCCATCACTCTTTTGCCCACATATTCATTGTCTCTCATCATCACATGTCCATACCACCTCAACATACTCTCCTGTACTTTCTAAGATATCTCTCCCACTTTTGTCCTTTCTTGTAACTCCACACATCTATTTCCGTATTTTCATTTCTGTCACATCTAACATCTTCTCCTACACTCCCTTCACTGCTCATGTCTCAGCTCCATACATCATGGCAGGTTTTACCACTGTCTTAAAAAATGTATCTTTAACTTTCATCTTAATACTTCAATTACACAATACCCCTGATACCTTCTTTTAGTTGTTCCATCCACAATGCACTCTATGGGTTCTCTATTCTCTGCATCTAGGTTTTCATCTTGGGCTACCATTGATTGTAGATATTTAAATTTATGCACTCTTTTTAATAGTTCTCCAAGGAAGCTAACTTCTGAAACCTGATCATCACTAAACCTCATATATTGTGGAGTCTTCCTATTTATCTTCAACTCTCTATCTTCCAGAGACCTTGTCTATTCTTCCAACTTCCACTCCAGTTCAATTTTTCTGCACAACACAGTACCATCAGCAAAACATCTGCACCAGAGAGAATGGTCTTTTATCTCATGAGTCAACACACCCATATCCAGATCAAAGAGGTGCAGATCTACTCTAACTGGGATCTTATTTGTTACTCCAACACTGTTTTTAACCTGTGTCCTCGTTCGATCATAAATATTATGGATAATACTCAGCTACTTCTCTGGTACTCCTTTTTCTCTCATGCACCTCTTGACATGGCATTCAATCATAAGACTTCTCCAAATCAATAAACACCATTAACAACAACGAAACAACATAGAAATGAACAATATGTATCATTAATTAATTGTTAATAATAATAATAATAATAATGCTTAGACAGAGGGTAACCACTTCAGCCACCACCAATGTGTGGTATCCTCTTGGATGATGTGACGGAAGCCATTATTGAACCAGTATGCTCACCACATATTAGCTATTAGGTAGTGAAGAGGTGAGAGAGATAGCCAATTACAGACAGGGGATGATTACGGGGCCAGGATGGATGGGACCATGATGAGGAATTTACTCAGGATATCGTGATAAACTCTAGCCTTTTTGAAAAATGCCCAGGGATCTTTAATGACCACAGAGACTAAGGACTTAAGCTTTACGTATAATCTGAAGGACAGCACCATTTTACAACACAGTGCCCCCTGTCACTACACTGGGACATTGGGATCCATACACACAGGGCCGGATTTAGACTTGATAAGGCCCTAAGCTATTTGAGACATGGGGCCCTTTATAAGTCCAGATATGCTGTAGTATGTTTAAGTATATATGACAATTGCTCACTCAGACAATTTGTTTTGGGGGCCCCCAAGAAGGCGGGGGCCCTAAGCTATAGCTTGTGTAGCTTATACGTAAATCCTGCACTGCATACACAGACCATAAGGTAAGCACCCCCTACTGGTCTCACCATGCCTCTTCCAGTAGCAACACAAGCTTTCACAGGTAGTTTCCCATCCAAGTACTGGCCAGGCAGGAACATGCTTAGCTTTAGGTGGATGACCTGTTCTGAATTGCATGCAGTATGGCTGCTTGTTTAACTATGGCCTTTTGACAACTGAGAGAGGAATACAAAAACTCCAGTCAGCAGTATCTCTGGAGAAATTAAACCTCTGGTGGGGAGGGGGGTTCTGTGATGGTCCAGGTCAGCTCCATGATCCCTGGTTACTTCCAGGATCCTCTTGATCCCAGATCTGTCGATAACATACCTGAGGAAATGAATACATACACAGTCAGCAATGGTTTGGTACAAATTGTTGAGTGCTTTTATTTAAAATGACAATTGAAAAAAATGCTCCAAAGTGAACTGCTACAAATCTTCAATAAATAAATAAATAAACAATCTATAAAAACATGGTGCCAAGTGGAGATTAAAATATCCAATAAATAAAGCCTTTAAAACAAGGTTAAAATCCCTGGTGGTGTCTGTCCTTTAAAATCCAATTCCAAGCCATAGTGCCTTTGTTCAAAATCACTAACATCTCCCCTGCTTACCCCTGACTGGATCTCTGCAGCCAGAGGAGACGTCCACCAACAAGTGCAATCAACCCTAATACAGCACGGGTCACCTGCCAGGTCCATGCTCTCAGCAGGGTGCCACACCAAGCCTTGATCCTCCAACACCCGCTGTCACCCCTCAGCCTTACACAGGATGCCCTGCTGGAGCAGTTGGTCACTCCTGCTCCCCAAAATCACTAAGCAGGATTGACCCCTCCTCCTTAAGTGCTGGCTGTGCATTTCAATAAGTGCCATCTTTTTGACCGCCTGCTTCCATTCCATTGCACGGGCTCCTTTCCCTCATGCCTGCGTCTTTCTTTTTTCTTGCATTAACCTCCGTCCTTCTCTTCTTTTTTGATTCTGCCATGTGAGCTCCTTTTATAACCCTGATTGGGTGCAGGTACTGTCCTCCATCTGCTCCAAGTTATGAATGAAACACTTGACTGACCAGTTCGCATGTGCATGTGGATACTTGATCAGACAAATACCCTAATTAATCCCGGTGCCGTACCTGCTCGGAGCCTACACACTGTTGGACTCACAATTATATATTAAAAATCGTGCTTTGCCACAGACCTCTTTTAATATTTTGGAAAAAAAGTTTTTTATTTCTCTTTAGCCTTTTAATAAATATCAATTTACATATGAGAAACATTACAATTTTACTTTTTTAATGTAAAATTTAATTAAATTTCTTAGCTTTTTCTTCTTACTTTTTTTTTGCAGTTTTTTTAGAAAGATTAAGGAACACATGCTCTGCAGGATGCAAGCCACATCTAAGAAATATTTATTTCTGTAAGTTAATACATGCTCAATATGCTCAAAAAATTTTTAATTAACTTTCAGACGTATCAGGCGATTAACGTAGAATGGTCAAAATGTAAAGAAGACTATCATAAAAGTTACTCCTTGTACCCATGAAGAGTCTCTTTCAGCTTCTCCTGTGCTTCTTTCCAGCAGAAACCATCTTGGTCAGCTCTTGCACTGCATGTTTTGTACTTTCCTGTTTTTTTCATGCATTCCACAACAACTCTTAATGTACAGTAAGGTTTATGTTTTTTATTCTCAGCACATGGTTAAGCCAACAAGACTAATGGACCTTAATACTGTAGCTTACCAGAGCACATAGCTTTGTCTCAGGGCCGGATTTAGACTTGATAAGGCCCTAAGCTATTTGAGACATGGGGCCCTTTATAAGTCCAGATATGCTGTAGTATGTTTAAGTATATATGACAATTGCTCACTCGGACAATTTGTTTTGGGGGCCCCCAAGAAGGCGGGGGCCCTAAGCTATAGCTTGTGTAGCTTATACGTAAATCCTGCACTGCTTTGTCTTTTGGTACAGTTCAGACTTAAAGATGTGGCAGATGTAACACGCTTTCCAGAAGCATCTACAATATTTTGAAAGAACTAAAACTTTCACTTCTAACTCTTGATGATAAAATTGAATATCAAACCCAAATGATTAAACACAGGATTCTTTCCAGCCTCGTGACCATGAATTGGGCAAAGTGAATACAAATAAAGGATTAATTGATAGTTTGACAAATAGATTTAATATTACTATGGAATTGTTATGATTTAGGGACTTTGAACATTACAGATATCATATTTGTACTTACTGGTGATTTATTTTTCCATATTTTTTGTATTAAAATTTTGTTCAGTATTTTTTTTTTCATATAATTAATTTATTATGCTTGCCACCATTTTGAGTAATATGACTACATGTTGGTTGGTAAAAGTTGCCACGTAATCTATACTAATAAACGGCAAAGCCCTCACTGACTCACTCACTCACTGACTGACTGACTGACTGACTGACTGACTGACTCATCACTAATTCTCCAACTTCCCGTGTAGGTAGAAGGCTGAATTTTGGCAGGCTCATTCCTTACAGCTTCCTTACAAAAGTTGGGCAGGTTTCATTTCGAAACGCGTAATGGTCATAACTGGAAGCTGTTTTTCTCCATTTACTGTAATGGAGATGAGCGTGAAACCCGTGGGGGCGGAGTTTCGTGTGACATCATCACGCCTCCCACGTAATCACGCAGTAGGTAGAAAACCAGGAAGAGGCCCAAGAAGCGCTGAAGAAAACATGCATTATATAATTGAGAAGGCAGCGAAACAATAAGAAGCGAGCGAGTGACATATACAACCATATTCATGAGTTCTGCTACTTCGGAAACAAAGCACGATGTAAACCTAAACTTTAAATTAAGTTCATAGACAGGCTGCCGCT
>JANRMT010062807.1:54648112-54704341 GCA_026402145.1 Polypterus bichir lapradei | reverse complement strand
TCTATCTATCTATCTATCTATCTATCTATCTATCTATCTATCTATCTTAATGTAGAAAACATGTTGCTGAAATGGATGGGTAAATATTATGTAAGAAATAATATTAGTCATTGCAATTATAAGCTTTTTATCCTATTCAGTACTTACATTTTACGGCAATATTATCATTAATTAAAAACAAACAAGTGTTTAATGTTTCTGTATGAAAAATAGTAAAAATTGGAAGTTTTATTTGCAGTATTTATCTCTTTTATTATTTTAAGTATCATAAGAAAATATATTTCTCTGTCCAGGTTCCAACTAAGCACAGATACTCTCCTTCCTAACTTGAAAAGCACTCTGTGGACCTTAATGCAAAGGACTGGAATCCCACTTTGAGCACTTTATCCATCCCATGATATGATGGGTCAACTCTGTTAAAATGGCTGTTATGAGGAATTCATTAATATAACTTTAGGCAGGTCTTTCAACAGTCCTTTGAGTAATTATACTCCCTATGCTATATTTTTGAAATACACTATTTAAAGGGTAACTATTCAGTCTGCATATGGGGCACAGTTGCATTGGATTCCCCTGCTCACTGACAAACAGGTGTAAAATTAATAAATAAAATGCTCTGCAGCACAGTATGTTGTGACTGTCTGCTCCAATTAACTGCTGAGTGTACTGTACTTACAGCAGCAAAAGACAGAGCATTACAAATGTGAATGATATTTAAGCAGGGAGTGTGCAAGCAAGCAGATGGGAAGTCTACAGGACGCTTACAACTTTGCAGTGACTGAGATGGAATGTTTCAGCCAACTGATTTTGGTCAGCAATTAAAGTCTATCTGTACTGCTTCCGCAAAGAAAACAGCCTCTTTATTTTATAATGCAAATAATACATACAGTATAGGAAAAGAAAATTATTGATAAATGGGTTTTTGCAGACGACCTATGATATAAACTGTTTTAAGCAATTAATGGTCTCTTTCATTTTTTTTCTACCAGAAATGATTGAACACTTTACAAGTGACCAGGGAATATCTGCCTGATAACTCTGCTTTAACAATCTTGTGATATGATCATTGCTTTCCTCTGAAAGTGACTTTGGGTCCTTTGTAGAGACTTCACAGCCTCATCATCGTCACTGCTAAGACTTCCTGGCAAAGCATTTGTTTACTTTTGCTTTTTGACTTTTGCTTCTCCAAGATCTTATTGTTTTAAATTGAAAACACTTTTGTGTGTTTTCAAAAATAAGCCTTAAACGTAAGCTAAAAACCGAGATCTAAAACATGAGACAGATGATTAAAGTGAGTAAAGCAAACGCAATGTGTTTATGTATTGGTTCCGTGTAAGTTTTGCTTTGTACCAATAACTAAAGTTTATTTCTTGTTCACACAGAGAAACTTGATAGCTTAATTGGTCACTGTAAATTTTCCCAAAGCGAGTATCTCTTGTGTTGGAGTCGTATTCAGGCCAGAGCTGTTTCCTGCCTTGTCCCAGACACTGCTGGGATTTGATCTGGTTAAGTTCAATCCTGTTATGGAAGGCCTGTTTGGGATATGAAAAGACAGACCGATGAAACAGACTCTAGGGGGCCCACAGATTCCAGCTAAACACAGGTCTTGTACTTGTTTACCAAATTGTATGGCTTGTCCATTTAACCATCTGAATACCTCCTCCTAATTCTCTCTCTCCCATCCTGTTCATCTCCACATGCCTCACTTTCTCTCTACCAGTAAGTTGTATGAAGTAATCATTTAACTGAGGTATCTTTTCAGAACGTGGTAATTACTTGTATGCCTTAGCCTAGGATTAAATCATTTCAACAAAGTGCCCTGTTTTTGTTCCAGGATGTTTTGCAAGATTGATTATGTATTTACAGTGGATACAGAAAATATTCAGCACCCTGCACTTTCTGCACACATTATTGTGTTGTAGATATAATTTTACATTGATCAATTTGCCATTTTTGCCCATCAATGTACACTCAAAAACCCATAATGACAAAGGTGAAAACATGTTTTCAGAAAAGTCTGCAAATTCATTAAAAACGCAAAACTGAAATCTCTCATTCATAATAAGCATACAGACCCTTTGAAATGGCACTCCAAATGCTTTAATTATCTTTGAAGTGTGTCTAGAACCTGGTTGAAGTTCACCTGTGGCAAATTGAATTGATCGGACATCATTTAGAAAGGCATACTCCTGTGTATATGACACCTCAAACTGCCTGTCAGAACAAAAACCAAGGCAAAAAGTCCAAGGAGCTCTCTATAGAACTCTGCAATCAAATTGTGCTGAGGCATAGATTAGGGCAAGGGATTAAAACTATTTATAAAGCTTTGAATATTCCCCTGGGGCATAGTGGCCTCAATAATTGTAAAATGGAAATAGTTTGGAACCTCCAGTACTCTCCCTAGAGTTAGTTAGCCATCCGGTCAAGAGGGACCTTGTTTTCAGGAAGGTGACCAAGAGCTCAATGGTCATTATAACAGAGTTCAGAAGTCTTCTGCTAAGAAAGAAGATGTTGGAAGGAGGATCATCAATCAGCCATTTGTGGTAAAGGGGCTAGACAGGACAGGTGCCACTCTTAAGTAAAAGGCATAGGATGGCATACTCTAAACACTGGCCAAGACCAGTTACTGCTCATCATCTACCCAATGCCATCCTTGTGGTGAAGCATGATAGTGGAAGCATCATGCTATTTGCATGTAGCCATCAGACTGGGGTGACGGTTCACCTTTCAACATGACAATAAGCTGAAGCATACAACCAAGACAACACTGGAGTGACTTTGGGATAAATCTCTTACTGTTCTTGAGTGGCCTAGCCAAAGCCCTGACTTAAACCCCATATATACGTCTGTGTAGAGATCTGAACATGCCAGTTTATAGACATTTCCCATCCAATCCAACAGAGTTTGAGAGGACCTGCCAAAAAAAATTAGATAAGCTGCCAAGATTCAGGTGTACAAAGCTTGTAAAGTCTGACCCAAAAGAACCATCAATGGAGGTTCAACAAAGCACTGAATTAAGGGACTAAATACTTATATGAATGAGATATTTCAATTTTGTGTTTTTTATACATTTGCAAACCTTTCTGTAAGCATGTTTACACTTTGTCACTATGGGTTATTTAGTGTAGATCGATGGGCAAATATGGCAAATTTATTCATTTAAAATTAAATCTACAACACAATAAAATGTATAAAAAGTGAAGGTGTCTGAATACTTTCTGAATCCACTGCACAGGGCTAAGCGTACTGCTTCTGACCTCCTTGCATTACTGCACACACAGTTGAGCCCCAGTATCACTTCCTTGGGTCTCCCTGATATCAGCCTGTTTGGTCAGATGAGCAGAGCTGTCCCCCAATGTCTGTGTTGGATGCTGCCAATACTGGGCCTTGCTTATTTCCACCGGTTTCTTGATTGATTCTGGTAGTGGTTCTCTTGCTTTCAGTATGGTTTTTCCTTGGAAAATGTCTCTCTGGTGCCCCCTTGCAGACCATTTTATTAGGGACAAATGTATTCCAGCTAGAAAACTTTCTTCAATGAGTCATGCTTTACAAATACAAATTATTATGTCTCAATCTATGAGTCAAATGTGAGATTTAATTCAGCAGCCTTGTGTTTCGCTGATCAGCTCCATACATACATTATACATTGCATACATTATTGTCACACAACTTTAGAATGGCAAAACAGTACAATAGCTGTGCATCAGTGCGCTTGTAACTGTGTTCCATTTGTGCCAAGATCATGCGTGTCTGTGATTTCCATCTATCAGTCCAGTTGTGTGTACTTTCTTTCTTTTACTAAGCAATTTTTTCCTATTTAGGGATGGTTGAAATGTTGCATTTAAAAGTGACAGTGATAAATAGCATCTTTCCTTTAAATCACAGCACAAAACTTTTCTGATTTAAATGCATACAGTGAGGCTGCCTGATGCTTAACTTGTTGTGACACTAGAAAAAAAGCATCTCACTTTGAGCCAACGCACATGTAAATTAGCTTGCCACTGTCTTGTTGAGATTGTTTTTGACCCTGACGTGTTAGAAAATTAAAGAATACAATTAAAAATCCAGAATCTTTCCTATGTAAATGGTAACTTGCATTATTTTTAGAGTGTCATTAAGGTGGGGGAAATGCAAAGACTCCGCAAGAAACCTTCTTTCAGTTAAAATAATTAAGCAAAAACTTGAAACTGTATTAGTCTCACAATAAGATACAGGTAAAAACTGTACATTTTACTTAAAACAGTTTTGTCGTTATTGCACCTTTTTATTTTTGTTTAATCATCATTTTTATTTAGTTTACTGCTTTGGAGGGATACAATGAATTTTCTCTATAATAGGTGTACTGTAAAGCAGGCCAGCTCATTCCAAGGCACTATGTAGCACTCATTCACACTGGACCACCCACCTCAATAGCATATCTCTAGATCTTGGGAGGAAACTGGAGCCAAGAAAAATCTACACAAAAGTTATCCAATTCTGAGAAGAAACCTTGGTGACTCAGATTATGCTTATTAATTTAACAATCTAAAATATGACAAAATACTAAGGCCTTAAAGCAGCATGTGTGGTCAGTATGGAATTGGTGTAATTGGGTAGTTTGGCTTTGGTGACACAACTGAAAGAGGAAGTGCGAGTGTTAGACACACGACGAGGAGAAACGGCATAAGAAGCACACTGGGAGAGTCGACTTCAAAGACAAGAAGTATAAAAGGCGATGAGAAAGGTACCTCAAAAACAATGATGGAGTCTGAGAAGAAGGCTTATGGGAATGCGCTCGAGACAAGGAACGCAGGTGAAGAGAGGTTCAAACACACAATATAGAGAGGAAAGGTGCTGAAGGCACACGTAGGGCAAGAAATATCATATCACATATCACAGAGAGATGCATACTTCACAAGGGTAATCGCTAGGCATACGGTTCAAACCAGGATGCTTAATCCATAAGGTAGCAGGCAGTGACATACTATCATAATAATAATAATAATAGCTACTAACATAATTGGTCTAGGATGACTGAGTGTCAATGTTTTCTACCTTGCAAGATTAGTTTCTATTTTGTACAATCTTTTAGTGAAGAAGCTACATCGAACCATGGGTGAATCAACTGAGTAAATTGATCTTTAGAGACCTCATTATTAGACCATGGAGTACTCTGCTGACAAAAACAAAAAACATCAAATCACTGTACTATACACAGTTACTGTGAACTAACATGTGAATCTGGTTGAAGCCATGCTGAATATCAGGGTTATTATAGATTTGTGTTTTTGTATTCATTTTTATTTCTGTATTATTTCTGATCTTACTTACTTGAAAATTCAGTTTAGTTTAAGTTTTACTTCATCATCTATTTTTAGTTTTAGTTTAGTTTTTAGTTCACAAAGACATTTCTGTTTTATTTTATATATATTCGTTTCAGTTTTAGTTATAGTAATCAAAGTATGGTTATAGAATTATTATGGAGTTTGGCTTTGTGCTGCATTCAGACAAAGTTGTACATTTAATGGATTTGGATATTATATTATACTGAAAGTGACTTTGGGTCCTTTGTAGAGACTTCACAGCCTCATCATCTTCACTGCTAAGACTTCCTGGCAAAGCATTTGTTTACTTTTGCTTTTTGACTTTTGCTTCTCCAAGATCTTGTTGTTTTAAATTGAAAACACTTTTGTGTGTTTTCAAAAATAAGCCTTAAACGTAAGCTAAAAACCGACATCTGAAACATGAGACAGATGATTAAAGTGAGTAAAGCAAACACAATGTGTTTATGTATTGATTCCGTGTAAGTTTTGCTTTGTGCCAATAACTAAAGTTTATTTCTTGTTCACACAGAGAAACTTGATAGCTTAATTGGTCACTGTAAATTTTCCCAAAGCGAGTATCTCTTGTATTGGAGTCATATTCAGGCCAGAGCTGTTTCCTGCCTTTTCCCAGACACTGCTGGGATTTGCTCTGGTTAAGTTCAATCCTGTTATGGAAGGCCTGTTTGGGATATGGAAAGACAGACCGATGAAACAGACTCTAGGGGGCCCACAGATTCCAGCTAAACACAGGTCTTGTACTTGTTTACCAAATTGTATGGCTTGTCCATTTAACCATCTGAATACCTCCTCCTAATTCTCTCTCTCCCATCCTGTTCATCTCCACATGCCTCACTTTCTCTGTACCAGTAAGTTGTATGAAGTAATCATTTAACTTCTACCTTGCAAGATTAGTTTCTATTTTGTACAATCTTTTAGTTAAGAAGCTACATCGAACCATGGGTGAATCAACTGAGTAAATTGATCTTTAGAGACCTCATTATTAGACCATGGAGTACTCTGCTGACAAAAACAAAATACAGCAAATCACTGTACTATACACTGTGAACTACCATGTGAATCTGGTTGAAGCCATGCTAAATATCAGGGTTATTATTGTGTTATTGTGTTTTTGTATTCATTTTTATTTCTGTATTAGTTGTGATCTTACTTGAAAATTCAGTTTAGTTTTAGTTTTACTTCATCATCTATTTTTAGTTTTAGTTTAGTTTTTAGTTCACAAAGACATTTCTGTTTTATTTTATATATATTCGTTTCAGTTTTAGTTATAGTAATCAAAGTATGGTTATAAAATTAATTTGGAGTTTGGCTTTGTGCTGCATTCAGACAAAGCTGTACATTTAATGGATTTGGATATTATATTTGTTTAATGGTAGTAGAATCTTAATGGTGTACACTGTTAAAAACAAGGAAAACCCAAACTAGATATTGAAAATGAAAAAATGCATACAATTTTATAATTTTAAAGTTGTGACAAACAAATATGTACTTTTCATCCTTTTTTTGCCAAGAAGCATATTGCAAGCCAATTTGTCATGAAAGGTAGGTGTATTTTAAGGTTTGTAAGGGTTTTACACTTAAAGTCAACTGTACACAACATAGTTTGCTCCACTGATGTAGTATTTGAAAACCTCCCATACGTGGCATTGTCCTTTTTTACCAGCCATGTTGATTTCTGATGCCATCTTGGTCACATAAAGTTATAGAGAGAATTTTGCCACTTTCGGGCCTTAAAACTTATCAAAAAACCCATAAAATATATTATTCTGTGTTCTGACAGATATAATTATGAAAATCATTGGGGGGCTTGATTATTAAAGAGCTCTTGGGTTTGAATTAGCTGTATTGAGGGAAACAGAAAAAATAGTATGTCATGGTGTTGGCTTAGGGGTAGCCAAGACTTGAATAGCCAGTGCACAAGAACAGCAAGCAGTCCATAAGCAGAGAGCAAGAGCTCTAGATGTGTGGATAGCCTCAAAAACGACAGCAAAACAGCATCTGAGATTATGAACAATATATATATATATATATATAATGTATATCCTTGAATCCATTTTCATGTCCTGTGGAAGATCGCAGGAAAGCGAGGAGCTTAGTATTAGGAATACGACAAAAAGAGTATGATTCGTCAAGTACCTATTTTGAGAAAGATAGATTGAAAAAAGAGGGAAAAATAATTTGAAACATAATTCTCCAGCCAAATTGTTTTCACAGTATCAGGTATTTTCAGTAAAAGTAAAAGATAATTCATAATAAATGAAACATAAATAAAAACAAATTAGCAAGCTTAGTTTTTCACCAGTTTGCAGCCTCTCTTAACTTTTGCCGGTCTACTAATAAACTTTATTTGTAGTTCATTAGAGACATTGCCAAATGAGTCATTTTATGCGGATTATATTGCCTAAATGTGCAGTATGGAATTTTGCTTAACGTGTGCTGCTGTACTTCCTGTATGTTGGGTTAATTCATAATTGCAGGTAACGTACCATCACTAACGAACAAACTGAAATTCTATAAGGGATCATCTGTATCTGATTCTTCTGTCATGAGCAATGGAGATCAGTGTACAGCAGTTTTGGAAGATGCCCAGCACTCTGGGGATCCACACGCATTCAGAGGATGCAACGTAATTTACTTGGTGAGCAAAATCAATACCTTGGTATGTTTCACTAACATTAGATTTATGATGCTGTCACTGTCAAATTCTGTAGAATTATCACTATTATAATGCAGTAAATCACTTTCTTCTTTACATGCATTGCTCGAATGTATTCAAATTACCGCAAATGCATTGTTAACACCCGCCCTCTGTAACTAGATGCTGTTCACTGGATGACATTTTGCGGGTGGGTTGCGGTGGGAGAGTTATCTCAGAGATAACGGGAAACAAGGTTAAAGAAGACATGATCAACCAGTCTAGTGGCAGGAATATTTATTTAAAAAACAAGTGAGAAGTGTTTATTAATAGATTTTGTTTAATTTTGCAGCTGCTGCATTTCCTGTGAAAGTTAGTCTTTCAGCTGCACTAATAGTTTTGTTTCATTTATTTTTTCATTTTGGTTTGGTTATTAATTTTACTTTAGTATACAAAAATGCTTTTTATTAATTCTTTTTGTCTTTGTTTTAATTTTTGTTAACTATTATAAGCTTGGTGTATATAATACAAATAAGACTGTTTAGAGTGACAATCCACATATCAATCTGAAATCTGGGCTCAAGTTAGGTTGATAGGTTGAATGAACTCAATCATTTGGTTTTAGTCTTATGCTCATTCTGTAACAAGTAGTCCAATCAAAAAATTTAAAGAGTGTTCATGAAATGTACAGCAATTTCTTGCTATGCTCACAAAAATAAGCTTACTGTATTGAAGAGGAGTCTTCAACATGGAAAAAAGGGTGTGAGATCTCCAAAAGGCCTGAAAAAAGCCTCACCCCAATGACCTTAATCCCAACTCAAGTGGCCTGCTTCTGACTTTTCAGGCCCAAAGGGGATTTAAGCTTCAATAATAAACTTAAATGTCATTAAAATATCACAAAAGCCCCACAAGAGAAGGGATGACCGTAATCTCTCAGCTTGTATAGAAAGGGTAAACTGTAAATGGAATATTTTGTTAAAAATAGCACGCTAAACTGTAAATGGAATTTTTTTATAAAGTTTGGAAAATATAGCAATGTTCTAAATAGCAATAAAAGCTAAAAGAATTTGCACAACAAGGCAATCCATAGCAAACATATCTTAATACACTGATTAGAACAATAATAAAAGAAAAAAAGCAATGAATATAAAAAAACAGTAAATTTGAACTGAAAATCAATACATATGGGACTCCTCAATAAACAAGTGATCTCCAAGTCCTGAGCCTTCTCACCTGACTTAAATAGCCAATGGAAAGGCTTAGAGGTGGTAATGTTAGAATGGCCCCACCTCCTGGGACCCCACTCACAAAAAACGGGGAAAACAGGGAACATTAGTAGCTTTAAAAAACACAATTAACCAACAAAAAAACAAAAACAACAGAAATAAGATAAAAATATGAAAGATATTGACAAAAGATAGGACAAAAACAGGAATGGAACACATAAACGCATGTTAATATATAAAAGTAGTGTTGCTTTCAGTTGGTCATAGTAAACATTTTGTTTTAAACTTATAGTCTGATAAAGATATGTTTTCCTGGACCACATACATAATCATATGTGAATCTGTGAAGGTAGGGAGGATGACTGTAGAATTTACAGCAATCCAGATAGCTTTTAAGAAAATAATGAAAGACTGTGTCTGTTTAGCTGTTATGTGCTATGTTATCCTTACATTGCCATTTAAGCTCAAGAAGTTTAGATTAGCACATTTGTGTTGACAAAGTAAATAACAACATTCCTAGTGGGATCTGGAATTGGTTAGCATGCTTTTTGTAGGGCAACAAACATGTGATGATCTTCCTGGGAAAACACTCTGTGAGCTGTCTACTTGCTTCCCTTGGGCATGCATGCACCCTCTCCTGGGTCAAAGGGAAGCCACAAAGCTGACACATTTTCCTGTCATTTAGTCTAAGGCAGTGAATCTCAGCCCTGTTCTAGTTTCATGGTTCTGATTATTGACATAGATGGAAGAAAAGGCACTTCCTTTCAGTTTTAGGTTTATATTTAACAGATGTAGATCTAGAAGCACCTAGCAATTGTTTGTTACCAAGCTGGGTTGCTGTTGTAGATTTTATTTTAATTGTGTTCATATGAATTTCCTCAGGCTATTCTGAATTCCCACCATTGTTCAAACACAATTTTGGGTTATATTTGCTCTATGTATGCTTAGTTGTGGACATATGGCTAGGTATGCGCTACTTTGTTTTGACATCCTTGCATTTCTTTGTTAGCTGCTGGGATCATTTCTGGTTTCCCATAACCCTTTACCAGAAAAAGGTTACACAGAAAAGAGATCAATGGGAGCCTTGGCACACACAGGTTTCTATGTGTCATGCTAGGGTTTTTGCTTTTCACTTCTCCATAGTACATGAATTTAGTCATTGGCATGTACTGTATGTTATTGGCATGTACTCTATCTATCTATTTATCTATCTATCTATCTATCTATCTATGGTTGCACTTTAAATGCAGGTTTAGAAAATTAATGGATGGACACTTTGTGGTCTGTGTTATCTGAAAACTAATCATATTTTTGCAGGGTTTTTCCTATTACTGGAAGATTGACACACCCCTCAGTTTGAAAGAGGCACAGTATAGTAGTTGTGGTTATGGCGTCATTTAGACAAAGGCAATAGCACCAATCTGGGTGGGAAGAGAGTTCATTCAAATTAATGATGATTCATTGCTGGTTATGAGGTCACCTGAAGTGCAGTCTATTGATAATGAGCGTATATGATTTTAATAAGAATGTCTAGCACATGAAAAGGCCAATTGCAAAACATTAACACACTATTGATTAATTAATTATATCAATTTTAAAATAAAAAATATATTAAGATGTTTGAAAGTTAGTGAATAAATCAATTTCACTAACAACATTATTCTCTTGGGTTTCCTCCACATTTTCTCTTACTTTCAAAGACATGCTACGGTTGGCTCAATGTGAGTGAGTAGGAGTGTGCTGTACAATGGAGTTCAGTACTGCTTCTGCCTTACTTCAGTGGTAGCTGGGATAGAGTCCAGCTCTACCACAACAAATGTCAGGAATAAGCAAATACAGAAAACAGATTGATAGACGACTAATTATGCAAGTGCAGAGCTGATCTGTTTATCCTCTTTTCCATGCAACATAGAATCATACACCACCGCATGAGGAGCTCCTGTTAGCATATAATAATTATAAGCCTAGAACATTTCAGAAGATTTTGATGGGTGAAACCATAATATTAGAAACCAACTGGCCAAAAACCATTAGAACACACGGCTTCTAAGCAGTCTAATTTAATCTACAGTTTTGTGGCTGTCAGTTTCAGTTTATTTTGCTCTGTTTTTATTTATATCAGGTAATGGAAGCAAAGACTTTGAGATTTTGATGCTTAAAAGTAGAAATAAATCTTTTTAAATAACAGAACATATAAAAATTCCCAAATTTTCAACCTTTCATTTCCCATCATACTCAGAGGCCTGTTAGTTGTTTATTTAGATTTATGTTTTGTGCTTTGGTTTTGGTGTTGCTTACTTTTGTAAAAAAATTTTGAAACTTTTTTTAAAGTTGCTTTGTTCCTTATATGTTTTTTTTCTTTCTTCACAATGTTGTTTTTTGTGCTCTTTAGGAGGTTGATGCTGTAGGCAAGTACAAATCTTTAGCCACATAGAACCAGTTGAATGTAGCAAGCCCTGGCAGAATCAACCAGAGGACATTTGTCATTAGGTCCTTCCCTAGTCCAGTATTAGGGACTACTAAGGATCTGGGCACTATGTTGTATTTTGTTTTCTTTTTCTTCCTCTTGTAATCCAAGACAGTTCAGTATGACCCTTTGTTCTTATAAGGTGAATTCATTTTTCTACATTCCAGTGTTGGATACCCACATTAGTGTTACAGTTGTGAGAATGAACTTGTTTTGTATGGTTATTTTGGTTTGTTTTATGTTTTTTTCATATAGAATCTGTTTGACCATGTCAATGTGATTTGAAAGTTTTATTTTATTTCTGTTCTGTTTCTTTGTTTAGGCAGTGCGGTAAGATACATTACATAACTGCGAACATTGCATTAATCATATCATGAGATGTAATGCAATAAATATGGTGGTGATCACATTACACATTATCCCTTGTTGAACAAAGCCTATTAAACTAAAATTCAAACATATTTAGCTTCTTATCAAGTAGGTCCTATTGTGAGGTTTCATTTTTTGATTATTGATCTCTTTTTTGATTTTGACTTCTAATTCTCATTTTTCACATTTTGCCCTTGTGCCTGATCTTTTGTCTTTTTTGGCTCTGACCTGGCTTTCCCCATCTGACTCGGTTTCTTGCTACATTGTCCATTTCCTTATTATCTTTATTGACAGTAATCCTTTGACACCAACATGTCAGCAGGTTGATGAATATTGTCACTTGTGCCAGACGTTATCAGTTGCGCAGGTAGAATTAACATTAGGTGTATGTTCCCAACATGAAGTAAACAAATGACAAGTACATTTTGTGAAGCAGACAGTCATGCTTATGAAACTCAATACAAAAATTCAATGATTTGGAAAAGATGCTGATTTAACAACAATGGAGTTTTTATGTGGGTGTTTATGTGAGAAACATTCTGCCCGATGAAAAAAATTCTGATGGGGCAGCTTGTGATAGAGAATCACTGAAACTGTAGCAATGACTGCAAAAAATCTTCATTATACTGTTCATGTTGAGACCTATTGAGGAATGGAACTAAATTCTCTCACCTTTATATATTTTCTCAGATGTTCTATGTATAAAATATGTAAAGGTTTGAAATCCTACAGATTTTTTGATGACTTTACTCTTGGCAAATGAGCCTCTTAATGGGAGTCCAGATATAGTTTTAAATTGTGTTTCTGGGCTAAAGTGGTGATTGTTAAAGAATCTGCTTGCCATTGTAACTCCAGTCCTGATGTTTAACTCAGTTCAATATTTTGTTCTTATATATTACAATGCAATAAAGTAATAAAGTATTTGTTGAAAGTCTACAGTTGCAGACAGCAGAGAAAGCTTTGTAGGAATATCATGCAGAAAATAAAAATATTGTACGTATATTTACAGTGAGAAAGTAACTCTTTGCTCCATGGGTTTCCAACATGTGTGTGCAACTCTGATATTCTTGTTCATTAAGATAGCAAAGAAAGTAATTGACAGCTTTTCATCACCAATCTTCATAGTCATACAGTGAATAATACTCCTACCATGACAGTCATATGATGCTCTTGCTACCTGCTGTAGCCCAAATATTAAAAGGTTTCATGTGAGGGACAGACTTGTTTATACTTAATGAGCTATTACACAATTGCACAAAACCTCAATATATACCTTTATTGTTTGTAAATTAATAAACAGTTTAATGAGTATATTCAAGGGTGTAAAATAAATCTCATAATATCTTACCTTCTGAAGGTTGTTGGTTTTGTTGCTCTACTACATCACTGTTGGGTTCAACCATATTTTGTTAATTGCTCTATAAACTGCATGGCCTTCTCTGTTCAATGTTCTGCCATAGTGTGCTTGCGTAACATAGGTTTGCCACTACTGTGCTGAAATGTGAGGTTTTATTTAGAGTAAATGGCCAGCATCAGCTTTTATCATTTATCTAGTAATATTTATGCCTTACACAGACATGCACTCACACATACAGACACACCGGGACCTCTCTGCTGATGAAACAGCCAATCTGCATGTGGAGATTTTTACAGGGCGCCTCATGTAAACAGGTCCCCAGCTTATGGTATTTTTAGCTTTCAGAGGAATAGAATAATCAAGGCACACTGGGAATAACAAGTTGCCTGGTGTGGAGAATACTAAAAGGCTAAGGAAATCAGTAAATAGGAAGGTGCTGCAGTTTTAGCATTTTCTTTAGCTTTTTCTGTTACTTTTTAGGTGGAGGAGAGCAGTGTACCCAGAGCAGACTTGACATTTATGCACCTTTTCATTTAGAATGTCTTAACTTTTACTTGCAAGTTAAAAAAATCTTTTGATGCTAAAAATCATCAACAATAGTCTCATGCTTCTGACCTTGTGGTTCATGGGTGGGCATGAAATTAAAGCATTTTGAAAATTGGTTAAGTTCCCATTTCGTATTTTTAGAGATACATCTGGCTCAATTACCTTAGTATCCTTTATGTATGTATATTTTTTTACTCTGGACTATTTGCCCGGTTTAAGTGCTAGTAATATAAAAAATGATAAAATTATAACTTTCTTTCCTACTGACAGAAATAAACATTTTTTTACAGTTCTAGGTATTCATATCAATTTTTAATCAATCAGCATTTATTTTATTTAACATAATTTATGGGATAAACCATCATGAAGCACATCACAATGCAACCGTTAAATATGAAAATAATATGAAAAAAGTTACAGTCAAGTTGAAATCCAAGAGGTAAAAAGTGAATCTTTAAGTCTGGCTATTGGACCTTCATGAACACACTTAGGGAGAGGTGTCTAAAGAGTAGAAGGCACTGAAAATGGCTTGAAGGATATTTGTACATTTTCATCATTGCCAAAAATTTTTGTTTTAAACAAGTCTGTGATTTGAACCTAAAGGAATTTGTTTTTAAATGTGCTGACATTATATTCATATGTTCTTTTGTAAAAGTGCAATAATATGATTATCTTTAATGTAACTTCATTTTACACAGATTGAACTAGAGAATCACATATACTCATCCAGTCTTTTGGGTATTTTCTACCATGTGTTAACTTTTTCCACTATTATGCATGTGTAATTCACAGTTGCTTTTAATACCTTAATGTTAACTGCGCCATTCTATCTTTAACAAGGTTAAGTGATTTAAGCATCTTCATGAGGTTTGACTTGCTTGCACAAAAGTATGGAATTGTGCTTATTTAAGTTAATATATTTTTCTTAATTATATAGGCAAGTATGAAAAAAACATTGTAATAAACATAATGGATGGACTGGAATCCTTACTGGCGTGGAGTGTGGTTGCTTACCTAGCCGGTAGGCTACCATGGAATGACAGCATGGATGGATGTGCATCCTGGCTGGGTTCTGATTCCTTTACCTACTCAGGAAGAAGATATAATAGAAGGGCTGGGGGAGGGATTGCCTGCCAAGAACAGTAGTATGGCTTCAGTTTGGACATCGGCGGGACTTTATGAGAAGTGTAGTTTTGAAGGGCAGCATTGCTAGGATGGTGCCAGGAAAAGTCTCTTTTGTTTTATGATGGTTTTACATGACCTGGAAGTGCTTCCTGGGTGCAATGTTTGGGCACCAGAAGCACTTTTGAGTCCAGCATAAAAGGAGCTGCCTCACCTCACCATGGGAGTTGGAGTCAAGAGGAGATGGGCAAAGGTTATCTGGAAGGAATGGAGGAAGGAAAAAGAAAAACTTGTTTTGGAAGAAAACCTGTAAAGGTATTGTTGCTAGTTAAAGGTTTTTTGAAATGTGGAGTGTTTGGTATTGTGCCTAGCTAGTCACTACCAAAATAAAAGAAAAATAGACTATTTTTTTACCCTTAAAGTCAGAAAACGAGAACAGAAAGAAAGTCATTTACCTTTTTCTTCAGCAGTATAATACAGTAAGGTGCTGGTAGCCAGGGGGTTGTGTCGCTTTCCAATCCTACATAGCTTCATACGTCGTCTGATTCCCACACTAGTGGCTTGTGGTGACCCACAGCTAAAGTAAGAAAATGAGGTGTAGAGTGTTTCATTTACCATAGAGAGTAAAAAGTAAACCTAAAGGTTAATCTAAACAGAGGTTCAGAAAGAGAGGTATTAACTTACCTTCAGTATGGAGTCAGAGAGTGCTCAAGCTTGAATCCCGAGTGCTAAAGCGTACCATCGATGCTGTTTGTATTTTAATAGAGGCCTTACAGTGACAGATGCCTTGTGAAACATAAATGTGCCTGCATTACCTGCGATAGGTTAGAGGGTTAGAGAACTCCAGTATTGGCAGCAAAATATAAAAGGCACTTCCTGCCAGCAGGGATCGTCTTTTGACAGAGTCGTAGTTAAGAATGTTTGGTGGAGGTCAGCCTTTAAACTAGATCAAGCATAGACTTTTGTGCCTTATATATATTTACTTTCTATATATAATCTCCTAGTATACTTTTTGATGGAGATACAGTATTTATGAGAATTGGGTTTATGGTGCACTTTTTATATATACACTGATTTTTTTCTTTCTAAAATTTTTTGATGGATCTATTTGGAGAACTCTGTTATTGTGCATTGGCAGTATTTTTTTGAGAAAGACTGCCAATTTTTGTGTATACACATTTATTGTTTTTTCACTTAAACTCACTGTAGATATTATACAGCTTTATCATTTTTTGGGACCTTGCTTCTTTGTGTTTTGCATGTCATTTAGAGTGTGGACTGTGCAAAATGTCTGCATGGCACTGTTTAATGTGTACCTGTCAATATAAACCCGCTTTTGATTTTGAACCCCAGCTTTTTTGTGTCTCTTCCTTCCCGTCTAACCTGTCTTATTGCTGATCCCAATTGGTCCCAAACTACAAGATGCCCAGTGTATAGTCTTTTGCCCTCTTTCCCACCACACAGGGTGTCACAAAGTGGTGTTTGTGCAGTTGTGCATTAGGTTTGCTGCTCTAAGATGCCCCCTACAGGACACAGCCTATTAAAAACTCTGTCCATTTCCACTTCATGTGGGGCATTATTTTGTTTGTTTCGTTATGCTCTGTTTGGTGTGTAACACTCTTTGTAGTGGTGCACTCCCAGAATGGTACTATATCAAGTGCATAGAGAAGGAGAATCGGTTAAACATTGCCTCCTACTTATAAGCATAGCATTTAAATGAATGGAACTGCTCTGCAATGGACTAGCACCCAGTCTAGAGTTGATACTTGCCTTACACACATCCATCCATCCGTCCATCCATTATCCAACCCGCTGAATCCGAACACAGGGTCACGGGGGTCTGCTGGAGCCAATCCCAGCCAACACAGGGCCCAAGGCAGGAACTAATCCCAGGCAGGGTGCCAACCCACCGCAGGCCTTACACACGGTGCTGCTGAAATAGATACTGGCTATCTGTAACTCTGAACTAGATAAGCATGTTAGTTGACGGATGGCTATATTTTGTGCCTTTTTTGCGCTTTATTGTTAGAAATGTCTTGTCATATTTTATTTATTTATTTTAGCTACAATCTATTTAAACTTAAATACTTACCTATCCCATCAGCACTTGGCACCCATCCATTGTAGAGCTCATTTGTAAATATAGTCAAAAGGGGACCAAGTTAGAACCATCAATTTATTTAAAATGCAGGTCTTTGGTGTATGTAAGGTGTACAGCAATACCTAAAGAAAATGCACTAAACACATGTGTAAATCCTCTACAGAAAGTGAGATTATTTGGGTGCATAAGGCAGCACCACTAACCACTGGCCCACAATGCCACTGACAAGCACAAAATAACTACAATTTTATTTTGCATATAGTTCCTTTTAGAATGGGCTTACTCATAGTAAAGCACTGACTAATGAGCCAAATCTGACAGGCTATCAAACACAACTGCAGCAAAAAAAGTAACATAGAGGCAGTGCTAAAGGCTTGCTGATAAAGAAGATGATGAAAATAGAGCATTATGATGTGATCTGGACAAAAGAATGGTACAAACCCCTTAGGTGTCAGGGGTCCTTGTAATACAGTTTTTTAAATTGAATTTGTTTTGGTATGGCTCTCTTTACTGAATACAGTTTCAGAGGAACTGCATATATACCAGGTATAATGCACTAACAAAAATAAAATGTGCATTTACATAAATAAACACATACTTTAGGCTAAACACACAATAAAGCAGAAGCAACTTCAGTTATTGACATAGGTCCATTACAGGGGTAAGACAACAGCTCATTCCTTAGGGGAAAAAAACAAACATTTGGGCATGGAGCAGGGGGAGTCCACATTTGGTTATAGCAGATAAAGTCACAGTTGTGATGACCTAGGCCAAATGCTATTCTCCAATTACTTACTCTACGTACATGCCAGACAGTCTAATAAGAAGCATGTTAATTCTTTTCCTTGTTGAATCCCAAGGCTCCCAATATCTCTGGTGTCACTTTTCACGAGCAGAAGCTTTGGCTAGGGAATGTAGCTGTGAAACTAAGTGCCACAGCAGGATACTGAGAAGCGAAAGAAACTGGATGTGCTTTAGTAACAGTTCATTGTGATTACTAAAATTTTTATGAATAACTAACAAACAGGGGTGCACTTTGAACAACCTAATCATGAGGCAGGGGTGCACTTTGAACAACCTAATCAAGAGGTCCTATTGCATATACTTAAGTAGAGTTGTGAGTCTTCTATCAGCCTGGATATAAAAACTAAGACTGATGGCACATCCCTCAAACTAGTGTCAGCTTCTTCTACAGCTTTGGAGACCTGTAGATAAATACTTACTTGTGCACAGTAGTGTGATTATTCTTTCAAAGGCCAATATCTTGAGATTGTAAAGTATGACTTGGTTGTTAATTTTTATTAGGTAAATAGTGCTCAAGCCATTAAAGAACTGATATTTTAAAACGGGGGATTTTATGGTCAGCCTTACCTTAATTGGAAGCCATCGTGAAGTCTTAAGAACAGGAAGCTATGTGTTGATATGTTTGAGTTCCAGTAATGGTAACTTGCAGCAGCTTTTTAAATTAAGTGAAAAGCTACAAATATAGCAATTTGAGCAGCCTATGAATAACACATTGCAGTAGTCAGTTCTGCTAAAAATAACTACATGTATTAAGTGCTCTGTATGCTCTATACTTAGAAAAACTTCATTTTCTTAAAACATTTGAACTAAAAAAACAGGTGTTAAGTACTGCTGTAATGTGAGTGGCAGCAAAGAGACTGCTGTTAAATGTTGTGTGCTAATTCAATAAATTTAATCTTTCTGCCTTTTCAGTTAAAAAGTGACAGGATTTTGTTGTTGTTTGTATCACTCCCACTAATTAACATTGTTTCTGTTCCTCAAGAGAAGTAGTTATCGTGGTTTGGTCATTCAATGTTCATTCACCTTGATGGGTACTAGTCTATGAATTTATGCATCTGTATGTGTGGCTGCTTGACCAACATCATTCAAATTGTTCAAATTTGTATTTTAGGTTCCCTGCTGGCGTACTTTACTTTATTCCTATAAACCAGTGGTCCTCAAAGTGTGGTCCCCAAGTGTGAATCAATTGCCAATCAGGGCATCAGAGCAAAGTGACTTTAAAATCATGTTAGTCTGTTATGTAGTTACTTAAGCATTTGCCACATATACTCGCGTATAAGTTGGGTCTTGAAACCGAAAAAATCAATCATAAAATCAGACCCTGACTTATACGCCCCTTCAAAAAATACGACACTTAATTTTTTATTTTATTTTTTTTTACATGTTCTTGCTTCTGCCAATATTGCATACGTTTTTCAGACACATCGAATTTTGTTGCAGCAGCGCAGTTACCAATTTCTTTCACCACTTCAATGACTTTTAATTTAAAACCAGCTTCATATTTTCTTCTGATCAAACGCTCCATCATAGATAATAGATGCTCTTACAATAAAGGTGTATGAGGGTGTGAGATACAAAAAACACAAAACAGTACAAATGTCACTTCGGAATTGTTTGGGTATTACTGTGTGATCACGTAGGCACAATACATAGAAAAAAAAAAAGTAGTGTACTCCGTGGTCACTTTCTCAGGTGGGCGTTAGGATATCATAATCTCTTGAACCAATAGCATTCGACTTATACGACCAACGTTATAAAATACCAGAAATTATACGGTAAAATCAAGCCCGACTTATCCGCGGGAGAACTTAAATGTGAGTATATACGGTAATTGTAACAATCAAGACTGCTAAGTGACATTGGAGCTACTAAATCAATATACTTAGACACATGAGAAATGTATCTAAAACTACAGCCATATAGCAAACAATCCAGCTTTCTCACGCATGGTAACAACTTTCCACACATTCTTGTTCTACTCCTGTTTACATAGTGTGGTTACCATTATTTCTCTGTCATTCTCCCTTTTTTACAACACTTTTTCCATCTCACTCTCTCACCAGTCTAGCAGATCTAAGTCATTGCATGAGTCTCTTTTTTAAACTCACTTTGATATCAGCCTGGAGAGCCAAGTTGTGGTCAAGGTAGTTCTGTCCTTCCATGCTCCCATTGATATTGTGCATCAGTGCCCAGAGGCTACCTGCTATTAATCAGTCTTAATGGCTAAACTGTTATTATGGATCACTGATTAAAGTCTGGGTCTTTGAAATGGAAATGTGACAACACTGGATTTGAATCTTAGTATTTTTCACATAAATGCCTTTTGTAAAATAAATTTGGGGAATTTAATGCGGAATTATGCTAACGGTGACCATTAAGGTCAAGTGGTCTATTGTTAGATTTGACTTTTATAAAGTGGCCCTTGGCCAAAAACACTTTGAATGACACTGCTAAACGCTAGTTTTGCCATGCAAACCAATGACAAGATTCAATAATGAAGTAACATGCTTGTAACACTCATGTAAAAATTCTCAAAGGTTAACAAACACTTAAAAAAGTCGACCAACAGAACTTTTAAAGCTGCATTATAAACACATTTCCACTGATGGCTGTAAGACATATGCTAAGACCATTCAGTCAAGCAGGTCTTATGGAGCAAAATAAAATTAAGTTTAAGTGAAGGGCGACATCACAATATTGATTCATGCCTTGTGTCTGAAGCCTTACAGTACAAGTTCAGGCGGTTTTAAGGCTTTAAACAGTCGTCTTACCATGTACTGTGCCTTTTGCAAAACCTTTCTCCTCCATTGTTGGGATGCTGATCCCTTGCTTTCTAGATCTTTTTGTCAGGCTGCGTAGACAGTGAATGAACGGATAGGCTATTTGTAGCTAGACTGTAAGAAGGTTTGTAGCATTTTTAAAATTGTTAACTGTCTTCATTCTTTATTATCTGGTGGGACGCAAGTCTTAGAGCTCTCACTTTTTAGAACATATGTGCATCAATAAATCAGTTCTTCCCCTTTTTTTCAAATACACTTTATTACAGGGTGGCAGAAAACAGTAGCATAACCAGGCAGCATAGGATGCAAAAAGTGAGCCAACCCTGGAAGGGACACCATTTCGTTTCAAGTTGCTGTCGTACATACACACAGTGGAGGAATTTGGAGTTGTCAGGTACTCTACGCTGTGTATAGTTGGAAGGTGATAGGAAAATAGAGTAGCTCAACAAAACACATGCAAACACAAAGAAAATGCTGGTGACCTGGTTTCCAACAAAAAAAAGGTATATGGAGCAGTTAGACTGCAACACCACTCTCCAGATCTCACAAAAAATGGAAAAAACAAGCAGCCAAATGTTTTTAAGCAAAAGGAACATACCTTTGACTCGGGAATCTGCTTTCACTTTTGAGCCTAAAACTGACAAGTCCTTCCACCTCTCTGTACCAGCTCATGCTGATCTCTTTTGGACTAACTAGACTATGGCATCCATCACATCTTTCAGTCATTCGGCTACTATGAATGTTCATTTAACTGTTCAACACTGTGAATTAATGCCAATGTGTCCCAGTGTCAAAGTGTCATACTTCCATATGATTTGTCGTGTATTATAGTTTTCGTTTAGCTTAGTTTATTTTTTGCTTTGTGTTGCTTTGTTGTTTGCCATGTAAAGATTGTACATCTAAGTTGCCTTTAGATTGATTTTAGCACAAAATTAACTAAACTGTGCAGTCCAAGTGTGTGATTGTGACGTGTAAAGTGGCAGGGCATTACAACAGTACAACAAACAGGCAAACAAATAAAAAAAAATAAAGACAGAGAGAAGACAAAATGTTGTCAGACAAATGTTGTCAGAATTGAATCTTTGAACAAATGGACCTTTAAAGTTACATTGCTGACACAACTTTGGTCTTTTGCTGTTCAGTTTGTCTGTAATTTAGTTATCTTAGAAACAAAAGAACATAAGAATTTTGACAAAAAAGAGAAGATCTTAAAGTTCATTATTCTTATTTGGTTAGCTAATTAAAAGTTCATTATTCTTATTTGGTTAGCTAATTGTCTCAATGTTTTATCCAGATACTTTCTAAGGTTGTCTAAATTTCTCCTTCCAACTGTAATTCTTAAATTTGTTCCAGGTTCCCACAACTATTTGTGTGAAGAAGTGCTTCATAGCTTTGGCTTTAAAGAATTTTCTGCTATTATCTCCCGAAGTCTTCGAGTATGTCATTCAGTATTTAATCAAAAGAATTCTGCCAGTCCAATTTTTTCCTATTTGGGTTAGCTTTGCAGACGGATGCCTTTGTCTTTTTATGAATGGTTCGGCCCAAGAGTAATGCAAAGAGTGCTATATAAAAGTAAAATTAATATTTTCAGAACATTGAGGTGTCAAAACATAAGTTCTTGAACCATTAATTTCTTGTCATAAGCCCTTTCTTTCTTTGTGATGGAAAGTGACATATTGCTGGCAACCTACCACACAATTCCTACTGTATAACGCCTTTCTCACCGCAATATTGAAAACTTCTGCTGAGGGCTTTGTAAGATTAAACTGCCAGATCTGGCGATAACTGGATATAGTTGTTTTCTTATTGAAGTCAGAGATGTCAAATCTTGAAGTGTCTGTTACAAATTATAAGCATGATGTCGTTGGTCTGCTGTCCCTCTGAAGAGTGGGCTGATCTAATCACTTTTATAAAAAAGTTAATCCATCCATCATCCAGTAAATAAGGCTTGCTTTTGTCTAAGGACTGTTTTTTCACTGAGGTAAATGACAAAGTAACAGCAGAAAACTTTATTTAGTATAGCATTTATCAGGTGAAATCCTCTCACTAGTCACTGACAAACAGTATATTTTTAACCCATAGCTTATTTCTTTATGATTTTAAGTCCCTAAAAATGGTGGAAATTAAAATTTATTAAATTAGTCATTAATTTCATCCAACATGATTTACAAGTATAAATCACAAGTATTTTTCATAAATGTAGCACTAAAGATTTAGAGACTTAACTAGGGTCACATCTTGTGACGGTTTTGGGCATTAAACCCTGTCCAGCTCTTTGAATACTAGAATACAATTTCTACATTCTTGTTGTAGTCTTTACCCAAAGAGATCCAAGGTGACATTCCTCTTGGAAAGCTCTGTACAGTATAAAAGAAAAACTGAATGGCAATACCAGAGGGACAATTCCCAAAGGTTGAGGCAAAATATAAAATATTTGCATTTGACATGCCTTTGCCATCTCATTGAAAATCTGGCAGGAACAAAACCATACATATACTTGATATTGTAAGGAATCAAGTTTTAGAAATCGGAACTACCACTAGGTAAACACAAACAACTGCACATCACTAAAATGACATATTGGCACTAAGAGATCCTCTGGTGCTCAGTATTACTATTAAATATTTGATACTTTATAAAATTGGGTTAGATTACAGTTGTTATAAATTGCGTTAAAGCATGATGACTGTATTGCTCAGGATCACGCAGTGATTCATGTGAAAACTAAACTAATAACCTTTTGGCTTAAAGTGCAGTACTTCACTCGTTAGAACCCAATTACTGCCTGATTTCAATACAGTCAATATGCTTTGTCATAGCACCTAGTGTACACTGAAAGTTTCTCTGAGTTCACAGTTGTACTCCTCGTTATTACTAGTAGCCCACTTCATGAGAAAAGTAATAGCTTAAGTGATTGCAACCAAGCTCTTCCATATGTTCGGTATTCTTTAGATAAGATTGTGTAATATAGTGTTACTGGTTCAGGATTCTCACTGTGGGCTGGTTGAAGCAGTCAGAAGACACAGACAGACAGACAGACAGGCAGACAGACAGACAGACAGATAGATAGATCTCACTTTTTTGTCCATTGGGGAAGTTTAGCTTTTTGCAGATGCTCAATAAATACAACCCCAGTTCCAAAAAAGTTGGGACACTGTGTAAAATTTAAATTAAAACAGAATACATCAATCCATCCATCCATTATCCAACCCGCTATATCCTAACTACAGGGTCACGGGGGTCTGCTGGAGCCAATCCCAGCCAACACAGGGCGCAAGGCAGGAAACAAACCCCGGGCAAGGTGCCAGCCCACCGCAGGACACACACACCCACACACACCAAGCATACACTAAGGACAATTTAGAATCGCCAGTGCACCTGACCTGCATGTCTTCGGACTGTGGGAGGAAACCGGAGTACCCGGAGGAAACCCACGAAGACATGGGGAAAACATGCAAACTCCTAACTGCGAGGCAGCAGCGCTACCCACCATGCCACCGTGCCGCCCAAACAGAATACAATGATTTGCAAATCTCATAAACCCACCTCATTTATTCACAATAGAACACAGAAAACATATCAAATGTTTAAACTGAGAAAATGTACCATTTTAAGAAAAGAATATGGTCATTTTCAATTTGATGAGAGCAACATGTCTCAAAAGAGTTGGGACACGGCCATGTTTACTACTGTGTAGAATTCCCTCTTCTTTTACCAACAGTCTGTAAACGTCTGGAAACTGAGGAGACCAGTTGCTGGACTTTTGGGCGAAGAATGTTGTCCCATTCTTGTCTGATATAGGATTCTAGCTGCTCTACAATCCTGGGTCTTTTTTGTCATATTTTTCGTTTCATGATGCACCAAATATTTTCTGTTGGTGAAAGGTCTAGACTGCAGGCAGCGAGTTCAGCACCCAGACTGTTCTACTACGAAGCCATGCTGTTCAAATAGATGCAGTATGTGGTTTATCATTTTCTTGCTGAAATATGCAAAGCCTTCCCTGAAAAAGACATCTCATGTCCAGGATGGGAGCATATCTTGCTCTAAAACCTATATATAGCTGTCAGCATTGTTGGTACCCTTCCATATGTGCAAGCTGCCCATTTCATAGGCACTAATGCACACCCATACCATCAGAGATGCGGGCTTTTGAAATGAGCGCTGATAACAAGCCAGACAATTCCCTTTTCTCTTTAGTCTGGAGAATGCGGCATCCATGTTTTGCAAAAATAATTTAAAATTTTGATTTTTCTGGGTTCAGAACTGTTTTCCATTTTGCCTCACTCCATTTTTAATGAGAAAACAGTGGCATTTCTGGATCACATTGACATATGGTTTCTTCTTTGCGTGATAGAGCTTTAACCTGCATTTTGTGGATGGCACAGAGAACTGTGTTTACAGACACTGACTTCTGGAAGTGTTCCTAAGCCCATGCTGTGATTTCCATGACAGAATCATGTCTTTTTTGATGCATTGCTGCCTGAGAGCCTGAAGATCACGGCATTCAATATTGATTTTTAGCTTTGTCCTGTGTGCACAGAGATTTCTCCAGATTCTTTTGATGGTATTATGTACTGTACAGTTGATGAGTTATTCAAAGTCCTCACAATTTTACATTGAGGAACATTATTCTGAAATTGTTCCACAATTTGTAAAATGAGTTTTATACAAATTGGTGAACTTCTGCTCATCTTTACTTCTGAGATACTCTACCTCTCTAAGATGCTCTTTTTATACCCAATCATGTTACTGACCTGTTGCCAATTAATCTAATTAGTTGCAAAATGTTCCTTGAGCTGTTTCTTTTTATTACCACTTACTTTTCTAGCCTGAGGTGTTCAGCTCATCATCAGCAACATGCAGCCACATACAACACTTTGCCTTCAAACAATATAGTGTAATTCTCAGTTTCTTATAAGTAAGGCAGCCCTTCCTTCGCCTAATTGTACTCTAACCATGGACATTGAGGACTCCAGTCACTCTGGACTATAAGACTATAAGACTATACCACCTTTAACATAAGAAGTAGGACTAGACCCAGGGACAAGCCTTTGACATATTCCTTTAGAGTCATTAACATTTGTCTGAACTGTGATATATTGCAAACTGCTGGATTTATCTGTCAACTCACATTAGATGGATGCTTTTAGATGGGGATGCTATGATCAGGTTTTTTAAGGCCAATACTGCTCACCGATTTCATGTTACCTGATTGGTAGATTCTGATTTTTTTTTCTACTTTCTCCCTTTAAAAAATGTTTATGCTAAGCTCCTGCATAACTAGATGCATAGAAGCCTTATATCCTATATTAATGTATATTTTTATAATTAGTTCTTTTATTAACAAAGCGAAATTCTGTAGGGTTATTGTTCAGTGACCATAAAATACTAAAATAAATAACATTTTCTTGAAATGCATACTTTAACTAATAAAATATGTAGACAAATATGTATGCATAATACATATGGCATAAAAGAAAATGAAATGCTTGTAATAATTACAAGCTGAAGGCTTAATTAAAAAAAAAGTTTCCACCATTTCTCTTAACAACAAAAAAATATTTGTATGTGTATATTGTGACTGGTGTCCCCATCGATTTGAGTTGCTCAAAGATGGCTCAGTAGCTCCTCTGCTCCATTTTCTTACTGCGTTAACGCTGGCAGTTACACACTGATACTCTCTTATCTGCAAGCTGATTCTTTCTTAGACAGTAAACCTATGGCTAAAAAACACAGCTTGCCCTTCGAAAAACTCTTTTAAACAGTATTTCATTAGGAAAAAACAACCACTTGTCCGCCAGCATGCAGAATCAGCTGCGGGTTTGTAGGCGTACTGCGTAACGTGCTTCTCACACGACGTTTAAAGCATTTAAAAGACCGAGCCCTGACCAGCTTAATTTCTCACTTCTCTGTCCTCTCTCCTCCAGACTGTGTCTGCCCCAGCCACTGCTTCCGAGCCGCTGAACCTGCTTGATGAAGTTGCAACCTGTGTGTTTGTGTGCTGAAGATAAACCCCTTTTGAATAAAGTCTTGTGTGTGTTCCTGCCTGTTCAGCAATAAAGAAATTGTTCTTTGGAAACCTGGTCCCTTCTTCCTGTCTTCTGTGCAACTCTGAGACCCTAGCTTGACAATATGTACTGTATATTCTCACACAATCAATTGATATTGGCACTGCTTAAATTTAAAGAGTTGAACACTGCTTAAATTTAAATATACTTGCACTTATAGGTTTTAATCATTTAAAATCATTAATTGCACTACAGCTTTTTTGCTGTTAAAATATACATTTACTGTATGGTGTGTTTTTTTCTTCAGTATATCAGCTAGACATTCATAATCTTTGAGGTGTAGTTATTAATATAGATTACCATTTTAATTATGTAGTACTTGTTTCTTACCAAAACTTATATATAAGATATAACAAATAATAAACATGGTACAAATCTTTAAAAAAGGTTCAAATTTTAATATGTTGTTTATCAAGAAGGCACAAGAATAACATGCTTAACAGGCTTATTGGTAAAATATGCATTTTGCTATTAAGCTAAGAAGCCTATTGTTTTCTAAGCAGCAGTTTCAAATTCGTCTTTATCTTTTCTTTTTCCAATTAAAAATGTAAGCTGCTATACTTAAAACAAGCTCACTGTCCAAATTCAAGCAGTGTCTGTTTTAATTTTTTTATTATTATACTTTATTAATCCAGAAGGAAATTACTTGTTTTTTTGCATACCCCTTGGAGTCAGAGCGCAGGGTCAGCTATTGTACAGTGCCCCTGGAGCAATTGAAGGTTAAGGGCCTTGCTCAAGGGCTTAGCAGAGTAGGACCTCTTTTGGCAGTGACGGGGATTTGAACCAGCAACCTTCGGAATACCAGTGCAAAATAAAAAGGTGTGAATTCATTAAAAAAGCTTTTCCTGCCATTTGTCTAATTGTACAGGGTGACTCCTCTGATTTCTTTTTGTTTTTTACTCCAGTTTCTTTAATATAAAGGATAATATTCCAGTCGCCTCTTGCTCTATGCTAAAATAAGCCTTGACTTCCTGTTCTTTGCTTACGCCTCATGAAGTTTGCTAAAGGCTCACCTACTGTAATATCTTGCATAAAGTAGCACTGCAACTAAATTACGGTAAAGCTTAGACAAGCAGTGGCTGAAAAGTTTGTTTTTTGTGATCAGCCAATTTATCTATCACTGGTCGTATCTTTTTCAGTGAAACTCTACCGATTTAGATCTGCGGCCAATCGATTGGAGCATCCCTACTTTTAGAAACATATTATCATTCAAAAAATCACTATCAGTGTACAGTATATTATGCATACACAGTATATATATGTATACATAATTATGTGATACATAGTGATGGGGAAAAGCAGATAAACAAACTTTTGCTGCTGAAATAACTATAGACAAATAAGAATAAATAGTAAATCAAACTGTACAACAACAAAAACAACAGCAAAACAATAACAACTGAAAATTAATAACACCCATCTTTGGTATCCAGTATCCTGTGTGACCATCTCCTGCAGCCACCACTGCTTGATGCCTCTGGCACACAGCTAATGGGCCTCTGAATCTGCAGTTGTTGGATGTTACCCAACTTCTGCAGAAGGGCCAGACAAAGTTGCTGGCCGTTGGTAGGCTGAGGGTCAAATCTCTAGGTGCATTCTTCAAAACAAGTTTGTCTTCTGAGGTTTCAAAACATTCTGGTTCAAGGTGGTATAATTGCTATCAAAATAAATTTCACTGCATGCATGCCATATTGAAGAAATGATCTTACATTCAGGCAAGTCTTTTTTTTTTTGTAATGAAAGTAGTGTTAAACTACAGCAAGAACAAAATCCCACACATTAATGAATCAAGTTTTTTTTTACTGTAGGGAGTCCACAGCAAAAAAGTTAAAGAAATGGATTAATTGACAGTGCATATGTTTCTGTAAGTTGATAAAAAAAATTATTAAAAATTGAACTGAAGCCTGTAAAAATACTCTGAATACCACTATATTATAAATAAGATATTTTTAGTTTTTTTTTTGTAGCAGTACTGCACAATTAATCACAATTACGATTACAGCTCCCACGATATACTAATTGTGAAAAGTGTTGATTACTGCATTACATTTAGGACTTCCACTCTGTCAAAAATTGAGGTTTTCCAGTTACAGATTGTTTTTAACAACAAACAAGTATTTAATTCAAACAAGATACATTCACTTATCATGAGTGTGTTTGCAAATTGGAGGAACTGACATTATAGGAGTGACAGGTGTGCTGAACACATTCTTAGGTGTTTGTAACAATTTCTTTTAAAAAGTGTACATTCATTTCAATGTGTTTGCAGTAGCCTTCTGAAAAATTGAGCAGCATTGTTGACCTGACATGTTTTAAAATATTATTGCCAAAATAAAGAGAATTGTCCATAATTTAGCATTATTTTGTTTTCAATAGCAACAATGTTGATCAAAAAACAAACTGTGCTGACTGATGTAGTAGTGCAAGCAAACTTTTATGCAACCATCTTAAATTTAACTACATAGTTCATTAAATAGAGTGAATGAAAGATAAGCTAGCAGTAACAAGTCCCAGCAACATCAGGTAAGTGACAATTTAATTACCTGTAAAGAATAAAATGCATGACCATATCCAGCAGGCTATGAAAGGCAAATCCAGATAAAAGAAGCCATCCAGTTTCACTTATCAAATGACAAGATTCTGATTAAAACTCTGCGTAGTGAAGGTTTTAAAAAATTATCAACAACCAGGGTAAGAAACACAGCATCCACTCACACAATTATTTTTCCTGATTTAATTGCTTTTATGCAGCATGACTTGTGGTTAAGAAGAACTACTGTATGGAAACGTGTTTCATTGTATTGATGAGGAATTTACACTGAGAAGCAGATGCTTTTCTGAGTATGCCTTACATTAAAATACTGTAACGACCTGTAGGTGTGGGAGAAGGAGGAACGAAATTTGCCTCCTTACATAGATTGCTGGTGACTGACCCTTAAAAGGACCATTCAGCATCTTCAGTGGTCTTTTCCGCCATGCCGCTCAACTCTTTAGTGTCAATGCGTTCTTCTACCTGCTTTGTCCATTTGTCCACTCATACATTCTGTCCAACTCCAGCTCACTCTACTCAAATGGGGTCAGAGGCAACTTGTATGTCACAGTATCCTCTGGCTTCGTGAACCAACCCAAGGCCGGGGTCCACGTCTGAGGCTTCCTGGTGGTCACACATCCAGGCCAATGTTCTTTAGAAGTCGGGAGGTACATCCAAAATGCTCACAGGAAACATAGCTGGATTCTCTAGCTACTCCTGCTCAGAAAGTCCACAGCCAACTGATGCGTATGTCCCTCTCAGTTCCGAATACAGGAACACTATACTGCCATCTTCTCAGAATCAGCCTCTTTACACTGATTGCTGGTCAGTGGCCCAAAAAAGTAAAGTTTGGTTACAGATCCAAGGGTGCTACAATACTTTCCTCAAGAACGGTGTCACAAATGCATAAGAATGTCAGAGCTTTAGCAGCAGTGTTTTACAATGTGTTGCTATCTAAATATCTCTTGAGCTTGATATATATTTAAATTATTTTATATTAAAATAATAAAGTTATTATTATCTGTTTACATATTTGTGTAATAGAATTTTCAGGTTGTGTTTATATTCACTTCGTAGTGTTGCATTACTGCTCTTTATGATTTTATTATGTACTTTAATTTTTACATACACATGCAAGTTTTGTTTTGTTAATACAGCAGAACCACAATTTAACATTCCCATGTTTAACGTTTTTCCATTTATGAGTGGTAATTGATGGTGACAGCTGTTTATTTTAGAAGTAACATTTATTTTGAAGACAAAAGGAATATTTGTGTTATTTTGAAATTTTGATTAATAATTATTCGTATATGATTTACTGTATTACAAAAACAGTGGCACAAGTATTTTTAATAAGTGTGATTTACCTTTTTGGTAAAAATAACAATGGAACAATATTAAACTATAAATTTTTAATTTTTCAAGTAATCCACCATTTAACAATTTCACATTAACAATTTTAAGTGGTTCCTAGAATATGTTCTACTCTACTGTACAGTTTTTTATACAGAATACAGTATATGCAGTTGGTAAGACAAAGTACTGTACATATTTCACTGTAGTGCTGTTAATACTTTGTGCTGCCCATACGTTTTGTAGTTATTATTTTGAATATGCCCATATTCACAAAGTCCCAATTTGATTTTTTACCAAAGGTAAAACATGAGGCTTCATTGCAGCAGCTAAATAATAAAAACCATCAGGGATTACCAAAGAGCTGTATGGCGGTAAATTCTGAAGAAATGTAAAAGCCTAAATTAGTTCAGTATAGTTATTGTCAATAGGATTAGGTTTCAGACACTTCTGAACAGTGAGTAGAGTTTTCCAAGGCCTTCATGATTGATGATAGTGATTTTGTTGTGAACTTCACTGCCTGTCATGTTTAACATGTGTTAAAATACTTCAATGCTGAAAACTCACAGACATCACTTATGAAGAAATTCATGAAAATTCATGACTAAAAAGAACATTTATTACAATTTGCTGAAAATGACATGGCTTTGTGATATAAGCTACTTTATCTTCTGGACGTTTACTTTCTTCCTGCTTAAAGTGTCCTGCATAAAGTGTGTGCTAGTCTAAATTGAGAAAGCAGGATCCCCTGGCATTACTGCCATTTTGGACTTTTCAGTAAATTAACAAGTGGGTCTTTTCCCCATTCAAGGTTGGTTCTTTATTTGTGCCATGTGCTGCTGGAATAGACAACAGCTTCTTACCTCCCTCAGTAGGATAACAGGGATAGAAAAGGGATAAATGGGTTTGACTTTTTCAAAGATCAAGAAATTACAAAAAAAAACAAAAAAACAAATTTGACATCTTTTTTAGATGGCATTCATTGACATCTAATCTGTTCTCATTCTGAAACCCATTAAGGCTTGTGGAGCGAAGGGGAGTAGCACTTATCCCAACAGTACTAGATGCAAGGCAGAAAACATCCCTGGACAGGGCATCAGTCTTACATACCACCCACTCATACTTATACCCACCTACTCATTCGGGCCAGTTTGGAATCACCAATTAACACTAGAATCCCTGAAGCCTACGAAAATATCCGAAATGCCAGGCCACCTTAAATTCTCTTGCACCTCATCAGCAGTGTTCAGTGGCTTTGTTTTGCTAATGTGTCAATCAGCACAAGTAGAAAGCAGCCTGCTATCCCATCCCCCACCGAGGCAGATGAAGTCAAATCAGAAGCAAAATTCTCAGAGCTGGGAGTATGGTGTCTGGATTTGTATATGGTAAATAATATAGCGTTATTTGGAATACAACAATCTGTGTAAATGTAGGATGACGCAAGAAATGTTGAACACATAACTAAAACATAAACTTTTTTCATGTTATAGTAATAAGTGACAAAATGTTGACGTGAAGTGTGTAATGTATGAAGACTGAAGTCCAAATATCAAATGAACACTTTCACAAAAGTTATAACAAAAAAAGTGCGCTTTTATTGAAGAATATAACCGAAGAAAAAGAAATTGTTCAATGTATATGATACTGGCAATTTGCAGTCCTTACCTCTGCACCAGCCAAGCGGACGAGTTTACTTCATATCGATTGATATTGGGCTTCAGTTTTTGCACATAAATATGGGCAAATTTGTTATGCATTTTAAGTTTACCTCTTTCGGTGCCTTCCCTGTTTTTTTTTATCAGTTTTTTATTTGATTTAAAAAAAAAAGGATAACAAAGTGACCATTTGTATGTTAAATCTGAACTTCACACTGCCCCCCCTCCCCCTTCGGAGCTATACAAAAGAAAACAGAATGAAAAATAAATTAATAATACACGGAATGTGACTGAAAAATTCCGGAGGCAACACATATTTGGCTGAACTAAAGTAAAACTAAACTTTGCAAATTAAGTTGGATCAAAGGCTCGCTGTCATCCATGAGCCTATACACTATTTCTCCATATGGCTGACAATTCTAAAAGAGCAAGGTTGTGAAAAGAGGACCTCTAGACAAAGAAACAACAAGATCAGGGTTCATTCATTGAGAAGCTATGAGATCTTTGGCTTCTTTTGTAGCTGTTAATAAACAGAGAGAGAGTAGAGAAATCCAGAGACAGATAAAATGGAGGAGAGTGCATTAGCAACTGAGGCCCAAAGAACTACAGTAGTGGGACATTCCCAGTATGTAGAAAAGTGTTTGATTCATTAAGGGGACACTGGTGACAGAGGGGATAAACCCATCACCAGTGTTAAGAGAGCCATTGTGAAACAGTGGTGTAAAGGAGTTCCAATGTGGAATGTAGCCAAGGTTCTTTTCTACCTGCCAAATATACCGAGCATAATTTATAAGAGGACTATATCTATTCTTTTTTTTATTTTTAACCTAATAGATGCCCTGTTATGTTTTTTTATTGTGGGAAAGCCAGTTCTAGTCATGTAAAGCTGGTTTAGTATTGCCTGTCATCTGGCTTTCGTTTTTTTGCACTGCCTCAAATATGTTCTGAGAATCAGAACTGGATACATTATCAAGGTATGATCTTACTATGGTATTATGTAATCCTAATTGAATATTTTTCAGTTTCCATAGTGCCATTCATAGTGCTTACATTCCTCTGAGGGCATTATAAATGCAGACCTTATGAATCTTGCCTGTCCTGCTTATTCATTTATGAATCACTGCATCAACCCATATCAGTATTTGCGGTCTCATAAAGCTCGCAAGGTACTCACAAATGCTTCCCCAATGTGTTGCTAAGCTACAATCTTTAAGCTCGTATTAACGTTCATTGGAACCATCCGCTTATTTAAAGCAATTTGGTTTTCTGAGAAAAAAAAAAAAGTTAATTCTTGTTATTTTGCAGACAGTCCATTCCAGTTGCTCAGGCTAGGCTGACTGCATTAATTTTAAGTCAATGTAGATGTGTTTAATTCTGTACTTAGTAAGTGTGAAGACTTGTGCAGAAGCCTATTCGTGTTTCTCGTTTATGCTTTCTTAAATGAAAGTTGTATGAGTTCACTACAATCAAGTAAATGATAAATTAGAATTGTATTACTATATTTCAGTCATTGGAAATGAAGCATCGTCATGTCAGATGAAGCCCATCATGGTTGTAACCAATCTGAGACAAGTGCCAGACCATCATAGGGTACACTTAAGTGTACTTTTTGTTTTGTTGTACTAGGGGGCTCTGCCCCCTGCTTGCTTCGCTCGCCCACCCCTGTGTTTGGTTTACCAGATATACAATTTAAAGAGATTGTTATTTTCATGGGAATTGTTACATATGCATTATTTTCACTTTTACTTTAAAAACTTTTGTAAAAACAATACTTGTCCTTTATTTCCAGCCCTGGGCGTGGTCACATCTCTTTCTCGCAGGGCGTATAATGCTGCTCGCGTTGTGAAGGGGGGGCGGCTGAACGCACGCTAAGGAGATGCCGTTGGATTATCTGCTGTCTTTCTGCTTCTGGCAAGCTGCCTGTTCTGCTTGTCACATGTCACTGTTTTAAGAGCTGGGCGCATATGATGCATGTCTGCCAAAAGCAGTCCAACAACTGCTAGGTTAGATGTCCGTGGACTTGTTTTAAATGATGGCTCACTTCCTTGTCTTGCATGACGTTGTAAAAACAATACTTGTCCTTTATTTACAGCCCCGGCCGTGGTTAAATCTCTTTCTCACAGGACGTATAACGCTGCTCACGTTGTGAAGGGGGGGCAGCTGCTGTTGCGCTGCCCGTCAATCATTTTAAAACCTGTACAGCCGCTGTCCTTTTTGAAACTTCATGTCTCTGCTGCTCGTGTGAAGAGTGGGGGTTAGGATGGCTGAACACACGCAAGGAGAAGTGGTCGGATCATCTGCTGCAAGCTGCGTGTTTTGCTTGTCGCTTGTCATTGTTTTAAGGGATGAAGGCTGGTTAAAATGTCTCTCGCGGGACTTCAGATTGTCTTCTGAGAAGATCACGTCTCGCCTCCCTAGTCTGCCTACCCAAGATTTTTTTTTTATAATAGAAAAGATATTTATAATTACTTTTAGAGCTACTAGTTTCAGCAGAGCATCATTTCCAGTAAAATAAACTATTTTAATTAATTTGAAATTTTATTTTTAAGCAGCAGAGCAGCCTGGTGTCACTATACTTGAAACTGCTGCCTCTCAAATCCAGTGACCTGGGTTTGAGTCCAGCGCTTGACTACAGTTTGTATGAGCTTGCACATGCTACCCATTTTTGGATTTGTTGTCCTTCCACATCCAAAAAACCTGCAGGTTATGTTAATTGGTTGTTCAGTATTGGTCTGGTGTTAGTGAACGTGGGTTTGAGCATGATCATGCCCTGTTGTGGACTAACAATCCATTCAAGGTTGGTCCCAGCCGTCTTTCCGCTATAGCAAGTATAGGCTTTTATCATTGTAATACTGAATTTTACAAAGTGGGTAAATCTGAAGCATGGATGAATGAAAAATATATGCAGAAAAATGGTTAGTGCTGCTGCCTTCAAAGTCACGAAGTTAAATCCCTGCCCCAGGCTTTATGGAGCGTGCAGCTTCTTATTTATTTTTGTGTAGTAAAAGATTTGTCAGACATTCTGGGTCAGTAAACAGTAAATTTAATAAATTAACTAAATTTAAAATAGGTAAGCAGAAAAATTAATTCCTAAAGCAGGAAAAAGATCACAAGCAAAAGAAAACCAGAAATTAAATTAAACGGCTCAAGAAACCAACCTACAGTTAGGTCCATAAATATTTGGACAGAGACAACTTTTTTCTAATTTTGGTTCTGAAACAACTAAGATGCAGTTGAAGTGCAGACTTTAAGCTTTAATTCAGTGGGGTGAACAAAACGATTGTATAAAAATGTGAGGCAACTAAAGCATTTTTTAACACAATCCCTTCATTTCAGGGGCTCAAAAGTAATTGGACAATTGATTCAAAGGCTATTTCATGGGCAGGTGTGGGCAAGTCCGTCATGTCCTTATCAATTAAGCAAAAAAAAGGCCTGGAGTTGATTTGAGGTGTTGTGCTTGCATGTGGAAGATTTTGCTGTGAACAGACAACATGCGATCAAAGGAGCGCTCCATGCATGTAAAAGAAGCCATCCTTAATCTGCGAAAACAGAAAAAACCCATCCGAGAAATTGCTACAATATTACGAGTGGCAAAATCTACAGTTTGGTACATCATGAGAAAGAACGCAAGCACTAGTGAACTCAGCAACACAAAAAGACCTGGACGTCCACGGATGACAACAGTGGTGGATGATCGCAGAATCATTTCCATGGTGAAGAGAAACCCCTTCACAACAGCCAGCCAAGTGAACAACACTCTCCAGGGGGTAGGCGTATCGATATCCAAGTCTAACATAAAGAGAAGTGTGCATGAAAGTAAATACAGAGGGTGCACTGCAAGGTACAAGTCACTCATAAGCCTCAAGAATAGAAAGGCCAGATTGGACTTTGCTAAAGAACATCTAAAAAAGCCAGCACAGTTCTGGAAAAACATTCTTTGGACAGAAGAAACCAAGATCAACCTCTGCCAGAATGATGGCAAGAAAAAAGTATGGGGAAGGCGTGGAACAGCTCATTATCCAAAGCATACCACATCATCTGTAAAACACGGTGGAGTCAGGCAGTGTGATGGCTTGGGTGTGCATGGCTGCCAGTGGCACTGGGACACTAGTGTTTATTGATGATGTGACACAGGACAGAAGCAGCCAAATTAATTCTGAGGTGTTCTGAGACATACTGTCTGCTCAAATCCAGCTAAATGCAGTCAAATTGATTGGGCGGCGTTTCATGATACAGATGGACAATGACCCAAAACATACAGCCAAAGCAACCCAGGAGTTTATTAAAGCAAAGAAGTGGAAAATTCTTGAATGGCCAAGTCAGTCACCTGATCTTAACCCAATTGAGTAAGCATTGAACTTGTTGAAGACTACACTTCGGACAGAAAGGCCCACAAACAAACAGCAACTGAAAGCCGCTGCAATAAAGGCCTGGCAGAGCATTAAAAAGGAGGAAACCCAGCATCTGGTGATGTCCATGAGTTCCTGACTTCAGGCTGTCATTGCCAGCAAAGGGTTTTCAACCAAGTATTAGAAATGAACATTTTATTTCCAGTTATTTAATTTGTCCAATTACTTTTGAGCCTCTGAAATAAAGGGATTGTGTTAAAAAAATGCTTTAGTTGCCTCACATTTGTATGCAATCTTTTTGTTCAACCCACTGAATTAAAGCTGAAAGTCTGCACTTCAACTACATCTGAGTTGTTTCATTTAAAATTCATTATGGTAATGTACAGAACCAAAATCAGAAAAAAGTTGTCTCAGTCCAAATATTTATGGACCTAACTGTACTTGTCCTGATTAATCTTTTTCTTAAAAAGAAATTATACTCACTGAATGATTTGTATCTTTGTTTTTTTCAAAGATGTTGTAATTTCATTCTCATGCTTGCACAAGCACTGTAAATGATTCCTAAAATGTGTAGCGCTGAACAAGAATACATTGCCACATTAGTGGTGCTATCAGCAGTGGAATGATTCAAAATGGTAAAAAACAAAAGAAAACAAAAAAAAAAAAAAAAAAAAAACAAAATGGTAAAACGATTCATTGTAATTCCTAATAGTATGAGGTAGGAAAGTGTGTTAATGAGCACTTTCATAAAATGAACAAAAACTTCAAATATTTAACATATGGATTGAGTGAGAAACACTTGCAGTGCCTCCTTGTGCATTTATTTATTGTCCCACCTCCTTATTGTCTTAAATTGTTGAATAGCAAAGGCAACTTCTACAATAGATGACAGATGATCTCCCTCACTTCTCACTTTCTTGAATATATCAGGCAGTCTCAGCTGGTACAAGACTCTTAGCCAAAATCTGTTATCACATTTCCCAATAATACAATTAAAATAAATACATTACTGAAGGAATGAAGTAAACATTAGTATCATGTGCGACAATTTGTACAACATTCTTCTTATTCTGTGACAAGCAGTAATTGAAAGCAAACAAATACGTAAAGTAATTAAAAAATGTAAAACTACTGCCAAGCTCATTGGAAATGCCCAGTCCCTGCTGTCACATGAAATCAGTTCAGTGCAGGCTAACTGTAACAGGAGCATACAAATTGCTTTTCAGATTCATTTTGTTCTAAATGCTGATCAGCCTGTGTAAGCAACAACACTTTCCATTATGTTCTTTCCCTTTATCCCCTTAATTCTAAGACTCATCCTTTATAGGTTCAGTGATAACCTGGGTAGGTGTTCAGTTTACAGTACATTTTCACGGTTTTGTTATTGGAGTAATTAGTGCATAGGGTATACACTCCACTTTTGACAATGTGTGCATGATGTGCCTTTAATAAGATCAAATTCAGTGGCATTTTATTTACTGTACGTTAATTGCTATTCGATTTTCTAGAAAAGATAATTCTTGTAAGCTACAGGCAAATATATAATTTCATTGAAAAGTAAAACACTCGTACTGTGAAGTTCTTCTTGTACCACACACTCTGATAAATAATGGAGAAAACACTTTCACAGCATTAGGCTAACTTACAGTTGACACAATCCAACTGTCCTTCCCCTGACTCCAATTCACTATCTCTGTTGGTGCCTAAAATAGCAGCAGGGTAAGGGTGCCAGTCCAATGCAGAACATTAAAGTCACTATTTTGAAAATATTGAGCTGAGTTTTCCCATAAGGGGACATCATCCTAGGTAAATAAATGAATGGCCTGTTGAGCTGAAGGAGTCCCTTTTCTTAGGCCAAGAGATTTCTGTCTCTACTGTCATCATTGCTCCTGATGTAGAAGGGACATAGCTTAGCACTGTTACACTTTCAACTCCCAAAGAAACATGCTACCTGTTCAGAGCTTCCTGTAAAAAAATATATAGATTTTTCTTGTAGTTCATCTTTGAGACTCAAATCAACTATTTTGGTTTATTTACATCTTCTGTGAAAAACATAAAATACAGTTACTTTTCTGGACTAAAAGAATATTATTTCCAAATATTTTCCTATTTAATGTTTGTTTTACCATTTATATGGAAGGTGCACTCAAAGGAGATGTTTATGTTTGGTACTTTTAAATCGTTAGAACAATTGTGACAAGAACAGGCCATTCAGTTCAATAACTTGTCCAAACTATTCATCAGGATAATCTAAAAGTTTCTTAAAGTCCTATACTCTGCCACACACTTTGCAATCTATTTCTTGTATCTATGGTTCATTGCAGGAAGAAAAACTTTCTAATATTTGTGCAAAATCTGCCCTTGACAAGTTTCTAGCTGTGTTCCCCTGTTGTCATTGGCAGATTTTAAAGTAATATCTGGGATCCACTGTAGTAATTCCTTTCATAATTTTATGAACTTCAGTCATGTCACCTCTTAATCTCTGTATCCTTGAACTAAAAAGGTTCAACTCTTTTAATCTCTCCCCATAGTTTATACATATTAGACCAGAAAGTAGATTAGTCGATCTTTTTTGAACTTTCTGTAACAGTGCTTTCTCTTTGTGTAATATTTAGAGTAAAATTATATATTGTACTCCAGGTGACTTCTCAGTAGTGTAAATCTCCATTAAACTGTACCCCACACATCGTGACATCCTACTAGCCTTCTTGATTGCTTCGGTACAATGTGTTGATGTAGCTAGTCTACTAAGACTCCTAGGTCCTTCTCATAAGGGATACTTTCAAGCTTCAAACCTACCATTGTGCACTCAAATCTAATAGTTCTACTTCCTATGTGTAAGACCTTACACATTCTTACATTAAATTTCATCTGCCATAAATCTGGCCAAGACTATATGCTTTCTAAATCCCTCTGTAATAATTTGAATGATTCTACATTATCTGCAGACTTAACCGGCTTATTGGTTATATTCTATCCCCGACTCTGATCTCAATGATATACTGTTTTTAACCTGACCTAATACTGAAAATATTCCCCTAACCTTAAGCTTTTCACATGTGCTGCTCTTTTCCTTAATATTTGCTTCCTCTAATTTACCTGTGATTCATGTTAAGCCCATTTTCCTATAGTATTTAAATTAAACTGATCACATTTTTATACAACAGGATAATATTTGCTAGTCTTCAGTCTTTAGGAATCTCCCCAGTGTGCAGAGTTTTCAAAAAATATATACCAAGGATTTATGTATGTACTCACTCAATAACTTCCTTAAACACTCGAGGATTAGATTTCAGCATATAATAATCCAGGTTCAGCAAACCTCCTATGAAGAATAAAAAATTTAGATGGCATTTTCCCTTGCCCGGACGCGGGTCACTGGGGCCCCCCTCTGGAGCCAGGCCCGGAGGTGGGGCTCGATGGCGAGCACCTGGTGGCCAGGCCTGTACCCATGGGGCTCAGCCGGGCACAGCCCGAAGAGGCAATGTTGGTCCCCCTTACCATGGGCTCACCACCTATGGGAGGGGCCAAGGAGGTTGGGCGCAGTGTGAGTTGGGTGGTGGCTGAAGGCGGGGACCTTGGCGGTCCGATCCTCGGCTACAGAAGCTGGCTCTTGGGACGTGGAATGTCACCTATCAGAAAGGGAAAGAGCCTGAGCTAGTGTGCGAGGTCAAGAGGATCTGGCTAGATATAGTCAGGCTCACCTCGACGCACAGCTTGGACTCTGGAACCAATCTCCTTGAGCGGGGCTAGACTCTGTACCACTCTGGAGTTGCCCCCAGTGAGAGGCGCTGAGCGGGTCTGGGCATACTTATTGCCCTCCGACTTGGAGCCTGGTCATTGGGGTTTACCCCGGTGGACGAGAGGGTAGGCTCCCTCCACCTTCAGTTGGGGGGACGGGTCCTAACTGTTGCTTGTGCGTATGCGCCGAACAGCAGTTTGGAGTACCCGCCCTTTTTGGAGTCCCTGGAGGGGGTGATAGACGGCATACCTTCTGGCGACTCCCTCGTACTGCTGAGAGACTTCATTGCTCACGTGAGCAATGACAGTGAGACCTGGAAGGGCGTGACTGGGAGGAATGGCCCCCCCCGATCTGAACCCGAGCAGTGTTTTGTTATTGGACTTCTGTGCTTGTCACGGATTGTCCATAACGAACACCATGTTCAAGGATAGGGGTGTTCATATGTGCACTTCGCACCAGGACACCCTAGGCCTCAGTTCGATGATCGACTTTGTGGTCGTGTCGTCAGACTTACGGCCATATGTCTTGGACAGTTGGGTGAAGAGATGGGTGGAGCTGTCAACTGAACACCACCTGGTGGTGAGTAGGCTTCGATGGTGGGAGAGTATGCCGCTCAGGCCTGGTAGGCCCAAACATGTTGTGAGGGTCTGCTGGGAACGTCTAGCAGAGTCCCCTGTCAGAAGTAGCTTCAACTGTCACCTCCGGCAGAACTTCGACCAAGTACCCCAGGGAGGTGGGGGACATTGAGTCCGAATGGGCCATGTTCCGTGCCTCTATCATTGAGGCGGCTGACCGGAGCTGTGGCTGTAAGGTGGTTGGTGCCTGTCATGGCGGCAATCCCCGAACCCGTTGGTGGACACCGGTGGTGAGGGATGCCGCCAAGCTGAAGAAGGAGTCCTGCAGGACCCTTTTGTCCTGTAGGACTCTGGAGGCAGCTAATAGGTACCTGCAGGCCAAGCGGAATGTGGCTTCGGTGGTTACTGAGGCAAAAACACTGGCATGGGAGGAGTTTGAGGAGGCCATGGAGAACAACTTTCGGATGGCTTTGTGGGGATTCTGATCCACCATCCGATGTCTCAGGAGGGGGAATCAGTGCAGTGCCAACGCTGTATATGGTGAGGATGGTGCGCTGCTGACCTTGACTTAGGACATTGTGAGTCAGTGGGGGGAGTACTTCGAAGGGCCCCGGGGGTGGATGAGATACGCCCAGAGTTCCTCAAGGCTCTGGATGTTGTAGGACTGTCTTGGTTGACACGCCTCTGCAACATCGCATGGACATCAGGGACAGTGCCTCTGGATTGGAAGACCAGGGTGGTGGTCCCCCTCTTTAAGAAAGGGGACTGGAGGGTGTGTTCCAACTACAGAGGGATCACACTCCTCAGCCTTCCTGGAAAAGTCTATTTGGGGGTCCTGGAGAGGAGGGTCCATCAGAGAGTCGAACCTCGGATTCAGGAGGAATAGTGTGGTTTTGTCCTGGTCGTGAAACAGTGGACCAGCTCTACACTCTTAGCAGGGTCCTGGAGGGTGCATGAGAGTTTGCCCAACCAGTCTACATGTATTTTGTGGACTTGGAAAAGGCGTTCGACCGTGTCCCTTGGGGAATCCTGTTGGGGGTACTCAGAGAGTATGGGGTACTGGACCCCCAGATAAGGGCTGTTCGGTTCCCGTACGACCGTTGTCAGAGCTTGGTCCGCATTGCCGGCAGTAAGTCGAACCTGTTTCCAGTGAGAGTTGGACTCCGCCAGGGCTGCCCTTTGTCACCGATTTTGTTCATAACTTTTATGGACAGAATTTCTAGGCGCAGCCAGGGCGTTGAGAGGGTCTGGTTTAGTGGATTTAGGATTGGGTCACTGCTTTTTGCAGATGATGTTGTCCTGTTTGCTTCATCAGGCTGTGATCTTCAGGTCTCTCTGGATTGGTTCGCAGCTGAGTGTGAAGCGGCTGAGATGGGAATCAGCACCTCCAAATCCGAAATAATGGTCCTCAGCCGGAAAAGGGTGGAGTGCCCTCTCAGGGTTGGGGGCGAGATCCTGCCCCAAATGGAGGAGTTCAAGTATCTCGGGTTCACAAGTGAGGGAAGAATGGAGTGTGAGATCGACAGGCGGATCGGTGCGGTGTCCGCAGTGATGCGGGCTCTGCATCGGTCTGTCGTGGTGAAAAAGGAGCTGAGCCGTACGGCAAAGCTCTCAATTTACCAGTCGATCTATGTTCCTACCCTCACCTATGGTCATGAGCTATGGGTAGTGACCGAAAGAACGAGATCACAAATACAAGTGGCTGAAATGAGTTTCCTCTGCAGGGTGTCTGGGCTTTCCCTTAAAGATAGGGTGAGAAGCTCAGTCACCTGGGAGGGGCTCAAAGTAGAGCTGCTGCTCCTCCGCATTGAGAGGAGTCAGATGAGGTGGCTCGGGCATCTGATCAGGATGCTTCCTGGATGCCTCCCTGGTGAGGTGTTCCAGCACGTCTAACCGGGAGGAGACCCCAGGGAAGACCCAGGACACACTGGAGGGACTATGTCTCCTGGCTGTCCTGGAACGCCTCGGGATTCCCCCAGAAGAGCTAGAAGAAGTGGCCATGGAGAGGGAACTCTGGGTATCTCTGCTGAAGCTGCTGCCCCCGCGACCCGATCTCGGATAAGCGGAAGAGGATGGATGGATGGATGGATGGATGGATATAATAATCCAAACAATACTTCTTCCTCTAATTCTAATTAAGCAATATTTCCTCTAAGTACTTAGTTAGTAGTCCTTGATACTTTTGTGGGATATTGACTTCTTCACGTTTATAAACTTCTATAACATGTAAGTTCAAAGCATTGACTATTTCACTGTGTATACTCTAACTCTCCTTTACCTCCTCCTTGACTGTTCTTTTGATACTAAAATACTGAAAGAATCTCTTTGGCTTATCATTTTCCTTTTCTGCAGTTTTTCTCTGCAAATGCTTTTTAGCCTTCCTGATGTCCTTTCAAACTATAGCTCTCTTGCTTTTGTAAGCCCTATGGTTAGTGATAAGAGGTATTAGTTTTATATGCCTTATGCAGTTGTTTTATCTTTGTAATTTCTTTTTACCTTTTTATTTATCCACCACAGAACTCCCTTTAATTTTTTCTTGCTTCTAAATTCTGTGATAAACGTGTCTTACCTTATCTGCAAAATACTTTTGAACCTGCACCACATCACCTCAACTGTCTTCTCACTTCAAATCCTATCTCAATTTATCTTACATAGGTTATGCCTCATCTGTTAAAAAAACTGCTCTACTAAAATTAATTTGATAATTCTATCCTGATTATTTCAGAATACTAAATCTAGACAGGCCATACCCTTTGTTGACTACTTCTGCATTCATGTCATACTGTGTATTGGAAACATAAGCTTTCCATTGCAGAATTTCTTATTAATGCCTGTCTAAGTGGTAGCTACCAGTGGGGAAGGTCCAAGATATCTTGCTTACCTGACTTTGTAGTAATATGACAGAAACTGCATTTTGTGGTTGCTTTGTATTTGGAGCAATGCGATACTTAACCAATGCAATTCCGTTGCATTTTATTTGTGTGAAAAATTCACTTACTCTTAAACCCAACACTGGAAATGCACTTCATCCGAATTAAATGTGAAGATTACAGATTACAAGTCTTACATTTGGTAGTTTAGAAAACTCCTAATAGCATGTGAACACAGCTTATACTATTGATTTTTGAATTTTATCTCTCATCCTAAGTCCTTTTTCAGGAGCCTAATCGAAATTACTTCCTGTAGATGTTTTAGGTAGCCTAGTTAGCACAATGGATTGCCTTTGATCTTTTAAAGGTATTGTTCCCATGTTGAGTGCTGGGCAGAACAGATAATTCACTTTCCTTTCAGGACTTTACCAGCATGCCAGACTGGCGATTCGTACTTGTGATATTGAGTTTGTTATCAGTAAACAAGCATTGGATTATCCTTGTCGTCGTCATCATCATCATCTGCCTTTTGTAGCCAAGATTGTTTATCTTCTGCTGAGTTATCTGTATTTCCAATGATAACTAATGAGACTATTTCACGATGCAAAATATTCGACTGGTTGTTGTCAAGTGGTGATAAATGCAACGCAATTGTGAATATGAGTTACAGTGCTGTTAGTTAATTTCTCCATCTTGTCCTTTTCATTATTTTTGTATGTGCTTCTGAAATGCAGAGATCCTTTCCACAGATTATTTCTTCATCTATATATATAATTGACTAAGTTGCCCGACCATGGGATACGAACGACAGAGCTACGGCCGCCAACTCTCAGAGCCCCGCCCACCAACTCTAAGACCATGGGATACGCACGACAGAGCCCCACCCGTCAACTCTAACCCTCCTCCCTCGTCCACCCTCGCTCTCGAGGCATCGACTTCTCAACTGTCACTCCGGAACAACTCAGTACACAAGCTATATTAAGCGTTACCAACGAAGACTCGCTACACCTTAATGAACAAGTACTGAAACTTATCCTTACCGACGAAGTAACTTTCACCAGCATTGACTCTATCGTCACAGATGACCCCGCAGATCAACTTTCATTCCCCAAAGAATTTCTTAACAGTCTTACTCCCACTGGCATGCCTCCGCATAAACTCAGAAGTTGAAATTGGTTCCATCGTTATGCTTCTCAGAAACCTCATGCCAGCAAAAGGTCTCTGTAATGGCACTAGACTGACTGTTACCAGCATTCACCGCAATGTACTGGAGTGTAAAACTATCGCATCTGCTACCTCACAAACTGTCCTTATTCCCCGGATTTCCCTGACCCCATCAGATTCAAATTTGCCTTTTACCTTTACACGCAGACAATTTCCTGTTAGATTAGCCTTTGCAATGATAATTAATAATGCATAGGGCCAAACTTTCAAAAAGATATGCCTATATCTGCCAAAACCAGTTTTCAGTCACGGACAATTGTATGTTGCTCTCTCCAGAGTTCCATCTTTTCATTCACTCACAGACATATCCTCAAACCCACCCCATTTAGACAACTGTGTCTTTCAGGAAATGTTCATCCATCAATAAATAATTATGCGGCGTATGCTATGCCGCGGGTCGGCTAGTGTATTATAATCCAGCATGATCATGATATCAGTATTGCATTTTTTTGTATTGGTCTTAAGACTATGTTTGAAGCACTTATCTGTCTTTTCTGTTCTGTTTTCATTGACTAATTTGTAAGAAGAAGACCTGGTTTGGGAACCTGTCGTATGACATCCCACGGTGCCTATTTGTACTAAAACACTAAGTGTGACAGTTTTTCCACCTGCAAAGAAAGACAGCTGAAGGCAGTACATCTGTTCTGTACTTTAAAGTGCATCCTGTACATTGTCCAGCTATAGATACAATTCTATCAGCATACAAATCGAATATATTATAAAATGAAAGGGAAGAAAGTGGGAAATCTGAAGTTGAGTGACACAGAGAAAGGAGCAGACCAAAATGAAAAATAATGTTTGGATTGCAAATGTAGGATAAAAAAGAACTTCAGAGATGCAGAAAAGCTATAAGAGCAGGCATCTGATGCTGTATAAATCAGCCAGGATAATAATAGCTATTATTGTAATTAATTTGTTTCATTTTTTCAGTAGCATGCTGGCTAACATGTTTGAGTTCCAGACACTTAAGTATATTTCATTGTTTACTGTCTTGGAAAATATTTGTAATAGATATTAGCAAAAGTTGAACAGCTATTATTTTCTTCAGCCTTTAGCACAATTTACAATATTCAAATATAATGGAAGTGTTCATCACATTACCAAGCTCAGAGAATTGTTTCTCTGTTAAGTACTTTTCATCATGTGCCCTCATGAATGCATAATTAATCTTTCAATAAATGGAGGATCCTTTTTAATATTCTGAACATATTTTGTTGCCTAGGAAAAACTAAGGCAAGTCCCAGACACCCATCCACTAATCCCCACTGCTGACTATTTTCTGTAGCTAAAAGCAAACACCGAATAAACAGATGACATCAAAGCAATCAATAATTCCACGAGGTGTATTCTTGGAGCAATGACTCACACAATAATGCCAATCAAGAGAGTTGGCCAGTGAAATTTAATTTCTTTCTTTCTCACTGTCTCTCTTTTAGTAGAGCAGCAAGGTGTGTTTCACCACATACACACACACAGAGAAACCCCACTGCTGGTCTGAAAGGTATATCCTTCTAAAGTTAGGTCTTCTCAGTATGAAAGATTTGCTATCAATCAAGTCAGTGGACAGCAACTTTATATTCCTTTTTTAAATCTCATTTCATATGCCATCCTTATATTTATGGTTTACAGACACCTAATACATTTTCTCTGAATGTTCCCTCTGGTACTCATGAGAAAAAAAGAACTAAGTCTCGCCACCTGCCAGTTCTACCAGAGACATCATTTAAAATTTAAAATGGGTGTTCCACTGTCCTAGGTAACTAAAAGAATTTCTAACACTAGCTAGCATTGCAAAGGTTTTGTTTTCAAATCCCAACTCTTAGAATTTAGACTTTTCTATCAGTCTAACATGCTTGTTTTGGCATTGGGGAGAACATCCAGGCCATTTTATATCCTAATTAATAAGGAGTGAAAGAAAATGCAAACTCCACTTGGACAGTGATGGGACAGAGATTGGAACTCAGTCTTATCAAACTGTAAGACCCTGCATTCAAAAGTTACACTGTACTATAGCTTTAAAGCATTGTGAAAATGTGTTTCTAAATAAATTGCATTATTTATTCAGGACGTGTGTTCCAAAGTTTAATGAAAATGTAATTTTTCATTTTGCTTTCAGAAATCAAATATATGTAAAGAAATCATATGTACTTTCTTGCCTAAATAAGACACACTGAAAAATTCCAATAAACATTTGATTTCTTAGTGTTACTGCATAAGTGAATAAATCATTGTGGTAATTTTTTAACCAAGAATAGACATTCATTAGTATGTCTTTGTTGGTACGATGCTTACACAGTACTAGGCTATTTGGAGCATCAGGTCCTTGAGAATGAACAAATGCATTATTTTTCTTCTCTCTTCTCAAAATGAACCTTGACATGAGCCAGAAGGGTTTATATTCATTGTTTGTTTGTTGGCGCTGTGTGACGGATCACAAATCAATTACTTGTTCTATATATTATGAAGGCTACTGATACAATTATTAATTTACGTACCAGTACAGCTTTGACCTCTAGGGAAAAATGTAGAAGACACTGACTGGAAGTATTAACAACAGAATGAACTGATATCTCCTTCCCTGCTTTGTAAATGTTTTCCAGGCAGCAATAACTGATTCCTTGTTAAGGCTCCACTTCAATATATACAAGTGCCATGTCCACTGGACCTTAAACCACAAGGTTACAGGTTCTAATCCAACTTACACCTCTCTCTGTGACATTGATCAAGTCAATTAACCTGCCTGTGCTCCAACTGTAACAAGTGCATACCAAACATACATATACAGTAAGTACCTTTGGGTAAAAGTGTCACCCAAATACACAATAATATAATATTTATAAGTATTAAAATTAGAATATATTGCATTCGTGATACTGAAATTCTTTACCATTTTTAAACAATTGCCTTCACATGCTTTCAATCTGATATTCTTGAAGCCAAAGAATCATTTAACAGGTTTCTTCTACACCAGCTATAGGTCAGTTTCCTCTTTAGGCTCATACAGTACATGCATCCTTGCAGTAAAATAGTCTTGCTGAAGAATGAAAAATCAAAGATTGAGCTAAAACAAATATTCCTGGAATTTCAAAATCTGTAGTTACTTTTCTTCAGAGTATAGTAGGTATGTTAGTGCAGTACTCAATGAAACGGGCTTAAACATTAACTTTTGCCCAATTTCAGTTCACTGTGAATTTAAATTTTCAATTTCACACTAGTTATTCTATCTGCTAATCTAAAGACAGGTTTGTGTAGCCTAGAAAGTTGTAGCCGCTCACTTTCAGGATTGTGTAATCTGTCCTCCACCTCTTTTCTCTTTTATCTTCAGCTCAGGTCAGCTCTTAAGAGCATTGGAGTTTGCATACAGTCTAACATTCCTTCAAATCCTCTGTATCTCTTTCTAACTAATATCCCTTCTGCCAAAGGCATTCTATTGTCAATCTACTCTTTATTATTGTAATCCTTTTTTGTCACTTCTGTTTGGATTAACAATGTTTCTTATTAAAAAAAGAGACAAATGATGGTATGGTGTGTTTAAGAATCAATGTTTGTTCTTCAAAAAACAAACTATCAGTTTTCACAATTGCAGATCATTCAAAGAACATTCCTTACTCCTAGAAGGCATTACAAACTGGCTTGGTATGTGATCTGTTAGGTCATTCCTTCTCATGAAATGTTCCTGATACTTTCCTTCATGCATTCTGGGAGTGTCTAAGCATGTCTGCCTTCTGGCCTTCACTTGCCCAATTGCTTTCCTGTATACAGGTGGAATTGTGTAATGAAATTCATGAGACCATACAAATATTTTGGTATAATGGAAATTTTGTTATGACAAATATGGAGAATATACTATACTATTGTGACTGGGGTTGCTGGTGATTCGCCATCTCTAATGGAGAGCAAGCATAGCTCCATAACTGCTCTGCTGCATCTGGTAAACAGGAAACTAAGGGCAAAGTAATTAGTTGCCCTCTGTAGGATCAGGCTTACTGCATAACATTTAACTGTGGGCTTTGACCTACTCTTCCTTGCACTCCCCAGGTCTACCACATTTGTGAATCCTAGCTGCTGTTGTTCTAATCTAAAGTTAGGAGTTAAAAGCAGGATGATTACCATGTTGTGGCTCCTATTGTGTGTGCTTGAGTGCTGAAGGAACAGCTCCTATTTAATGAAGACTGTACCTGCCTTCTCTATTCAGTAATAAAGTACCTGTATTTTCCTTGGAAACCTGGACTCACCTCTCTCTCGTGCAACTAACTCTGTGACCCAAGCTTGAAAATATCTGTATTAAATAACAGTGCTTCTTAAACTGCAAAAAATATTTTATTTGAAAATGAGACATTAGATGTAACTTTTTTTGTAGAAATACTAGGGGGCTTTGCCCCCGATCGCTTTGCTTGCCAACCCCCCTGCCTGTGCTATGCACTAGCAGCTTTGCATCTCTGCCACTTGCGTATGTGGATTTCACTTTCACTGAACAATAAAACTTTTAATTCTTGCAGATAGGCCTCTTTATCTACAATATCTACATACTTCTGTCATATCACCTATGTCCATATATTCAATCTCTTTTCGCTTTTACATTTTTGTCAATATCGCATTGAATTTTGATTCTGTGTTTGGAATTACATCGTGAAAATGTAACGTATAACTGCCCGTGAGTGAATATCATTTCTTTCTCTCTACACAAACTGACAATAGCATACACACAAATGAGAAATGATTGAACCATGTGTGTGGTTGTAAATGTATTAGATGTGGGCAGGACTTTTCAAAATCTCTTTGCATAAAGTCCTGTCTTGCCGGGCTTGAAATTTTCTCTTGCGGTATTTCACTTTCACCAAGCAACAAATCTTTTAATTCTCATGGATACGCCTCTTCATTGGGAAGAAACACTACTTTTCCCTGATGGAAACATGAATTAGACAATCTGCAAGTCTCCGAGTTAAAGTTTAAATCCGAACAATATATTCAATCTCTTTTCGCTGTTCCGTTATTTCACCAAGTAATAATTTCTGTTTGTTTGTGCTAATGTGATCTTTACTATATCATTTTTTTGAGACTTCCATTATCTCTAACCTGCTTTGCATGTGTGTCACGCCATTTTTTAATTCTTTATGACGTTCTACTTTGTTATCTACTCTTTGTCTTTTATTTCTGGCCCTGGGCGTGGTTAAATCTCTTGGCACAAAGCCTCGTCTTCCGGGACGTGAAAGTATCTCTCTGAGAAAGTCACGTCTCATCTCTCTTCCCAAGATTTTTTTATTATAATATTAGAGAAACAGGTATAAATACAAAATTAAAATGAGATGTTAGATGTAACTTTTTTTTTATAGAAATAGAGGTATGAATACAGAATGAAAATGAGATGTTAGATGTAAGTTTTTTTTTTAATGGAAATACAAATGCGCTTCAATTTTTTTTGTTCAAGGCTCAATAGGTCTTAACTTCAAAAATGACCCTTATCCTTCAAAATGTTTGTCAGTGTTGAAGGCGTGATTCCAAATGCTTTTGCCACTTCATTTTTATTCATTCTGGAATCAACTTTTCCAGGATTGTTCATTTTTCTTTCAGCGTAAACTGAGAGAGTTTTTCACTTTTTTTGTTCACTGAAAAGAAAACTTTGAGAAACGCTATGAAACGTGAACAATACAGTATCCGCACATGACACAACTACCCACACGGACGCTCGGTGGAGAACTGACTCATTTGGCTGTGTGTATGATATTGCACCTACATTCCTGCAGAGACTGCCCAAGATTGGAAATTTCGCAACAGACTGTCACTTTCTTTTGTTCTAACAAGAAAGAGACAGTCTGGTACAGTGTTAACGAGACTCGGCAAAAAAGTATTTTTATGTGGCCATTTTTGGTCAAAAAATGTTTGTTATACTGAAATTTACATTTTGTTAAAATGAAATTCGTTAAATACAATGTTGTATGAATGTTTGTCCAGGCCAACAAAAAGTTTTCGTTATTCTGAAAATTTTGTTACTTTGGTATTTGGTGTAACAGGATTTGACCTGTACTTTCCTGTAAAATTACCAGTTTTCCTTTGAATTTCCTCCTTGCTATTTGTCTCTTTCTTTAAATTATTATCAAAAGAAAGCCTTCTTCTTGGGTCCTGTTGCTGCTAAATCTTGGTTGAGTCTAGATGAAAATCCTTAGAATTGATGACTGCTCAACACAGGGTTGTTTCATTCTTTTAATTTAATCCATTGGGAAATGTTGACCACTATAATTAAAAGAATGGGTCTGAGTATGCTTTTGTTAACTTTGTTTTGTGGTGTGAATTTCATGATGGAACTGAGTGGAGGCTGGTTATGTATGTACTGGCTGGAATGGGATTTTATTATAGCAGTATTACTTTTGTTAATTTAAACTTTTTGTTGGTTTCTTTTTATTGGTTAAAAAATTAAAAAAATTATCACAAAAAGACGGGGATGGTGTCTTCACTTTAACGCTCTATGAGACTCTTACTTGGACTATTTCCCATGCACACAAAAACTCTAAACACATTGTTAAAGTCACTATTGCATGAGCATTTGTAAATCTTATTGACAGGATTCTAAAAATACCTCAGTTTATGCAAGTCAAGAACATTTTTGAGCTGAGAGCTGTGTTGCTGCACTCAGGTCAGAGTGCCCTAAAGGTAGCACTCATGTTTTGTAACACTGTACCTCCGAGGAGCCTACATAGTTGTGGCAGTGTGACTTTGCAGCTGCAAGCCAATGCTTTTGCTGGATAACATCTGACATGTGTGCCTGCAACCTTTACTTTTATGGCTCAATGCTTATGTATTCTAATTTTGTCTCAGCAATATTCCACTATATACATTTTGAGGAAACATCATTAAGTAAGAAGTCAATTCTCACAAAGATGCAGTCATATGCATTATGCTTTTCTTTATTTGTTTTGGGAAAAATTAGGTCAGTATGAGTCAGTGTAGGTGTGCGTGCGAATATCCCTGGGGTATCATCCCCATCCAGTGTTAATTCCTGTTTTTCACTGTATTCAGATTAATACAGCTTAAAATGGATGCTTAAATGTTATTGGGGATCATCCTTGGTGGTCCTTAAGACAGACATCAGTCAGAGTTTCTGCAGTATACTTGTTGCATTTATATGTTAATACAGACAGTGTACATGAAAAATACAGAGCTTTGTTGTCAGATGAGCGTGGAAAAGAGGTCACTGAGTTGATGAAGAATTTCACATATAAAATACAATGGGTTTAATGCAACAGTAATAAAATGTCTTTTGGTTAAGAACATCATAACAAGTGACCAAGACCTTATCTAGGCCAGTTTCTGAAACCAGCCAGGGGGCTAATATGTTTATTTAACTAATGTGTGTGCTCAGTTTTATCATTGTGGAGCATGCTGGAATGAGTCAAAAATGGGATGTAAGTGGAAAACAAGGATTGAACATTTATTGTATTTTCTGTCTGGAGCATATGCTGAACTATGGCCAACCATGAACACTGTGATAAAAACACTGACCAGACATCATAAAAAGGTTTGGGGCAGCCATCCGTATAATATCCCTGGCTTTAAAAAGGTTTTGAAATTGACAGAGTTTTCACAACACTTATTCCAAAATAGATCTGATTCCTTGGTAGTAAAATGGTGGGTTTAAAGGCCCATATAGAAAGTGATGTCATCGAAGGGGCGAGACCTGGAAGTGACATCATCTGGACCGGAAGTGACATCATCGAAGGCCTGGGGCTCAGAAGTGCCGTCATTGAAGTGCCGGGAACCGGAATTGACGTCTTCTGAGGTACTGGAACCTGGCAGGATTTCTCGGGAAAGGTCTGCAAGGAACTGAGAAAGACAGTCAGTGCACCCCGCCGCCCCTTGGTCGGATGTGGTATTACCATTACTTAAGCCCTTCAGCTGCCTCCTACTTGTACATGTGTGACAACACCTTGTTCTAGTGAAATTTGACCTATATTTACATGCAAAAGTTAGCATGCATCATAAACAGGAAACTAGTACTACACTAAAGCTTCATGGGGTTGCCTTTTTAAATTGAAGACAAGACTTGACCAACAATTCATGGTTTGGCTTCAATTCAACAAGTCATTAGAATTAGCCAAGGATAGTTTAGTAATAACCTGGACAGCCACAAACACTATTACATAAACACCATGGTATCTATACTAATAAACGGCAAAGCCCTCACTGACTCACTCACTCACTCACTCACTCACTCACTCACTCACTGACTCATCACTAATTCTCCAACTTCCCGTTTAGGTAGAAGGCTGAAATTTGGCAGGCTTATTCCTTACAGCTTCCTTACAAAAGTTGGGCAGGTTTCATTTCGAAATTCTACGCGTAATGGTCATAACTGGAAGCTGTTTTTCTCCATTTACTGTAATGGAGATGAGCGTGAAACCCGTGGGGGCGGAGTTTCGTGTGACATCATCACGCCTCCCACGTAATCACGCAGTAGGTAGAAAACCAGGAAGAGGCCCAAAAAGCGCTGAAGAAAACATGCATTATATAATTGAGAAGGCAGCGAAACAATAAGAAGCGAGCGAGTGACATATACAACCATATTCATGAGTTCTGCTACTTCGGAAACAAAGCATGATGTAAACCTAAACTTTAAATTAAGTTCATAGACAGGCTGCCGCTGGCGTTTGTAATTTAGTGCCTGCCCATATAAGGCCGTCCGTCAGCGGCAATCCAATAGAAACACTCCCACGGGTAAATATTCACGGGTGAAGGACTGTGCTTATGCAGAGGAAGATGAGATGGTCAGGGTGGTGTTTGGCACAAACTCAGTGAAACTGCGAGAGAAAGTTTTAAGTGCCGGGACTTAGGTAACATTACATACAGCCATGGACATCGCACGACATGGCACCAGCACAGCTGGGAAACTTCGATGCATGTACACCGAGCGGCTCACGTGAACTGACGCAGTGCACAGACAAAAAGCAACAGTTCCAAAGAGCGCTGAACAAAAACCGAATTACACAATTGAAAAGGCAGCAAAAAAATATGAAGCGTCTGATACATACAAGCATATTATTCATAACTGCAGCTACTGCAGAAACAAAGCACACGGTGGAAAAAGTGAATGTCCCGCTAAAGGAAGACAGTGTTAAAAAAAAAACCCGTGCATGCAGTGTGTCAGGTCTCAGATAAAGAAGAAGACGAGCTGTTTATTGATGCAGTAAGAAACTAATCGATTGATGAAACCTTTCATCTTTACAACGATTGACAAACACGGAATGTAACTTGAACACAACACATCCTACAAATACGAACCTGATTGAAAGAAATAATGATAATCAAATCCTTGATGACAGCAACACTCTGTAAAACTCACAAAACAATTACTGTATATTGACAGTCATGTTATGTTATTTTTAAAATGTTCCCTTTTCTTTTTCATAGCTTCTTTAACACACTACGTCTCCGCTGCGATACGCGGGTATATATATATGTATATATATACCCCGATCTACATACTCGAATAATGGATACTTTATTCGCAATCAATGATTGTTTTGGTAAAGCCATACTCAGTGTATTCATTAGATGAATGGTAAAAAAGTAAGAGCGAGGGGAGGATGACTTATTGAGGCATGCAGGCAAAACCACAATAGCACGCGGGCTTGATGTACGAAAAAATATATATTTTCAAGTTCTATTTAGTCCATATGTGTCAAACTCAAGGGCCACGGGCCACATCCGGCCCGGCGTGTAATTATATCCGGCCCGCTAGATCATTTTATATACTGTATTATTGTTATTAATGGCCCGGGTATATGAAGCGCTGGTAACACAATAAACTACAGATCCCATAATGCAGCGCTTCAGCTGCCTTGCCGAACACTTACCGTGTTAATCAAGTCTAGCTTATGATGGTGCAAGTTATTGTGAAGCTAGCCCACACGATGCCGAAGAGAAAAGGTGATTCTGAACATAGAGCCTTTAAAAACCGATGGGAGGCTTTGTATATGTTTACTGACATTGCCGGTAAACCCGCGTGTCTCATTTCTGGAGCAAATGTGGGTGTAATTACAGAATTTAATCTAAGACGGCACAATGAGACAAAACATCAAGATAACCTGAAAGACCTGAATGCAATGCAGAAGATACAGAAAGCAGAAGAGTTAAAGAAGAATCTGACACTTCAGCAGACGTTTTTACCCGTGCAAAATCACAAAGTGATTTCAAGTAAAGCTACTTTTATGGGAGACACAAATGCACCAGTGCAACTTGCCCCACTTTCCCTGTTGCCAAGTATTGTTGAACCAAGTCGACACTACGGTGTTCCCAAATACGCACTTTGTTCATAAACTGAATGATTTGATTTGTTATTGCTGAAAAGAACAAATTTTATTTATGTTTCCAGGTTTTGTTATGCACCATGTTCATATTTGAATTTGTATAATTTTGACAGGATATATTTTTATGGAGAGCAAAATCTTTTGGGATATTTAAAATTTAAGTTTATTTTTTATATAAAATTACATAAGAGTAAAGAAATTTGAATGTTTGTTCTTTTAACATTTACTTTATTTCTAATTTGTATAATTTAGACAGGATATATTTTTTATGGAGAGCAAAATATTATAAGTTATTTAAGGTTTCAGTTGATATATTCTGGAATAATATTCTGTCGACTAAATAAAAATTCCTTCTATTTAAAATTTAAATAGAACTTCAACATATACGATAGTTGTGTGTGTGTGTATGTATATATGTAGATATGTACAGTATGTATATATATGTTTATATATATGTGTGTGTATGTATATATATACTCAGCAAAAAAAGAAACGTCCTCTGACTTTCAACTGTTTTTACTTTCAGTAAACTTAATGAGTAAATATTTGTATGAACACTAAAAGAGTCAACACCATAAGACATAAACTAAAAATGTTTCACAATGTGTCCCTGAATGAAGGGAGGCTCAAAATCAAAAGTACCAGTCAGTATCTGGTGTGGCCACCAGCTGCTTGAAGTACTGCAGTGCATCTCCTCCTCATGGACTGGACCAGATTTGTCAGTTCTTGCTGTGAGATGTTACCCCACTCTTCCATCAAGGCACCTGCAAGTTCCTAGACATTTCTGGGGGGAATGGCCCTAGCCCTCACCCTGCGATCCAACAGGTCCCAGAC